>CM035417.1:138479066-138866566 GCA_020310875.1 Ceratopteris richardii
ATAATAGATCACTTTAGAAAGAGACGTTTTTGTAAAAATAGAAAATCACTATTTTGTAAATAAAGTAGATTTTTGTAAAAAAGCATGCTTTTCGAAGCGCCACCCCCATCTATCTTCTATTCAGGATGTAATGCAAAATACCTATAAATACACATGCTCTGATAGACTCATCCATTAGAGTATGTGGGGGGAGATTGTACCCAATCTGATTCTTTTTATTCTCTGAGTACTTTTGTGTGATTTCGTTTTGGTTCTATCTTCTACGTACATGCGTCTGCGGGATCCGAAGATCAACAATATAAGTGGCATGTTTGTGTTGTCCAAAATTAGTCATGCTTATGTTGGTAGGTCTTCTACACCTAAGGCGAATATGAAGTTATGGCATGCTAGATTTGGCCATATTAGTTACATAGCTCTCAAACATATTAAAGATCATGGTATGGAGAGTGTACCTACTTTTACTTTACCATATGATGTAGAATCATGTGAAGGATGTCTTGAAGCAAAGCTTCACAAACTTCCTTTCAAGGAGCATGGATACATTACGGCCACAAGGAAGTTACATATTATACATTCAGATTTGAATGGTCCTATGAGAGCGGATTCCATTCAAGGTTTTCGGTATTTCGTTACTTTTATTGGTTATTTTTCAAGATGTTCATGGATTTATGGTCTTAAAACAAAGTCAGAGGTCTTTCCTACTTTCAAGAAGTTCTGAGTTATGGTTGAAAATGAAAGTCAAACAAAAATTCAGATTTTAAAAAGTGATAGAGGAGGAGAATACATGTCAAAGGATGGTTTTGCAAAGAGAAATAATAGGATACTTGTTGAGATGATGTGTAGCATGGTGTCATCCAAAAAGCTTTCTTCTAAATTCTGGTTTGATGCAGTAGATACAGCTAATCACATTCTGAATAGGTCTTCCACTAAAGCTTTAAAGGTCATCACACCTCATGAAGCTTATTATGGGAAGAAACCCAATGTGAGTTACTTCAAAGTTTTGAGAATTTTCACACTTGGCAAACTCGTCTTCAATATTATCTCATGAATACTCATCTATGGGATGAAGTTGAAGCAGAGATGAAGTAGTTAGAACAAGATGGAATTGGTTGGTTTACAACAGCGGCTTAAGAATATCTTAGAACACAAGCCCAATTAGCTCAAAGTGCTACCTCATCATCATACTAAGTGGTGGAGTAGCAAGTACAAAGGAGGAGGAGCTATAGCTGCTACAACTCCAGGAGGGGTTATAACCAAATGCAGATGGTATAGCCAAAAACAAGAAAGCTTTGTCCACTATAGGTATGAGTTTAAGTAATGAATACATCCATCATCTTATAGGTATCAAAAGTGGAGGAGAAGCTTGGATAAAACTAGAAAGGATATTTGGAACTAGGAGTCAACAATCTCTTTTTTCCCAATTGGAATTGTCCAACTCAACATTCGTGGCAGAGCATACATACCAACAAATTTAAGAGCTACTTAGCTCAACTAGCAAGGATGAACCATCCTATATCTGAGGAGATTGTTGTTGCAATACTTCTCAAAAGTTTTCCATCTTCCTATAACATGATTGTTATTCTCCAAAACAAGACTAATCCAAATCTTGACGGGGTAATAATGCAATTCGAAAGGAGGAGAATCGACTAAATGTAGAGAATGGAAGCAATTTGTTATACATTGCTAAATCAAAGGAATACGAAAAGTGCAAACATTGTGGCAATTCCAATCACAAAGAATTAGAGTGTAATTCAATTACCCATGCAAGATCTGTTGTGGAAAGACACATAAAGCATAATTTTGTTATAAGAAAGAAGAACAAGCAAAAATTGCAGAAGAACTTTCATAGGATGAAGTCGGTGAAGTGGTTCAATAAACCACCTCAGAATTTGCATGTTAAACCAAATAATCTTGTATGTGTGTGCCTGTGTGAGAGAGATAGCTATAGATAAAAGCATATGAAATTAACTTGAGAGGCTTGGCCAACCTTAAGAGTTGAGTATTGGCCTTACATATAGAATGACCTTACATATTTGAATGTGAGTATTGGCATCCCATATGTTTGTCCTATCCTTCCAAGTATTATTTGGTTGAGAAGAGTAGGGATGTGTGAGTTCTCTTTGTGATGTGTGTTGGGGGAGGGCTCGTCAAGGTAAGGTCCTTGTGTGTGTTGGTGGACACTTGCATGACACCACATGGCAGTTAATGTCAAAAGTATATAGGTACCTACATCAACAAAATTTCAACCAACAACTATACTTATCTTGACATAAACACCTTGTGTCAAGTTAGGAGGGGATTGTAGAAAATAGGAAACCTTCCACAAGGAGGTTCATAAAAGCAAAAATTCAGGCAGCCAACAGGTGGTCAAAGACTTGTCAAAAACGGTAAAAAAATACAGAAATTTTTACTACATATTCGGAACGTACAGATCAAGAGCTATCTAGCCACGTATAATGCTTGGACAATTGGTAGCAAAATGAAGCTTGAAAGTCAAACCCTAATTTTCTGGTCAAAACTGCTTTTGGC
The DNA here is from genome assembly GCA_020310875.1 of Ceratopteris richardii. NCBI lineage: Eukaryota > Viridiplantae > Streptophyta > Polypodiopsida > Polypodiales > Pteridaceae > Ceratopteris > Ceratopteris richardii. The sequence goes on from CM035417.1 coordinate 138,481,596, forward strand.
ATTATTATGAACCAAAGGCTCATATTTAAAATTCATAAAGCATATTATTCAATGATTAGGATTATTTCCAACCAAAAGGATCCAAAAGCAATAAAAAAAATCGTAAAATAGCCAAAAAAAAACCACCTCCGTTTTTTCCACCACAAATCGGGGGTGGGATGTTTTTGGTGTTTTCTTTTCAGATTTTTTTGAATTGCTTTTCATGAACACACAAAAACAATATAAGAACAGCTATAGTAGACACAATCATCCAACTTTTACCATAACTTCTTCAAGCTCTTCACACTTTAAAGTATGTGAGAAGACTTTGTAAGTATTTTTGCTAGATTATTTTGTGGCACTATTTGCTCCGGTTCAAATCTCTTGTGTACATTGTCTCTATTGTCTCTTTCTTATCTCTCTCTATATTAATTGTGGGATCTCAAATCCAATAGGAACATCTCATTTTTTGCATCAAGGTATAGTCATTAGCCATGGCGGAAAACAACCATGTCTTTCGCATGTTGATTGTTGAGAATAAGTTGGATGGTTTCAACTGTTCATGGGAAGACATGATGTGACATGTATTGGTTGCAAAGAGACCCTGGAATATTGTGCAGAATGTTGACATACTTTGTGTCAGAGTTACAATGTTCAAAATGTAGCTGATGCAGGTGGTGTTGAGGATGTTGTGGGTTTGAGTTATGGTGGAGTTCCTATTTCGAGTCCTCTTGCAACTCCAAGTTTGACTATGTCAACACTTTCAACCAGTGCATGACGACTTTGATGGGATAATAGAGATGGAGAGGTGTTGAGAATCAATATCAATTGAGCTCTCCTAGAGTTTCTAATAGTTCTGGAAGTTTAATTTTATTTTTTAATATTTTTTCTATATTTTTCAGAAATAAAATTCATATTTTCTAACTATGGAGATGGTAGGTTGAGTTGTTCTTAGGCTCATTTGAAAGCTCATTTTCTGTTGAATATTTGCAGTAAGTTTTCAGCAAAGTATGAATAGCAGATTGAGAGTTTTTTATGTTTTTGTATATTCAACTTCTATAAATTCCAGCTCAGGACTCAGCACACAATGTGTGGTTATGCTTTAAAACTACCAAAAAGAACTCAAAAGAGTGGTATCTATTAAAAGAGGATTCAAAGAAGTTGTTGAGATTAAAGTTGTGATTTGGGCAGCTTACAACCAAGCTTTTTCAACCAGACTTGTGTGCTTAGATTTTGAGCCATTCATGTGTCTATTGCAGCTGATAACTCACATTTAGCCTAAGCTTTTCATAGCTGCAATTTTTTTAGTTTTCTTCTACTACAGCCTTTTTAGAGCTTCTCTACAGTTTTACAAAGCTTTTCTACCTCTCACACAGCTGCCATAGTTTTGTTCTACCTGTCCTAAACCATTTTTACTTGGTTCAGTGCTGATTTCTCAGTTATAACAAGTTTTTTTGGAGGCTTCTATCTGCGAGAATTTCTTTGCTACAGCTTCTATGTTGATCTATCATCATCCATAATCAATTTGAGTTTTTCATGTGAAGAATCATGAGTTGCAACCTCCTGAGGGCTGTTTTTCAGTTACAGCAGGTGTATTACAGGTTTTGAAGGTTGTTTTTCATACATACAAGTTTTATTTTGTATCACATAGTGATTCTACAAAGAACTATTATTTTGTAGATTTTTCATAATTCAGCCCTTTCATTGGATTCGGAGTCCTTGGAGTATTTCCTCGTGCTCCTCTCGTCTTTTCAGGCGTGTATCCATTTTCACGCATGTATCTAAAATCTAAGGATTCTTTGATTCCAACAATAGGCACATGCCTTGAATGCTTTAAGTGTGCCATTGTCCCTCTTGCTCGCTTATGAAGAACAACAAAGGATGCTTAGGATACTTTTGCCACACTATATGAGGCAAGAAATGAGGCTCGTGTTGCTTACCTCCAAAAGCCATTGGAGAGTGAGCATATGAATGAAGGTGATTCTATGGACAATTTTCTCACAAAGATCAAAGAAAGAGAAGCTTAGGAGCACAACACATTATATTACATGGGCATATATACAAGCCGGGGGTGGGGGGGGGGGGGGGGGTTGGGGTTCCTCCTAAAGAGGGAAAAAAATGTGTCTTGGCAATCTTAAAGTGTGTTCACACTACCGAAATATACTAGCACATCCACCATAAATTGGATGATCAAGCAATACAAATGCGCATACAAATCAGCTTTCGACTGAACAATATGAATCTCTTTGGACTAATGAGCAGTATGTCATCAACATATACAAAAATGATTAGAAACACATACATCTACACACTTCACATACAAGGTGCTTTCAGTTGGACAATTTTGAAATCATGTGCTAATAAGAAGGCACATATTTTTTCGTACTAAGTAAATGTACTTGTTCAATCTATAGAATGCCTTCTTTGATTTGCATGCTTTATTTTTTGGCCCTTCTTTCACAAACCATGGAGTTGAAAAACATATACTTCTTCGTATCACTCCCCATTCAAAAATGCAGTTTTAATATCCAACTGATCTACATTCCAACCGTTATGAGTTGCAAGTGCACATATGCAACAAACTGTCACCGTACACTAAATAAAAGCAAAAATTATAATAATCAATGCCTTTCTCTGGAGCAATAAGTGTTGGCTACAAACCAAGCCTTATACTGATAACCAATATGATTACGCTTTCGTTTCAACATGTAGACCCATTTAGTGCTAATCGTCTTCTTGCTAGGAGGCAAATCACATAAAGGACGTGCAATTCTTCATAATAGCATCAAATTCTAATTGCATTGTTAGTTCAAGAAGGAAGAACTATTCACACCAATATTACAAAAATTACTGCCAAAACGTTAATTCTTTGATGTGCCACTTCATGCCTTAGATTTTGATTATATGTAATGAAAATTCAGAGAAGAAGTCACCTTGATGAGATCTTTGAATGAGTCAGCAGAAAGTATTGACTTTTATTTGCGGACCCCTAGATTTTCAGGAAAATTTAAATTCTTGGGAATGATAGACCAAATTTGCATTTCTCCAACATGTCTACCATAGAAGTGTTTGTTTATTTTTTTCATTTGATTTGGAAAGAACTCAAATCTGATTAGAAGGATCAGAAAAAACGAGTTCCAGTAAGTCTTCATATGGATTCTGGTGAAGATATGGTGTCGTTCACCGTGGTGAGACACTCAAGCAATCACCGTGGTGAGACACTCGAGCAATCTTCAATCTTGTTCTTGTCGTTCATATTCTTTCCTTCTTTTATTAAGCATAAATATGATTAAACATTTGTATGGTATGAATTTTTCCGTGATCAAAACTTCATCTGTGTGAATCAGATTAGAGTTAGGTCTTTATAGGCATTCATTTACTCTATTTCATCGAGGAATTATAGCAGAAATCTTTTAATGTCAAAATCCTTTGGGTCGTTGTCTGTCTGAAACTTTATATTTATTCACTTTTGGCGGGTTATGCATATCTGTGGGAGATATTGATGAGCTTTTTTATATGTTTTTAGACTGCAGATGTGTGGTCATGTGGAGTCACCTTATATGTGATGCTCGTGGGTGCCTACCCATTCGAGGATGCGGATGACCCAAAAAACTTTCGAAAAACAATCAATGTGAGCATCTTTTGAAATGCTAATTTATTATTCATGTTAGTTTTGCTTCTAACAGATGTGCTCATACCTGAAAGATCATTTTTACCATTGTGACAAATTTCGATGCCGCTTTCTCCAATCATCCTTTCTCTTCCCATTTTAATGTGATTGGATTTTTCATCTAAATCATGTGTTAATATTGCTGTCTGTTTATCTGTTTGTCTGCTTATTGGATGTGCGTCTATGAATACGAGGTGCTTAACCCTACATGCTCATGAAGAATCGGTGACATTATGTATTAGCTGGATAACTGTTATTTTCTTTAGGCTGGTAAATTCCGCACTGATCCACCAGGCTTACCATATGCCTTGAATGGATGCTACGTAAGACCATACACTTTTCATCTGCTTGTTTAGTCTTTAGATGCTGTTGCATCCCTGCAATGCCTTTATTCTGATCTTAGTGAGTACAATGACTTTCTTTTGGCAAAAATGTTTAGTTTATGATCTATCCACTAAATGTTTGTCTAAGTCCATTTGCAAGGGAGCTTTTTTAAGATGCTTGGTATCATACTATTTATTTCTATCATGGAATTTCCAAAATTCTGTTTGAGATATGTTAGGACTGTCTTGCCTTTGTGTTTATCCAATCATGATGGAACTCTAATCAGGTCCAGATATTGTACGCAGCGTATAATGAATGTTGAATATGTAATACCATCCTATTGCAAGATTTCACCAGAATGCAGACATCTGCTGTCTCGTATATTTGTAGCTAATCCAAACAAGGTATGAAAATAACCATTCTAAACGTCTTAATTCTCATTTGCTTGTCTCATAATTCTTCACTTGAATTGGGCAGCGAATAAGAATACATGATATCATGAGGCACCCATGGTTTCAAAAGAATTTGCCCAGAGATTTGGTTCTGGGAGCTGACCCCAGCTATAAAATTGAGGATCCCAATCACCCTTTACAGAGTATTGAAGAGATAAACCGCATCCTGGAGGAGGCGAGAAGAAAGCCTGCACCTCCTCCACCCCCTCCAGAAGAGCAAACATCCAACACAGAGGAAGATGTGATGCTTGATGCATTGGATGAAATGGAGTTTTTTGATGTAGAAAATAGTGGAGAGTTTGATTTATCAAACCTGAGATAACATGACATTCAACAATATATAAGAATTCTTCATGTTCTTCTGTATATCACAAGTTCTGGCTGTTTAGACAAAAGTTTAGATTGTTTTTACCTCTCCTCTCAGAAAGTAATCTTTGTGTTTTCTGTCTGTCTGTATCTGTCTCTCTCTCTCTCTCTCTCTCTCTCTCTCTCTCTCTCTCTCTCTCTCTCTCTCTCTCTCTCTCTCTCTCTCTCTCTCTCTCTCTCTCTCTCTCTCTCTCTCTCTCTCTCTCTCTCTCTCTCTCTCTCTCTCTCTCTCTCTCTCTCTCTCTCTCTCTCTCTCTCTCTCCTCTCTCTCTCTCTCTCTCTGTCTCTCTCCCTCTCTCTCCCCCCCTCCTCTCCCCCTCCCCAACAACCATCTCTTTCTTTTTATTTGTCTTTCCATGTGTATGCAAACCAGAATCATGCATCTTTGGTGTTGCTGTATAGTTCTTACCAGTGGTTTTCATGAAAGAGAATGTATTTTTGGCTCATTGCATTAATGTCCGTTGCAAATCCCTGCTAGTGAATCTTGCATTCTGAGCATCCAAGCTATGGTCTCATGATGGTTCAACGGTGATGTTTTTACTGATGGACATGAAAGCTTGTCTGAGCTGAAGTACATGGGACATCTTTTTTTCTCCCTCATTTTCCCATCTTTGGCAGTGTTTTGTTTCAGATGTAAATGTGTAGAAGAGGTATAGAGCCATGTCTAATCAAGGCTATGCTACTCGAGAAGTGGCTCCTTGCAAGCCATACAGTCGCATACAAAAACATATGTGAGTGCTTTTTGCATGTCGTTTAAGAATGTTTAATGGCTTGCATGTATGTAGGTCTCTGTTTCCTTAAAAGAAATCAGATGTGCCTTCATGAATGGTGGATTGCACAACCGAAAGAAGATTGTGATTGTGCAAAGCAACCCTATGTGATAAGTGTGAAAAGATGCTATTATTTGATCTTTATACAATGACGTCCATTTGAGAGTTGGTGTTTGTGGATAGACAATACATGTCGCTTGATCCATGCACAATGATAATCTGATGTCTGTCTTAGCAAAGACAAAGTTGTCTGGATCATGACAACCTCATGCATTCTGTACATGCATGAGAATCTTGTGCATACTTCTGTATAAATGATCTTCAAAACAGAAATACCATGGAACTGAAAAAAAATTCTCCATGAGAACAAATGTTGATTGAGCAATACTCATTATCTGGGAGTGTTGAGTTTGAAGTCTGCAAATCTATAATTCATTACATGACAGTGTTGCTCGTTTTCTCATGTTTTCCTTATGCATCCTGTTTATCCTTCTTTGATGCAGCTCCCCTCCTACATACAGTGGTTCTGAATGTGTTTCAAACTTTTTTCCGGACTTGCATATTTGATTTCTTGGCACCTCTGTTGAGATCAGAATGTTTTCTGAGGATGTTCCTTTGTTTCTTTATTTCCAAACCTTATTTCATGGAAAATAGAAAAGAAGTGATTGTATATGTGATTGCGCACACACATTTGCCGACCCTAATGGCAGCCATACTTTTTATTTTCTTTCACGTTTTAATGCTGGCTTCTTATATTTTTGTGTTCAAATGAAGACATCTGAAGCAGATTTGGCTTTTATTATGCAGTTGTTTTAGACTTCTCTACACATACTCATTAGAAGTCTGTTGTGTGTGAAGAATAATCATGGTAGGCATTAAAGCTCTGATATTATAATTCAGTGTCAATTTTTAGCTCAGTTTGTGTTTAGTTATTATTATAGATGCTTATACTGACATGTAAGTTAAGGTATTTCCATCCAAGTGCAATGTCCTCTCAGCACATGCTTAATTGCGATGACCTTAAAGTTGATATCGACAACCTTGGACAGGAGAGGATGTAGTAAATATATTTGCTTAATTGACTTATTCTTAGCGAGATACATTGTATCCATCGTGCAAGGCTACAAAATGTACATGGGTGAATATTCCATTAGGCCTCCTAAATTGACGTGAAAAACAGTCGGAATATTTAACCATTAAAGATATTTGAAATGGATAATTGTTTAATGCCACTATCTCGAGTTTTAAAATTTACTAAATGAACATTTTGTGTCTTGGCTAGTACAATGGTTTTTCAAACTTCACATATTTATTATTGACGTGTACAAGGGATCAACTTAGGCGAACATCGTTCTGACATTCTTTTGCTATTAATGCATCTAGTGATAGTTTATTTTGTACGTGGGTATGTCATCAAATGTGGACAAATAGAAAAACATGAAATAAAATAGATTTAAAAGTCCAAAATTGCATGAAATTTGACCAAAACGGAATGTGAATTATGTGAAAACAATAAAGACACGCTCTAAATATATTTAATTTCACTATGCTATGCTTTAAAATTTGTGAGGTGGCATTAAAAAATGTGAATGGTTTACATCTCAATATGATACATTAGATCCAAAGGTTTTTACGAAGTCTCAAGTTCAATGCCTCATAATTTCATATCCTTGAACGGTTGAAATCTCTGACTACGGTATATAGATCTTTTAATCTTGAAAATACAAATAATGGACATTTTGATTTTACAAAAGTGAATATTGGAAATATTCCATTTGAAGATGAAAGCGAAGAATGACCTTATGTTCTTGCTCTTCCTTATCATCATTCTTCATTGTCATGATTGATTCAAATTGTGGAACTTGTACTTTGCTTCTCTTTGATATGGAGTAGAAGTATTAAAATATCTTGCATTATTGCTCATTCAATGCAAAGAGTACCATATATTTATCCCTCATTTGGTAGTGTTGAGGTCAAGTGTAACCATGATACTCATATGGTCTCTAAGCCATTGGGAGTCCTTGATATGGAGCATACCTTGGAGCCTCCCTAGCTTGGTCTCTAAGTGGATATCCATATGGCCTGTATTGAGGAGGTTGTGGTTGCCTAGATTTTCTATTATGAGGTTGGTATACTTGTGCTCAATGTGGAACTAGAAGCTTGGTCCCTACATGGATGGACTTGCATATGGATATTGCGATGGTGGAGCTGGTCCTTCTCTTGCACAAGCATGAGATGGATGGTCCCATCCACAAATCACACATCCCCTTAGCATTGGCATCTACATGGGTTGAGGCTGATAGGGTTTTAGTCCTTGCAAGTTTTGCAACCCAAGCTTCTTGTCAACCGATTCTTCCAACTCTTCCATGTTCTTAGATTGAGTAGATACACTACTAGAAGTGTCTTTTGACTTAGTTGGAGTTTGAGGGATTTTCACGTCATTGACTAGATTGTCCTCCAAGTCTATACATTCCTTGAGACATTCATCCAAAGTTTCTATTCGTTTCACATATACCAAGGTTCTTAAATTTACATTAGTTAGTCCATCCAAAAATAACAAAATCATTTTTGGTCAGGTAGGTCTTTCTGCGGTTGGACATCGATCCACATATTGTTTAAACCTTCGAGTTGCTAGTCTCATGGACTCGTTGCTTGCTTGTTTGAAGCTATGAATCAAAGAAGAGATATTATGTTTAGTCCCTCTCTTTGAGAACTCACTCCTCCAATAATTTTTTAATGTTAATAAACCTATTGCATCTAGAGGTTCGAACCATGTCAAAGTTATTCCCAACAATCTGAGTCCAAAAGCTTCATACTAAATAAAGAATTCATCTATCTGCTCAGCTCGAAGCACTTGTTTGAATTTAGCCATGTGATCATAAGGATCTCTTAATCTGTCATAGTGGTTCCTTAGGCATTTTTCCACTTGATAAGGTCTAATTTTTTTGCCCACATCAGGTGGTCAAGGAATAATTTGAAAAACTTGACGCACACCTTGTCGTTTTTCTTGTGGAGATCTTAGAGGAAAGGGTGATTTGTTCATCATCTCACCTCCCATTTGAGGGTTTGGCACTGTAGGGTTTCCTTGGCTTTGTTGTTGACTTTGTGGATTTTGAGAAGTTGCATATTCTGTTGGAGGAAACATTTTCAAACCCATATATTTGAGTCTAGATCTCTCTGTATCAGTCACTTCCCAATATCTTCTCTTCTCTTGATTGAAGTATGTGACTCTTGATGAGTCATCTAGATCATGTAGCTCATAAATGGTAGCAAGATTGACATTGCTTCCCGTTAGAGGCATGGTTTCTTGCAACAACTTATCAATTCCAACAATTAGATAAAAGTCCATCATATCATCATCTTGAGGAATTCTATCTCCTCTCAAGACATTCGCTACAACAAACTCTCCTCTTGGGGTAGTCAGTGGCTCTCTACTATCCGTACAAGTTTGGTTACTTGGTTCTTGAATTTCTCCCATTTCATTGATTCTCTCATGTTGGCTAATCACTAAGTATAAGTGTCCTCATTTATCTACATAGAAATCTCCTTTAAACCTCATTGCTGGTCTTTGAAAAACTTCAGAGATAATTGAGTTCAATCTTGCCAGAAATCTATTGAGTCCATCTAGTTATATAGATACTCCATGCAAGTTTATAGAGACACACTGCAAGGAATTTCTATAATCCTCCTCTATCAAAGGCATGAATTTTGAAGAGTAGATAGAATTGTGCATGTCTTCAAAGGTCGACATTAGCTCACATTTAGATTCACTAGAAGTGTTTAAGTAGGTGGAGTGGAGGCTCCTCTGGGTCACACTCCCTATTGATGATATTACACTCCTTAGGCTTCCGAACACACATCCTGATCTCAAGTTCATTCACAATCTACAAAGCCTCACAATTTTCTAGCCCTGAGTTTTTTTGCCTTCACTTTTGAATGTTTTCTAGTATTTAGATTTGGGTCAAAGTGTTTTGAACAAGGGATTCTCTACATATCAGATCTGGATCAATTATGGTTTGTTCCTAAAAAATCATGATGGGCTTACTAACGATACACGACACTTGATACTCATGATATGATACTTGGTTAGATGACACATGATACATGTGCAAACAATACATGAAATTCTAGGGTCACGATACATGATATACGACCTTGAAACAATGACACATAATACTTGGCTTCATCGTATGATACTTAGGCCTCACAATACAGGAAACTTAACTAAGGCGATACAATACTTCACACAACGATACATGATACTCGATGTCAAATGATAACACTTTTCTTGTATCCGCACTACATGATACTCTTCAAGGGCAACACACGATACTCGATGCTTGAGTACCATGTGACAATACTCAACTAGCCATAATACACAATACCTAGGTATTGTGATACTTGACTAGGAGCGAGGTGTCGATGATACATGACACCTGCCAAGTATTGACAACACACAGGAATTTGGTTTCACAATACCAAATTCAACCGCTCGTGATACTTGGACTTTTCTTACACTAGATCAATTTTCAAAGTGATATGTGTGTTCCTTGAGCATTGCTCTCTTCCCCTATGTGAATTCCTTAATTTTTCCTATAGACACTCCTCACAAAACTCAAGATGTGTCGCTTCTCCTCATGTTTGTGTGTATGAATGAAAGTGGTATGTTCAAACTATAGAGCTCACCTCAAAGAGCTTCCCTATAAATTTTTAACACTCAATTCCCTCTGTAGGTCAAGTTCTAGGTGATACAAGGACAGGTGATATCAGTCACTAGTTCTCACTCTCCACAATACTTGCACTTTGCAAATAGATTTTCTTGGATGTGGGTTTGGTTTTAGCCACTCATCAAGATGAGTGACCTCTAAAAAATGCAAATTTTTTGGGGGGGTTTGGGTGTCTACCTACTCCAATGCTACTTCTTCTAGTCCTAAACCCTAACTTGTCCACTTCCTAACCTAATCCTAAAAAACTTGTATGAGAAAACAAGTGCAAGTGATCAATGACTTTCCACAATACTAAATTCATTCTTCACATTTACTATCTTCACAATGACACTCTAGCCATCATGGAGGCACCTTAACTTAGGCCCTTTTCCTCGACAATATTGTGCATCGGACTCACAAGGTCCTATGCGCTCTGACACTAGCTAGCCTCATACATCCAAAAAGTGCACATAGTGATGGTTTGATACACACACATTTAATTATCAAAACAAGAGTATGACCCGATTAAGTGCATGGAAATGTGTGCTCTAATGATGGTAGATGTGGAAAAGGATCAAGTAATGAATGCTCAAGTGGGTTTCCACCTTACATGACACCTTCTACATGCGAGTGTATCACAATACTTGGTGAAGCAATCGACACAAAATCGAGGATTTCTTCTATCTTTGATAGCCAAGTATGGTTGATAGTAGGTTATTTTCAAAGCTCTCTCCGAGACACATCCAAGGGTTTTATCAGCTCAATTGAACTACTCTACTCCAAGTTACACCCAAAAAACTAAGTTTCAGGAATCATCTGCCTACACCTAAAGACTCCCTAAACTTCACACACACAAGATAACATTGAAAAAGGTGGGGAAGGGGTAGACAACACCTCAAAGCATACATTCCATGCCTCAAATACCATAACAGCTTTTCTAGAAATCCCTAAATCCTACTATTTTACATGAATATTGTTAGATGCTTGAGTGAATATGCATCTAGAGGATCCTCTAGTGCATTTGCAAGGTTTGCAAGTGTTTCATGATGGAATATGTAAAAAGAAAAATGGCTATTTCTTTGAAAAAATTGTGGGTATGCTCTTCTTCACTTCTTCTCTCTACTTCTTCCCTTCTCTCATCTTTGCTTATCTGTGACACATAGCAACGAATCTACTTGATTTGGTACACATGCATGTTTGGGGACTTAGCAAAAAAAGGAAGACGTAGATGGAAAATGAATTATATGACCTTTATTTATGATCACAAAAGGAAATATTGGCTTTATTGTATTAAACTCAAATAATTTGTGTTTTCTACATTTAAAATATCCAAAAACTCAACTTTAAAAGGAGATAGTGAGGTACATAAGAAATATAAAGTATGATGAAGGGGTATAATACTTCTTACAGGGGTTTAATAAATTTTTAAATGTTGAAGGCATCAAAAGACAATATACTTGCACATATTGTTGGGTTGTAGGGTATGCACACACCTTCATTTGTGCATGGGAACCCTCCCTTGATCATGAGAATAACCCTCTTTTTATATAATTAGAGTTTCACATAAGAACACCCTCTTTGTATATAATTTCGGGGATGAGTCCATTGGCTCTCCAAAATCCTTCTAGGCTTATCGCTCATGGGACCATTGGGATCCCCTTCCTCTGCGCATCAGTTGTAAGACTATGTCATTGTGCTCCTCATCGAGCCGTGGCTGGGAAGTTGAGTTACCTCTCGACCATCCACCACTATGGATTGGGCAAGGCTCCTATCTTCTTCTCTGTGTTGGGTCGAGCATGCTTCATTTTTAGCCTATGGTCAAGATGAGACTTCCCCTCTCATGCTCCCCTTGCAGCATCTCTGCCCCTTGTTCTTCCATGGCAAGAATCTATTGGGAGTTATGGGGATTGATGGCCTCGTGTGTGTTCTGGTTGTTGTTTTTGCCCTCGCATTCATGGGAGAAATTATTGTAGGCACCATTGTTCTCGATCAAGTATCGGGCACATGTAATGTATCTCTGCTCTAATTTTGTAAGTCTTGCGACCCATGCCTTTTTGCTCCAAGCTTGTAGAGGTGAATGATTCGAAGAAGACAAAAGGAGTTCGTGGCTATTAGGCCCAAAGGGACCTGGTGCTGCACTAGGGGAGAAATTGCACATTACTCCTTCTACATCTTCATTGTAGTTGATTGTTTGTCGTACTTCCAACTCCTAAAGTGTTGGACAAAGAGCTTGTTCAAGCCCCCGTGCAAACCTGTTTCATCTCTCTCTGAAAGATGCTACAACTACTTGTGACAAAGGGTTGTTTGGAGGCTGAGGTTAGATTTCAACAATAGAATAACTTATCTTTGCTCCTTTCCTTCTTGCTATTGTGCAACCACCTTTCACAACTCCTCCAGAGGATCTGACTACAACAGTGTGGATGTTGATGATTGATGGTTGAGATGAGTCAGTTGTAAGACTCCCTCATGCAATATACTACTCACGTGATTCGGCTAAAGATATTTTGGGAACAACCTATTTCACTGATAGAAAAATGAGCATCTTTTGTTATGTATTTGTTCATTACTATAATTGTGACCTTTCAAGGATTTTGCTAGTGATCTCATCTCTGCCAAAAGGTAACGATCTGGTGATGTGGATTGGAAGCTTATTGCATTCTTATGGTTGTTTTATTTCTGCATCTTCACATGTAAGGCAATGTTTTGACCCATGCACTTGTTAAAATGTGTACACGAGTTTTTCATTGAATATCATTTCATACTAAAAATTTTGCAGTGTTTTTCTCTCTCCTTGCTCATGTTATATGGATAGGGTCTACTCAAGCCTCTTCTTTGTGCTACTTTAGAATCTGGGACAACCAAACGTTCTGCTTCCCCATTGTGCCAAAATCTCCTCCACGGGGGTCAAACACGTTGTTCAAGTGCTCCATCATGGTTAAAGCTTTATTTTCTTTTCACCTCAGCCATATGTTGAAATTTCATGGTCCCCTGTTGTATCTATCACAGATGGTCTTCCAATGTCTCCATCTTCCTGAGCGTGGGTTGAGCCACTCTTCCCGAGTCCTCTTCTTCATGGCCAGTTGCCTTGAAGCAGGCAAGTTCTTTCACAATTCTTGTGTTACTACCCATTTGTACTAAGGTCTCCATTTTCTTGAGCACGGGTTGAGCCACTCATCTTGAGTCTTCTTCTTCATGGCCAGTTGCCTTGAAGCAGGCAAGTTCTTTCACAATTCTTGTGTTATTGCCCATTTGTACCAAGGTTGTTATGGATTGATGAACATGTGTAAAAGAAGGCTTGAATACAGGTCTACGGTGCTTAGCAGATGCTATGTGAATATAACTCTTCTACTCTATTTTTTGACTCGTGCACTCAAATGCTCAACTTTTCCATGTGCATAGGAGCGATGTCTTCCAGATCAGATGGTAATGGATCTTGGGGCACACTTAGGTCAGTGGATTTGTTTTGTGATTATCCCTCAAGGGGAATCTTATCCAAACCGACTACCTCGAGATGGCCAATGCATGTATTGTATGTACTAGAACTCTATTTGGAATAAATAGAATAATGAGACTTCATGTGTCTGATCATGCACATTTAGTTTCCAATAGATATGACTTGGGATTGAAATTCTCACTTGAAACAGTCACATCAATGCTATGCCTTTCCAAGCTGCAATGCATAGTTAGACCAGAGGTTATCTTGTTTTGATGCTCGAACTTAGGATGATTGGAGAAGGCTTGTGATGATTAGATCTTCTCATATAGTGTGCACCTTAGATATGTATGCATGCATTGAAATATGGTTGTCTTTTTGTCTACATATCTATATCAGGTTTGAACAAAACATGGTTCTTGGAAGCTTGGTGTGTTGGGTGTTTGACTGCCTACATTGGGGTTGTGTCCACACCTCCCACTAACATTTGGAAGTTATGGCAGAGTGTTGGTTAGGGTTTGTGGTCTAAAAAGGATTGAATCCAAACCTAGGTACCCATATAATTGCAGGAATGGAATTTGCAAGATGTTCTAAGCCGGTTTGTTTTGTGGCAAGATTCAAGATGTTCCAAAATTATTCTTTTATGAATCTCTCTGCATTCAAAAACAACCAATTGGGGCCGGAAGATGCTACAAGAATACAGCCTACAATAGACATCCCTTTCTAATTTTGGCTTCAGGTCAAAATTTCACTAGATAAGACATTGACATGTCCAAAATCTATATGATAAGACATTGACATGTCCAAAATCTATATGATAAGACATTGATATGTCTAAAATCTATATAAAGAATGTAAAACTGAATAATTCTTATAAAAAAATAACATTTAAGACATATTTTCAATGGGTGGATATCTGATTGTTATTCAAAATTGCTATGAAACATGGTTTCATTAACCAAACTACTTCGAGGCATTTACTTAAGCACTAAAAATGTTAGAGAGTTTCAATGCAACTCACAACTATGTCGATCTATGTCTACACCCTCATCATCTGATGCACTTGATTCAGTCTCATACTGTTGAGAGCTCTCTTCTTCTTCTTCTATATCCACAAGAGCTCTATCTTCATCCACATACATACCAAATTCTACAGGATCATGCACAGATCTTCTTGTTTGCCTATGATTTGTTGTACCACATACATCTAGAAGCTTTTGCTTTATCATATTGATGGTTGCTTTCCTCAACTGACCTGTTTTTGTCAAGGAAAAATCATAAACAAGAATAATCTACATCATCCATTTTAAGAGTGGATGTGCTTCGAATATTCTTTTTCTTTTTTGAGCCTGTTCGTTTAGTATCACACACCATTTCTAAGTTATATTTACCTATGAATGCATTACTACTTTTAGTGTAATACCAATGCACCATCAAAGCTAAAAGCTTTGCAATCCAAAATGTTCTGGTAGCCTCATCACCATCAGCAAGTACTGCAATAAGTGTTCCAACATTTATCTCTATTAAATTTCCTTGCCATCTTGCTTCTGCCTGTTTTGTCATCCTTGCGCCTACATAAATATTTCTTTCTGGTGGATGTATAAAACTTTGAAGTGCATCTGCATTACATGCTTGGGCCACATTCACTGATCTTTGTGTACAAAAATCCCATGTGAATGGAACATCAACTGGCCAATAGCCTACAATCGTATACTGTATAATCTCTTCTTGATGATTGAAAAAGTCCTCCCACCAAGATACATCTTGATCTCCAACATATTTTTTTGCACGCTCAATATGTCTCTTCTTTTCAATGAGTGCATGCATCCAGCTTTTACTTTGATCAACCACATTTCCACATCTTTCTGTATTGTTTTTATCTTCATATGGTGATTGTTCTGCACCATACACAAACAAATTAGGCACCTGCAATAAGAATCTGCATCCCTTTTTAGGCTCCCACCCAAGAGAAGATGAATACTGCTTTGCAAATAAAAGGGTTATTTCATCAACCCTCCTCATCAAGAATACATGGTTGAAGCTAATATTGTGCAATGGAGCCAAAACCTTAGCTCTGTTATCAAGGCCCATTGAGCAAAAGTGCTTAAAGTTATAAATCTGTGTGAGGTGTTGAACTTTTGATTTTGGAGTATATGCTTCTGAAATCAGCTCAGATAAAATCGGAAGAGTAAAAGCATTGTTATGTGCCAACTTCTTAGAGAACGTACTGAACATTGATCAATGTGATCATGAGTGTGCCCAACCAGAAGGAAATTTACCTTGACCTTTTGAAATACCTGTTTATCAACAAGCATGCTTAAATATCCAAAGACTGTAGAATTTTTATTCTCTCTTGCAATATTATCAAGTTGCAAATATAGAGTTGGTGGCAAAAGACCCTTCTATGATTGCAAAACCCGATGAATGACAGTAACTGTAAGGTTTGGATCATTATGCACATTCGGATATGTGAAGAAAACCTTGGACATTACAGTTCCATTGTATAACAAAGCACCAACCAAATGCATTTGCACAAGGACTTCATCTCCAATGTCCTTAGGGATGCGATAAAAATGTGGCAAACAAGTTTTGTTTTAATCCATACCATCGATCAACAAACACATATAACGCTCCGGATTTCTGAGTGCTTTACTTCGATGATGAATTGCTTTCTTTCTCTCTAAAGCTTGACTCTCACGATGGTTATTAAGAATGTTGGGAGTGTGTAGAAGTGCGAGAGACACACAAGAAGCACACACAAGGAGCACAAACGCAGCAAGACACACGGAGAAGACGATGGCTGGAATAGCTCTCTCTATTGATCGATGAACTTAACTGAAGTAAGAGCTGAATAATATCCCTAAGTACAAAGTACCACCACATATGAGAGTATCAAGTATGAGGTAACATGGGGAAAAAACCTCTAGCCAGCACTAGAGTAAAAAGTGCCCATGTATAGGGAAAAGGTTCACATCAAAGCTACCTGAGGAACACATAAGTGTAACAAACCCCCCTGGAGCGAATGATGTGAACACATACAGGGAGTGACAGATCATCCCCCACAAGGTAACAAGCCTAAATCTTTGCGAAAAGCTTCAAAATTTTCCCGTGGAAGAGCTTTGGTGAATATGTCTGCCACATTATCTTGTGTAGGTACATATACCAAATCAATATCTCCTGCATGAAGGTGCTCTCTCACATAGTGATAATGCACCTCAATATGTTTGGTCCGTGCATGAAACACTGGGTTTCGTGCAATAGCCAAAGCACTCTGACTATCAGTGAGAATATGCGTAGCAGCATCAATCTCCATGCAAAGATCCATCAATAGGCGTCTCAACCATATACACTCCACTGTAGCTGTGAAAACTGCCCTGTACTCAGCTTCACAACTCGATGTCGCCACTGTAGGTTGCTTCTTACTCAACCAAGATATGCATGAGTCTCCAAGGAAAAAGCAATTACCACTAGTGGACATGCGAGTATCATAACAACCAGCCCAATCACTATCTGTAAAAGCATGCAAGCATGGTTGAACATCTCTGCCATAAAAGAGACCTAAGCTCAAAGTGCCTCGAAGATATCTAAACACACGTTTCACTGCTTGCCAATGCTTAGTGTCAGGGCTATGCATGAATCGACTCAACTGGGAAACTGCATACTGTATATCCGTCCTTGTGTTGCATGCATATATAAGACATCCCACAGCCTGCTGATAAAGAGAAGTGTCAAATGCATCACTGGAATCCTCAACTGAGAATCTAAATCATGTCTCAACTGGTGTGGAAACTGGCTTGCAATCCTCAAAGTCAAAACGCTGAAGTAGTTTTTCAACATACTTTGCTTGATGCATAACAATTCCCCCCTCAATGGATACAAACTGGATGCCAAGATAGTAGCTCAAAAGACCAAGATAAGTGACATCAAAAGTATGCTACAAATCAGCCATAAGAATGTCAAGTTTTGCATCACATGACCCAGTCAAGAGTATGTCATCGACATAAAGAACAAGCACTATAAAATCAGCCCCATTTTTGCATACATAGAGTGTGCTTTCAATCGGACTACATGTGAAGCCAAGAGCAATCAAGTGCTTATGTATTTTGTCATACCATGCATGTGGAGCTTGCTTGAGACCATACAAAGCTTTATGCAAGCGACAAACCATATGCTCTTTCCCTTTCATAGCAAATCCAGGAGGTTGCTTCACATAGACCTCTTCTTGCAAATCTCCATTCAAGAAGGCTGTTTTTATGTCCAATTGATGCACTTTCCAACCTCGATGGGAAGCCAATGCAACCACGGTGCTAATGGTAGTCATGCATGAAGTAGGTGCAAAAGTTTCCTCATAGTCAATGTCATATTGTTGCGCATATCCTCTGGCAACCAATCTAGCTTTGTAGCGATCAATGCTACCATCAGATTTTCTCTTAATCTTGTAAACCCACTTTGTACCAATGGCATTCTTTCCTTTTGGCAATTCACATAACTCCCAAGTACCATTCCTATGTATGGAATCCATTTCTGATTGCGTAGCACTCATCCATTGTGGATCGTCACATGCATCTTCAAAAGAAAGTGGCTCTTCATTACATGTTGTAGCAATAAGAGAATAATCCACAAAATTATTTGATGCATGGTGAGAGCTTGATCTTGTTCTACCAAGTAAAGGTGCACTCAATTTGCTGTCCTGCAAAGTTTGTTTCAGCCACTTTGGCATAGATTGTGCACTCTTGATAGACATGCGTTCATTATGTAATACATCTTCAATATGTACATCATGCGTCGGCTGAATTTCATGCTCAGTTTGAGCCATATTTTGACACAAATGTTCAGCCATATGTGGCTGGAAATTTCCAACAGTTTTGATAATTTTTGGCTGAATTTTTTCAGCCATGTTTGGCTGGAAATTCTCTGCATTTTCAGCCCTATTTGGATGGAATTTTTTAGCCCTTTGAACCTCAGTTGGTTGATCTACACGGCCATAGTCAAGCGCACCATTTTGGAACAAAGGCATGAGTGTATCGAACACATCTTGTGAGCTAACTGTTGGCAGTTTTTTGCATTCAAGTAGAGGGAAAACTGAATTTTCAGCAAATACCACATCTCGACTCACAATAATTGTGTTCGTCAATGGATGGTACAACCGATATCCCTTACTTCCAGCACTATAACCAACAAATATACATTTCTTTGCCTTGTCATCAAGTTTGTGACGTTGTTGTGATGGCACAAGAGCATATGCCAAACAACCAAACGCAAGCATATGACTAACCATTGGCTTATGACCATTCCAAGCCTCAAAAGGAGTAATGACTCTCAATGCTTTTGTAGGGCAGCGATTCAACACATAATTTGCACACATGACCGCTTCCATCCAAAACTTATGAGGAAGATGCTTTCCTTTAACCATACATCGTGCCATTTCAAGTAGAGTTCTATTTTTACGCTCGGCAACACCATTTTGTTGAGGTGTATATGGCACCGTACATTGGTGTGAAATACCTCTTTCACAAAGAAAAGCATTAAACTCATGTGACATGTACTCACCACCACGATCCGTGCGTAGAGTCAAAAGCTTTTGTGAAGAAAAATTTTCAGCCATAGCTAAAAATGCTTTGAAGCAAGAAGATACCTCATTCTTTGCTTTCATAGGATACGCCCATGTATGGCGAGTAGCATCATCAATGAAGGTAACAAAATATACATGCTTCCCAAAAGATGGAGTCTTGACGGGACCACATACATCACTATGAACAAGTTGCAATTTTCTTGTAGTGTGTGTATGACTATCTTTTGGAAAAGAAGCACGATGCATTTTTCCAAGAATGCAACCTTCACATGCATGCTTTTCAATGGACTCAAGTGTAGGCAAGCCAATAACCATGTCCTTCTTTTGCAAATAGAGCAAACTATTGAAGTTCAAGTGACCGAAACGAGCATGCCAAAGCTCCATTTCAGCCATGGAAGAAGTATGAGCAACTAAGGCATTCGAGGCAGCCCTCTTGTATGTATCCATGTGATACAAACCATTACATAATGTACCGGACATCACAATAACATCGCCATTGCTGAAATCATGAACCATACACTTATCATCAACAAAGTGTACATGAAGTCCAGCTTTGGCAATCAACGGAACTGAAATTAAGTTCTTCTTGATACCGGGCACATACAATGCATTTTTCAAGAGAATCACACTTCCATTTGCAGCCGTAAGCTCAATTTCTCATACTCCAATGATAGGATAAGAGGCATTGTTTGCACACACCACATGTCCTCCTTTAGGTGCATCTTTCAAAGAGGCAAAAAATCTTTTGCATGATGTTATGTGCTTTGAAGCACCACTATCAAAGAACCAATCCGAATCAGCCTCACTCACAGGCATACATTTAGAATGTAAAGAAGCATCATAATGACATGTAACAACACATGCCCAAAAATCTTGAGCCATGTTAGCTTCATCATTCTTTGCATTTGCTGAATTTTCAGCAATAGACATGCCGGATTCCTTCTTCTTTTCATTGTGTTTAGCAAGCTTTCTACACTCATCAATAGTATGACCAGCCTTCCGGCAATATTTGCATCTCTTCTTCTTTTGCAAATCACCATCATTAGAGGAATGAGTGGAAGAGGAAGCTTGAGGCTTTCATTTTGATGAACCAAAAGCTGAACCATACTTGCTTTTCCCCTTTTGTGAGATAGCAAGTGCTTGTGTTCCTTCAATCAAACCACTCCTATTCACTCTAGATTGCTCTTCTTGCAAAAGAAGAGACACAACCTCATCAAATGCATACATATTAGGATTTCCTTTTGCAACCAAACGAAGTGTAGTAGCAAAGCTTTGAAAAGATTCTGGTAATCCTTTCAACAATGTAGAAATAAGTAATGCATCCGGAATGATCTCATCTATGTTTGCCAATTGCTCTTTCAAGTCCTTGATGCATGTCACATACACATCCACCGACTCATTTTCAGCCATACATACATCCTCAAGTTGCTTTCTCAAGTATGCAACACGTGCTTCATTACACACGGCATACAAAGAAGCAAGAGTATCCCATGCCTGTCTCGATGTAGAACATGATCGAATGTGTGGAACTATATGACGCTCCACTAAAAACGCAATCAAAGCATGAGCTGGAGCATCTTTTCCATCCCATCTAAGCTGCTTCTGTGTAGGTGGAGAAGGAGAAACCACTGTACTCGAAGAAGAAGCTCCATCTGTGACAGTAGACTGTGAAGTAGAAGCACCTACCGGTCTTCGATCTACATCTGCCACTATGTTCCAAAGTTGTTTTGCAACGAGAACATGCTTCATCATGTAAGACCACATCGGATAGTTGGTCCCATCAAGCTTATCTTCAGCTTGAAGCATGCCAAACAAGTCATTGTTGCCCGCCATTTCACTAAGGAACAAGAATGTGATAAAATCTTCACTTCGACAAAAGCTGAAATGCGTGCTGAAATTTCAACTCACAAACCGTCACTCTGATGGCAATTCTGACTGCATGAATGGCTTTGAAATGGGGGTAAAACTCCAGCACACTTGGTGGAAATGTTTCGGGGCTGCTGAAATTCACACTTCTATGCTCTGAAGTTGATTTGCACTGTTAAAGTGCACGCGTGCCGCGACGCGAAAAACTGAAACTTGAGAAGAAGCTGAACCTGCTCTGATACCACTGTTGGGAGTGTGTAGAAGTGCGAGAGACACACAAGAAGCACACACAAGGAGCACAAACGTAGCAAGACACACGGAGAAGACGATGGCTAGAATAGCTCTCTCTATTGAGCGATGAACTGAACTGAAGTAAGAGCTGAATAATATCCCTAAGTACAAAGTACCACCACATATGAGAGTATCAAGTATGTGGTAACATGGGGAAAAAACCTCTAGCCAGCACTAGAGTAAAAAGTGCCCATGTATAGGGAAAAGGTTCACATCAAAGCTACCTAAGGAACACATAAGTGTAGCAAAGAAGGTTTTTAAAATTATCCTTTTCTTGTGGTGTTGTAGCCCCCTTTGCCATGTTTTTCAAAGTGGCGCAAACTGAACATTCACCCATTCTAACTTTACGAGGAATAGACACATTGTTAAACTCTTGCTTCCATAATCGAGTAAAGTGACGATACAACACATACTTCTCATTTCTATTTTCCATGTCTTCTCTATATATTTGAAATACCTCTCGACGAGTAAAGTTATCTGACAAGTGCAACCTTCCAGTTGTAGGCATAACCTCACAATGCAAGCTAAAATATTTCATCATCCAATTCATTGCATGACGTCCAACAGATCCTTTGGTCCCAACATGGAACATATCCAAAATGAGATCCCCATTCATAAGCCCCTATTGAACCCTATGTATTCTAAAATTTCCCACACCCATTGCAATTTTAAATGCAGCCCTACAACATCGCATCCCTTGACTAAAGAAATATTCAAAAGCAACACGTGTTACTGACATATTATCCTCAATCATTTGCATGTGAGAAACAAGGTATATATCCTTCCTTTCCCTATCTAAATGGAGGAATTTCTCTCTTAGGTGCTTTAGTTTCTTCATTCCTAAATTTTACAAACATTTCAAACCACAACAATGCTTCATAATATCCAATGCAATCTGTCTATCTGAAGTAAGAAATTTAAATCTTTTTTGACTTACTTCACGAGGCCTTCTTTTAAAACGTAGATTGAGCGTGCTTTGCCTTTCCTTTGCTCCACATGCATGCACTTGAGTCAGAAGGGAGATCAATGGTTGGATCAGATGGGAGATCAAGAGGTGCATTTGGTTGAGCAGCATTGCACTGTGAATTGGATAACTTAAATGACTCAACAGAAAACATAGAATCATCACCACGTTCTAAACCATAGGGATCATCACTTATGAGGAAAGGGTCAACTGAGAACAATGAATCAGAAACTGTATCAATATGAGCAGAGGAAGCTGATGCCCAAGCATCCACTGCAAAGATTGAGCTCATCTTCACTCAATTCAAAGAAGACTGAAGATGAATTACCTTTTTAAATTAGTAGAAGTCCGAGATCAAGTGAAGATGTCACATCAAGTAGATATGAAATCAAAAGTTCATTAAAGTACATTAAAGCGCATTAAACATCAAATTACATTAAAGTACTTAAAGCCTAAAATTAAAGTACTTAATTACTCAGATATACACGATTGATGTTTTCAAACTAATAAGGGAACCAAAGATTTGATTCACTTTTAAAAGATGAAATACACAGTTGATTTCAAACTAGATATGAGTCATTGAGTTTTAGCATTATGAGTGAATCAAAATATATCCAAGTTGAGTTCCAATTGGATTAGATATTAAAGTTGTTGGGAGAAGTGCCATTGGCGACTTTACAAGAAGAAATTTTACCTTTGGCTAAGATTTCAAGGATTAGGTTTTATTGTGGTCTTGGCTAGATCTCAAAGAGGTTTGGAGCACAAGATGGTGTACATGGAAATTATATGAAAGAATTATGTGTAAAAGCTATATCCGTGTCAAACCACTTATTACAAAAGATTTTCAAATGAATTTTGAATCTAAGATTTACCTGAACGTTGGCTGCTATAAGATAACTTCATTTGATTTTCTCTTTTCAAGCTCATATGTGATAAACGTTTGACATGCCAAGACAATGAGTGACTACGTTTTTATTTTTACAAAAAGAATTATATATTTGATCTTGAAATTTCCAACCTATTTTGTTGAAGACGTTTGAACCCCCAAGGTCTTTGTTCAACATTTATTCATTGATTAAACCACATTGATTTTCCTTTTCAACAACGTGTTACAAGATAAATGTGAATATGAACTGAAGTGAAAAGTCTAAGACTATAAGGATGCCATTAATCTCCCATATTCAACACAACTTAGACTTGATTTTTCCTCAAGTAGTAGATTTTAACAAACAATTTATACATGAGATTATCCTTCCTCATGTACATACCATACTCTTGCCATTGAAGTGTAAATTTCATGAACATGTATAATTAAATAGTTGCATTAAGAAGCACCTTGTGTGCAAGGTTCTATCCGCACATCACTAAACTCTAGGTGAAATAGCCTATTTCTGTGCGTGGTATTTCCTGGTTAGATCAGTTGACTGATCTAGTTAGAAAATAGATTCATTCAGTTAGATCCAGTTAGTCTCTAGTTCAAGTAACCCAAGTGTCTATAAATAGCAGAGGAGGAGATCATTCTCATTTCCAAAATCCGCGAGCAAGAGAGAGCAATAGAGCACAGACAGCAAAGGAGCACAGAGCTCAGCAAACCAGCAAGGCAAATCTCATAGAGAAGAAGAATGTTGGCAAGAGTACCCAGAGGTAGACAAAATCATACCACAAAAAAAGATTCCTAAAAGATTCCTTTTGTATGTTTGACTAAATAGTATGCTTTCTAGGTTTTTATTTTTCTAAGCTCATGAAGTCTAGATCTAATGAGGGTGCAAGTCGATGCCTGGCATCGACTTACACCCTCAAGTCGATGCCTGGCATCGAACTGGAAGGTCGATGCCTGGCATCGAATGTGGCTTGAAAGTCGATGCCAGGCATCGACTTTAGGGTGCAAAGTCGATGCCTGGCATCGACTTTTAGGTGCATGTCAATGCCAAGCATCGACTTTCAGGTGCAAGTCGATGCCAAGCATCGACTTGAGGATGTAAGTCGATGCCAGGCATCGACTTGAGGGTGTAAGTCGATGCCAGGCATCCACTTTGTGTGCAATTCGATGCCTGGCATCGACTTGCACACAAAGTTGATGCCTAGCATCGAGTTGCACCCTCAAGTCGATGTCAGGCATCGATATTGCACCCTACAGTCGATGTCTGGCATCAACATTGCATCTTGAAGAAATCATTAATGTATGAGCTAATATTTCTGAGGCCATTTCAGGGATGCTGAGTCAAAAGGTGAGAGGTCCTTCAAGAGGCTCAAAGTGACATTGAGCTCTGTGGATCAGCAACGTGACAGAGGCATTGGTCACCAAGCAAAATCAAAGAAAAACATTGCATCCTTATCCTCTGAGAAGGTCAGCAATCCGATTGGAATGTCATCTGGTGGACATAGTAGCATCAAAATACCTGAGGATGATGCAACTAGGAAGGAAAGGTCGAGGGACATAGAGGTCTTAAGGACAGATCGTCCACTCCGAGACATGACAAACCTGGAGTGGTGCCTTCAATATGTGGAAGAAAACAATGCAATCCTTCTTGTGTTCGCAGGGGCGTACGGGAGAGGCAAGATCACGACAACACAGGCTTTTCAGTATGGCCTTGTGTTCAAACTAGACTATGAAGATGAGGATTCTGACAACCTCCTTGTCCTGGTAGAGACATCGAAGGGGTTACGAAATGTAATATGCAAGATGGATTTCTTGTGCCCTGAGTGCTATGTTCCAGAGAGGCTTGCAGAGATATGCAGGGACTCATTGAATCTTATTAAAGACTTGATGCCATGGATCCAGGGCAACATTATGCCAACACAACAGAAGATGACAACCCTTGTAAAGGCAAAGGGTAAGCAGTGCATGCAGAAGAAGCTATTGAAGAAAAAGAAGAGAACTGTTGATGAGGAGTCTTTTGAGTCAAGCTCTAGCTCTAAGGATATTATTGTTGCACCTGGTGGGGAGCTTGCTTCGGGTATTCTTGGTACTGAGCAGAACAAGATGAGGGAGGACATAGCTTGAAGAAAAGTTGTGAAGAAGGGGTAGTTGTTCCACCTGCCAATCAGAACAAGATGAGGGAGGACATAGCTCGAAGAAAAGTTGTGAAGAAGGGGCAGTTGTTCCATAGGCCACCAATGGATCCAGTCACAGGGAGGAGGCCCCTTGAGATAAGGGAGCCACACAATTTGCACGTGCAGAATCTTAAGAAGAAAATGAAGATAAATCCTCATGCTACTATTGTGCCTTTCCTTGTCATGGTGGATCTGAATGAGTGCAGCTCTGTGGAGGAGTTCAATGAGGGTTCGTTTGAGGATTATACATATTATGTGATTGGTGGTTCACACTCTGCACAGGCCCGTAGACAGCTAGTGAAGGAGCACCCCACCACATTCTTCTTTAGGTATGCAAAGTGCAAAATATATGTTGGTCTTACAACTGAGGAAGCCAAGCTTCTTGTTTGGGATCACAACAATGACAATGACTATAGGCAAAAAATGTCCTCCATAGAGAGAATTCGGTTCTTCCACCATGAATACGAAGATTTTCTCGTGAAGGAGGCTGGAAGAATACATCCCAATCTACGAAAGCAATGCCTTATTGAGGTTGGCATTGCACTGGATGAAAATAGAAAGTCTGATGCTTTGAGAAAATATGATCCATGGTTTCAACTTGCATTCAAAACAGATGAGATCTAGGATCTGCAAGACGAGATTTTCACAATGTGGGAGAACAAGGAGGTCAAGGGCCAGAAGCAACGGAAGTCGAGGCCAGACCCACAGGTTGATCTGAAGGGAAAGGGAAGGAAAGAGGAAAGTTTTCCTTTCAATTGAAGAGGCTCCTGAGGACATGAAGCTGACACCATGGAGAGCCCTTCAAGGAATCAAAGATGATACATTGATTATATCAACTTTTTCAAGGGTAATCTCCAAGGAATTAAGCCTGGAGGAGATGGTGACTGAGCTAAGTAAGTATATATGTTATTCTCAGATCCTTTTTCCCTCCTCCCATGTTTCTGGTCTAACCTAGTCTCCTTTTCATTTTTGTGACTGTAGTCATAAAGTATACATGAAGATTCAGGAGGTGATGATGAAGAGGTTGGGTTACTTTTCTTGGACAGAGGTCCAAGCAGACTATCCAACCACCTCATCATACAAAGCTTTATCAGAATATTTTATCCTGTTTCGTGATTGGGTAGGTTCTTTTTTTAGAGAGCATGCCTAGTTTGCTATTAGACTCGATGCTTGGATTCACCTAACCAATTCGATGCCAGTCATCGACTTTTAGTAGCAACTTGATGCGTAGCATCGACTTACTACTGAATGTCGATGCCTGGCATCGACCTGGTGGCATAAGTCGATGTTTGGCATCGACCTGGTGGCATAAGTTGATGCCAGGCATCAACTTATGTGAGAGATCGATGCCAGGCATCGAGTTTCAATAGAAAGTTGATGCCTGGCATCGACCCAAACACAAAATCGATGACAGGCATCAATTCCTCATGTTTCCTTTGGTATATCAAAGAGATCATTTAATTGTCTTTCCACTTGTTTCTACATAAACCAAAGAAAAGTAAGTCTGCAGAGGTAGTAGATGATTGCCTCCCTGCATTCCTGGCTCACATTCAAAGAGCAAGGCATGAGAAATCCATACTGAAAGCCAAAGAGATTGATTTTGATGATGAACCTGATCTGAAATGTTTCTCCAATCCCCTAGACCCCCTTAGGCCTGTATATTACAATGTATTCTGTAGTGATGTAAATAATATTTGTACTGTTGTGCCTAGAAAGCATTTCTCCCTTGTTATAGCAGACATACCCTATGGATTTAGAATGTTGGGATCAGTTAATGACGGCGAGCCCTTCAAACACTCTCAGATTCGGAAGATGGTCACTGATTTTGCAGAGTTGACTATGTCTCCTCTTTGGAGGATAGTAATTTTCCATAGCAGAGACCAGTCTTTCTCTGTTTCAACTGCTCTGAAGTCAAGATGTCATGCTTTGGAGTGCCTCACATGGTAAGTAATCTTCTTTCTATCTCTGTGGTTGTAATGATGCTCTCTCTCACTTATAGTTCTCGTTGGCAGGGTGATGACAAATGTCAATCATACTCCTTTGCATAGGTTTGTGAGCTCCACTGAATGCATTACAGTTGGCTATTATGATGAAGTAAGCAAAAGGAGAGTCAGGGAGCATTGCAATGAGAATGGGATCTCCAATGTGTTCATGTTCCCAGTCATTACCAAGAAACTTCGTCATGTAGCTGGGGACAGGACATTGGTTAACCCCTATTAGAAGCCACAAAAGCTCATAATGAGATTGATTCAACTATTCTCCAATGATGATGACTGGGTCCTAGACCTTTTTTCGGGCACAGGTAATTTCAATTGTAACATTTCTCATTAGCTATGATGTTGATTGGCCTCTAAGTGGTTTTCTTATGTTTCAAGAACGACTCTGGCTTGCTCCTTAAAGATGTTCAGGCACTGCATAGCTGTGGAGAAGGATGATGCTCAAGTGAGCTTCATTAGAATGAGAATCAATGGGTTGAATGAATGCCCAGCTGAAGACCAAGAGGTTGGAAGGAAGCACATTGCAGACACAAAGAGATTCCAACCGGCTTCAAGGGAGCATGTTCCCCCACTTGCAGATGAACTGGGAGACATGGCTAACCTTGAAGATCCAATCTTGGAGCAAGAGAGGCAGGAGATGTGTTCTAATGTTCCAGAGGATCCCATTATGTATGAGCCTGAGGAAACCTATGATCAGCTTCTATTGTAGAGTCTTATTATTCTTGTAAAACATACATGAAATGTAAACATCATTTAATAGAAATATAATGCCGAGTTCTGGTTCCACTTTGTGCAAAGCTAGACTTATCTTGAGCATTTCTCTGATCAATGTGTGAATGTTTCTTAATATAATTTTGTTGATTATAATCTTCTCTTGGGAATGCTTTTGTGATATTTATTTCATATGCCATGAATATGGCCCAACATTCAATGAGGGTCTTAACTATACAAAGGGATGATCTTAATTTCCTTGTTAAAATGTTGGACTTTTGCAACACATGTACTGCGATTTTCTGTTGGAGTTAGACGTCTGCGGAAGCACGCGAACAGCACAAGGAAGAAGAAGAAGCTTGGAGCACAACACACACGACTGAATGTATTACTAGAGAATGTACAAAGATAAGTAGCCCATTAGGGCAATAGGCGTATATACAAGCCGGGGGAAAAAAACCTCCTAAAGAGGGAAAAAAGTGCCCCGGCGGTCCTAGAGTGTTCACACACATCACTACCTAAATATATCAACAAATCCCCCCTGGGAGTGATGCGGTGAATAAGGAGCTGGCACTCATGTATAAGGAAGTGCCGAGCTATGTGGAAATCACTCCACAAAAGGAAGTAAGCCCAAAGCTTTGCGGAAAGCTTCAAACTTCTCCCTAGGCAGAGCCTTCGTGAAAAGGTCTGCAATGTTCTCCTGCGTGGGCACATATGCCAAGCTGATCTCCCCAGCAGAGAACCTCTCCCTGACATAGTGATAATGCACCTCAATGTGCTTAGTGCGAGCATGGAACACAGGGTTCCTCGCAACTGCCAATGCGCTCTGACTGTCAGTGAAGATGGTGGTGCCAGAAGACTGGCCAACACCCAAATCAGCCATAAGGCGTCTGAGCCACACACACTCAACAGTCGCTATGAAAGCTGCCCTATACTCAGCCTCACAACTGGAAGTGGCCACAGTAGGCTGCTTCTTGCTCAACCAAGATATACATGAGCTACCAAGCATGAAGCAAAAACCACTGGTGGACACACGAGTGTCATAGCAACCAGCCCAATCTGAGTCAGAAAAAGCATGCAAATCTGGCAGTAGTGATCCCCCCTTGGGATAAAACAACCCAAGTAGCCGAGTACCACTCAAGTAGCGAAAGATGCGCTTAACCGCTTTCCAATGCGTGACTCCTGGGCAATGCATAAACCTGCTCATCTGTGAGACAGCAAACTGAATATCTGGCCGAGTAATGCATAAGTAAATCAAGCATCCAACAGCCTGCTGATAGAGAACAGCATCAAATGCATCTCCAGCATCATGAAGACTCAATCGTAAACCTGTCTCCATAGGAGTGGCAATAGGCTTACAGTCTTCAAGGCCAAAACGCTGCAATAATGTGTCAATATATTTCGTTTGACACAAAGCCATTCCACCATCAACGTGCATAAACTGAATGCCCAAATAGTGATGCAAATGCCCCAAATCAGACATCTCAAATGAGGCATGCAAATCAGCCTTAAAATCAGCAATATGTGTCTCAATAGGACCAGTGAGCAGCATGTCATCAACATAGACAACAATGATCAGAAGCACATCATTAGCACGTTTAACATATAAGGTGCTTTCAGTTGGACTGTTCTCAAAACCATGTGCAATCAAATAGGCATGTATCTTCTCATACCAAGCACGTGGTGCTTGCTTTAAACCATATAACGCCTTCTTTAACCTGCACACCTGGTTTTCATGCCCTTTCTGCACAAATCCACGGGGCTGAAAAACATACACTTCTTCATGCAAGTCACCATTCAGAAATGCTGTTTTAATGTCCAACTGATGTACATTCCAACCATGATGGGCTGCAAGTGCACAAATGCTCCGAACAGTAGTCATACGGCATGTAGGTGCAAAGGTCTCATCAAAATCAATGCCTCTTTCCTGCGCATAACCCTTTGCAACAAGCCTAGCCTTATACCTGTCAACTGTACCATCAGGTTTACGCTTCAGCTTGTATACCCACTTAGTGCCAATGGCCTTCTTGCCAGGAGGCAAGTCACATCAAGACCATGTACCATTCTTCATTATAGCATCATATTCAGATTGCATAGCAGCCATCCAATTTTCTGAATTTTGTGCTTCATCAAAAGAAACAGGCTCATTCTCATCACAGAGACTAGATGCAGCCATAGCATAGCAATCTGATGCAAAGGAGGTACTATGAGAGCCTGAACGAGTACGATATGACAAAGGTGCATCTAATTTGCTGTCACGCAAAGTCTGCACCAGCCATTTTGGCATAGTTTTTGCCTATTCAATATCAGCTCTCTCATCAACAAGTGCATCATGTAAATCTGCATCAGAAATGGAATGATCTGCATCATCATATGAAACCTGCAAAGGCTGAGAAGTTGCCTCATTAGGACCAGCGCTAGCCTGTCCACCTGTAAAAAGAGGCATCAAAGTATCATACATGTCTTTGGAGCTAACAGATGTCTCCTTAGTACATGAAAGCAATGGCTGAATAGCATCTTCCACAAAGACAACATCACGGCTAACCAGAATGCATTTAGTCTGTGGACGATACAGACGATAGCCTTTACTTTCAGAACTGTACCCAACAAAAATACATTTTACTGCCTTATCATCCAATTTTCTGCGATGTTGTTCAGGCACTAATGCATATGCCAAACAACCAAAAACACGCAGATGAGCAACAGATGGCTTGCGGTCATGCCAAGCCTCATATGGAGTGATAGACTGCAACGCTTTGGTGGGACACCTGTTCAGTACATATGTTGCACACATGACAGCCTCAAGCCAGAAACTATGTGGTAAAGCCTGACTTTTGACCATGCACCTCGCCATCTCCATGAGTGACCTGTTCTTTCGTTCAGCAACTCCATTCTGTTGAGGTGTATACGGCACTGTACACTGGTGTTTTATCCCACGTTCAGCCAGAAATGCATTAAAATCTGAAGACATATATTCCCCCCCTCGATCAGAACGGAGGGTGCCCATTTTACATGCTGACAGATTTTCAGCCAAAACCAAAAACTGTTTGAAGCACATGAACACTTCGGACTTTGCTTTGAGTGGATATACCCATGCATGCCTGGAAAAATCATCAATGAAAGTCACGAAGTAAAGGTAATTTCCAAAAGAGGGTGTCTGCATAGGACCACAGACATCACTATGTACAAGCTGCAATTTCTGCATAGCCCGAACTGAACCATCTTTTGGAAAGGAAGAACGCTGCATTTTGCCCAAAATACAGCCTTCACAAACATGTTTTCCAGGTGCCTCAAGTTTGGGCAAAGAGGACACCATTTCAGATTTCTGCAGGCGTAACAAACTAGCAAAATTCAGATGACCAAAGCGTGCATGCCAAAGCTTTGCATCTGACATAGCCTGAGAATCATGAACTGCACATGCCGAATCATTCACAGATCTTTCATAGTCTATGAGCTTATACAGCCCACGACATAAAATGCCAGAAGCAATAATCACATCGCCATTTGAGAGATCATGGACTGTACACCTGTCATCAACAAATTTCACAACCAAGCCAATCTTGGCTAATGCAGAAACTGATAACAGATTCTTTTTTATCCCTGGCACAAATAAAGCATCTGACAAAGTGAAAGAACTACCATCAGCAGTAGTCAGAATGATCTTACCAACTCCCATAACAGGATAAGAGGAGTTATTGGCGCATGTGACAGTATTCCCTGTAGGAGCAGGCTCAAGTGAAGAGAAGAAACTGCGCTGCGAGGTAATATGTTTGGTCGCCCCACTGTCAAAGTACCAAACATCTGAGTCTACTGCAGACATGCACTGATCATGAGAAGATGGGTCAAAACTGCAGACAGTAGTAAACGCCCATTCTTCTTCCTGCACAAGATTTGCAGACTCTGTTTTTGGTGTAGAGGCCTCTGCAACAACCATTCCAGCCTCTTTCTTCTTTGCCTCTTTAGCAGCCAGTTTTGGACAGTTCTTTATAATATGATCATTTCCTTTACAGTACTTGCAGAACAATTTCTGCTTTTCTGATTTCTTTTCATCTTTATCCTGGTTCTTCGATTGTGCAGCATTTGCAGATTTCTGCTTACTAGTAGAAGAGCTCCATTTTCCTTTGCCCTTCTGACTAGCCAGGAAAGCTTGATCTGCAACACGCATAATGGACCTGTTCTGCCTGGACTGATCTTCCTGCAACAGAACAGAGACTAATTCCTCAAATGACAAGGCATTCGGATTGCCTTTCATCATCAACCGAAGAGTAGAGGCAAAACTCTGATATGAATCAGGAAGACCATTCAGAACGGTCTGCACAAGTGAGCTATCTAGTATAACCTCATCAGCAGAAATCAATTGTTCCTTCAGGTCTTTGATCTTTGTAAGAAAACTGTCCATAGAATCACCTTCATTCATGTGCTCACTCTCCAACTGTTTTCGGAGGTAAGCAACACGAGCCTCATTCCTAGCCTGGTACAAAGTGGTAAGTGTATCCCAAGCATCCTTTGCTGTTCTGCAAGAGCGAATGTGAGGAATAATGGCACGTTTGACAGACAAAGCTATCAATGCATGTGCCTGGGCATCTCTGCCATCCCAACGAATCTGCTCTGCAGTAGGTGCAACAGAAACAGCAGCACGAACAGGAATCTGCGGAATATCATCTTCGACACCATCTTCATCAGCTCCAACACCTGTATTTGCAGTACCTGTCGTTACAGGTGTAACAGGACGTCTTTCAACACCCTGCACAATGTTCCACAATCCTTTTGCAACCAGTACATGTCGCATCATATAAGCCCATAATGGGTAGTTGGTACCATCCAACTTATCCTCAACAGCCAACATACGGAATACATCACTGCTTTCAGCCATGGCCGGTGACTAAAATACCTTGATGCAGAAAATTGATTGTATCTAAAAAAGTTGAACGGAACTGCCCAAACGAGTTCTGCTAGACCTGTAGCAGACTTCGAGACGCTTAAACTTGCAAACAGAAACTGGTATATACCTTTGGCACAAAAGGACGAAATAGCCTGCACAAGCACTGCGATAGTGCGTTCGGAGGCCGAAACGAGCTCAGATCGCGATTTCGGCACCACAAAGCGAAGCCGTTTTGATCTCGGAAACACCGTGAGTATGCTCACCAAATTTTGTGCGAATCTGAGACTGCAAACGGAGGAGTGTCGACGGCGCCCTAGAAGAAGCAACGACCTGCTCTGATACCAATTGTTGGAGTTAGACGTCTGCGGAAGCACGCGAACAGCACAAGGAAGAAGAAGAAGCTTGGAGCACAACACACACGACTGAATGTATTACTAGAGAATGTACAAAGATAAGTAGCCCATTAGGGCAATAGGCGTATATACAAGCCGGGGGAAAAAAACCTCCTAAAGAGGGAAAAAAGTGCCCCGGCGGTCCTAGAGTGTTCACACACATCACTACCTAAATATATCAACATTTTCGAGTAGCTTTTAATCAGCTATAGTTTGTGCTTGTTGAGGTTCTATATGTAATGAAGGAGTTTTGCCAATTCTTACTTGTATCTTCAACTCTAATCTCTTATGTCAAAGATCATGATGTGGGATTCTTGATCATGCTGAACAGCTAGTTTTCATGGCACCAAGTATTTTAACATATCTATCTTGACTAGTTGGGTTATAGGATCAAGCTTCTACTCAATATTTACAAGCAAGAACAAGTGATGCTTTCTAGATATTGTGAAATGACCACTTTATTGCTTGATATCATGGTCTTTAGGTAAAAAGGAATAGAGAACATGTCTTTGTTCTCCTTTGTTGTGACTCAGTGTTTGATGCACTTGTTGATGAGAGAGCTGATATTGAGGAGGCAAAAGCTATGCCAAAATGGCTGGTGCAGACTTTGCATGACAGCAAATTAGATGCACCTCTGTCATACCGTACTTGTTCAGCCTCTCATAGTGCGTCTTTTGCATGAGATTGCTATGCTATGGCTGTGTCTAGTCTCTATGATGAGAATGAGCCTGTTTCATTTGATTAAGCACAAAATTCAAAAAATTGGGTGGTTGCTATGCAATCTAAATATGATTCTATAATGAAGAATGGTACCTGGTCTTTATGTGACTTGCCTCCTGGAAAGAAGGCCATTGCCACTAAGTGGGTTTACAAGCTAAAGTGTAAGCCTGATGGAACAATTGACAGGTATAAGGCTAGGCTTGTTGCAAAGGGTTATGCGCAAGAAAGAGGCATTGATTTTGATGAAACCTTTGCTCCTACTCGAATGACTGGTGTTCATAGCATCTGTGCACTTGTGGCTCATCATGGTTGGAATGTACATCAATTGGACACTAAAAAAGCATTTATGAATGGCGACTTGCATGAAGAAGTGTATGTTTTTCAACCCTGTGGTTTTGTGCAAAAAGGGCATGACAATCAAGTGTGCAAGTTAAAGAAGGCATTATATGGTTTAAAGCAAGCACCACGTGTTGATATATTTAGGTAGTGATGTGTATGAACACTCTAGGACTGTTGGGCCACTTTTTTCCCTCTTTAGGAGGTTTTTTCCCTCGGTTTGTATATACACTTATTGCCCTAATGGGATACTTATCTTTGTACATTCTAGTGGTAATACATTCAGTATGGTGTGTTGTGCTCCAAGCTTCTTCTTCTTCCTTGAGTTGTTCGCGTGCTTCCGCAGACATCTAACTCCAACAATTGGTATTAGAGCAGGTCGCCGCTTCATCTAGGGCATCATCGACACCTCTCTAGTTGCAGTCTCAGAATCATATGAATTTTGGTGAGCATAGTCAAGGTGTTTCAGAGATCAAAATAGCTTCGTTATCTAGTGCTGAAATCATGATCTGAGCTCGTTTCGGCCTCCAAACCCACTATCACAACACTTGTGTAGGATATTTCATCTTTTCGTGCCAAAGGTATATACTAGTTTCGGTTTGCAACTATAAGCGTCCCCAAATCTGCTACAAGTTTAGCAGAATTCGTCAAGGCAATTCTGTTCAACTTTTTGAGATACATTCAATATTTTGCATCAAGGTATTTTAGTCACCGGCCATGGGTAAAAGTAGTGATGTATTCCGTATGTGGTTGTTGAGGATAATTTGGATGGTACTAACTACCCGTTATGGTCTTATAGGATGTGACATGTATTAGTTGCAAAAGGACTGTGGAACATTGTGCAGGGTGTTGAAAAACATCATATCACACCTGCAACTATTACAACCACAAGTACTGAAGCTGATGTAGAAGGTGTCAAAGATGGTGATATTCTATAGATTCCTATTTGTGCTACAGTTTTTGCTACACCTACTGCAGAGCAAATTCATTGGGATGGCATAGATGCTCAGGCACATGCATTGATAGCTTTTTCTATCAAACCTGCCATTATTCCTCACATTCGCTCTTGCAGAATTGCTAAGGATGCTTAGGATACACTTACCACATTGTACCAGGCTAGAAATGAGGCTCGTGTTACTTACCTCCAAAAACAGTTAGAGAGTGAGCACATGAATGAAGATGATTCTTTGAACAGTTTTTTGACAAAGATCAAGGATTTGAAGGAACAGTTGATTTCTACAGATGAAGTACTTCCTAATAGTTCACTTGTGCAGACTGTTCTAATGGTCTTTTGGAATCATATCAGAGTTTTGCTTCTACTCTTCCTTTGATGATGAAAGGCAATCCAAATGCCTTGACATTTGAAGAGTTAGTATCTGTTTTGTTGCAGGACGACCAGTCTAGGCAGAACAGGTCTATTATGCATGTTGCAGATCAAGCTATCCTGGCTAGTCAGAAGGGCAAAGGAAAATGGAGATCTTCTAATGGTAAGCAAAAATCTGCAAATGCTGCACATTCGAAGAAGAAAGACAAAGATGAGAAGAAATCAAAAAAGCAAAAACTATTTTGCAAATACTATAAAGCAAATGATCATATCATTAAGAGCTGTCCAAAAGTGGCTGCTAAAGAGGCAAAGAAGAAAGAGGCCAGAATGGTTATTGTAGAGGCCTTTACACCAAAAACAGAGTCTGCTAATCTTGTGTAGG
Source organism: Ceratopteris richardii (assembly GCA_020310875.1). Lineage (NCBI taxonomy): Eukaryota > Viridiplantae > Streptophyta > Polypodiopsida > Polypodiales > Pteridaceae > Ceratopteris > Ceratopteris richardii. Next base: position 138,517,787 of record CM035417.1, read on the forward strand.
ATGAAGAATGGGCATTTACTATTGTTTGTAGTTTTGACCCATCTTCTCATGAGAAGTGCATGTCTACAGTAGACTGAGATGTTTGGTATTTTGATAGTGGGACGACCAAACATATTACCTCGCAACGTAGTTTCTTCTATTCACTTGAGCCTGCCCCTACAGGGAATACTGTTACATGTGCCAATAACTCCTCTTATCCTGTTATGGGAGTTGGTAAGGTCATTTTGACTACTGCTGATGGTAGTTCTTTCACTTTGTTAGATGCTGTGTTTGTGCCAGGGATCAAGAAAAATCTGTTATCAATTTCTGCATTAGCCAAGATAGGCTTGCTTGTGAAATTTGTTGATGACAAATGTCGTGGTATCTATAAGCTCATAGACTATGAAAGATCTTTAAATGATTTGGCATGTGTAGTACATGATTCTCAGGCTATGTCAGATGCAAAGCTTTGGCATGCACGATTTGATCATCTGAATTTTGCTAGTTTGCTACGCCTGTAGAAATTTGAAATGGTGTCCTCTTTGCCCAAACTTGAGGCACTCGCAAAACACGTTTGTGAAGGCCGTATTTTGGGCAAAATGCATCGTTCCTCCTTTCCAAAAGATGGTTCAGTTTGGGCTACTCATAAATTATAGCTTGTACATAGTGATGTCCATGGTCTTATGCACACACCTTCTTTTGGGAACTATCTTTACTTTGTGACTTTCATCGATGATTTTTCCAGGCATGCATGGGTATATCCAATTGAAGGCAAAGTTCGAAGTGTTTATGTGATTCAAACAGTTTCTAGTTTTGGCTGAAAATCTGCTAGCATGTAAAATGGGAACCCTCCATTATGATCGAGGGGGGCTATATGTCTTTTGACTTTAATGCATTTTTGGTTGAACGTGGGATAAAACATTAGTGTACAGTGCCGTATACACCTCAACAGAATGGAGTTGTTGAATGGAAGAACAGATCACTCATGGAGGTGGTGAAATATATGATCAAGAGTCAGACTTTACCACATAGTTTCTGGCTTGAGGATGTCATGTGCAGCATACGTACTTAACAGGTGTCCCACTAAAGCGTTGTAGTCTATCACTCCATATGAGGCTTGGAATGGTTGCAAGCCATCTATTGCTCATCTGCATGTTTTTGGTTGTTTGGCATATGCATTAGTGCCTGAACAACATCGTAGAAAATTGGATGATAAAGCAGTTAAATGTATTTTTCTTGGGTACAGTTCTGAAAGCAAAGGCTATCATCTGTATCATCCACAGAATAAATGCATTCTGGTTAGCCATGGTGTTGTTTTTGTGGAAGATGCTATTCAGCCCTTACTTTCATGTACTAAGGAGACATTTGTTAGCACCAAAGACATGTATGATACTTTGTTGCTTCTTTTTACAAGTGGATAGTCTAGTGTTGTTCCTAATGACGCAACTTCTCAGCCTTTGTAGGTTTCATGTGATGATGTAGATCATTCCATTTCTGATGCGGATTTACATGATGCACTTGTTGATGAGAGAGCTGATATTGAGCAGGCAAAAACTATGCCAAAATTGCTGGTGCAGACTTTGCATGATAGCAAATTAGATGCAACTCTATCATATCGTACTCGTTCAGGCTCTCGTAGTGCCTCTTTTGCATTAGGTTGCTATGCAATGGCTGTGTCTAGTCTCTGTGATGAGAATGAGCCCGTTTCATTTAATGAAGCATAAAATTCAGAGAATTGGATGACTGCTATGCAATCTGAATATGATGCTATAATGAAGAATGGTACTTGGTCTTTATGTGACTTGCCTCCTGGCAAGAAGGCCATTGGCACAAAGTGGGTATACAAGCTGAAGCGTAAGCCTGATGGAACAGTTGATAGGTATAAGGCTAGGCTTGTTGCAAAGGGTTATGCACAGGAAAGAGGCATTGATTTTGATGAAACCTTTGCTCCTACTTGTCAAATGACTACTGTTCATAGTATCTGTGCACTTCCAGCTTATCATGGTTGAAATGTACATGAGTTGGACATTAAAATAACATTTTTGAATGGTGACTTGCATGAAGAAGTGTATGTTTTTCAGCCCCATGGCTTTGTGTAGAAGGGCATGAGAATTAGATGTGCAGGTTAAAGAAGGCATTATATGGTTTAAAGCAAGTACCACGTATATCTGATTGCACATGGTTTTGAGAAGAGTCCAACTGAAAGCACCTTATATGTTAAGCGTTTTAATGATGTGCTTCTAATCATTGTGGTGTATGTTGATTACATGTTGCACACTAGTCCTCATGACATGCATATTGCTGATTTTAAGGCTGATTTGCATGCCTCATTTGAGATGTCTGATTTGGGGCATTTGCATCACTACTTGGGCATTCAATTTATGCAAGTTGATGGTGGAATAGCTTTGTGTCAAACAAAATATATTGACACGTTATTTTAGCATTCTAGCCTTGAAGACTGTAAGCCTATTGCCACTCCTATGGAGACAGGTTTACGATTGAGTCTTCATGATGTTGAAGTTGCATTTGATGATGTTCTCTATCAGGAAGTTGTTGGATGCTTGATTTATTTATGCATTACTCAGCCAGATATTCTGTTTGTTGTCTCACAGATGAGTAGGTTTATGCATTGCCAGGTGTCAATCATTGGCAGGTGATTAAGCACATCTTTCGCTATTTGAGTGGTACCTAGCTACTTTGATTGTTTTATCCCGCAAAAGGAAGCAAAGTTGGGTCACTTTGTCCTTTATTTGTATCACAAAAAGAACACTTGTTATCTATTACTGAACAACCTATGGCTTGTATTTGGCATGGTTGTTTGGGTCACATACCTCATAGTGGAATGGAAAATCCTTTTCATTCTAGCTACTTACATGTGTCATCTTTCTCTTATTTTTCATTTTGTGAGCATTGTCAATATGGAAAGCAAACTAAGAATGTGCATAAGATGCATATGGACTCTTCAATGCTGAAGTATTTTGGTGGTGAGGCACCATGGTGGACTCTCCTTCTCAAGTTCTCCATGATAATACCCTCGTAGTAGAAAATTGAGCTCCCGATGCCACACACAATACTCTACACAGGCTTGTAGAATATGTAGGAAAATACAGTACACAGAGAGCATGAACACAAATTTCTTAGGTGTTACAAATGCGATCAAATTTACAGTCTATGGTTGACCAAGCCACTATATGTTTTATTAAAGAACATATACAAAAGTGTATGGCATCCATTTGGCCTTTCACATGGATACTAATGATAAAAATCTCCCACTAAAGGCCAACATGGCCAAAGTGACTATGGGAGAAAAATAAAGAATGATAAAGAACACCTGAGTGTAAGTATACAAACTATACCTCCCACCTAACGGGCATGTTACACATTATACAATTAACTGTGTAAGATGATGAATCAAGTAACCCCCATCAAGTGACAACAATGTCGAAAGCTATCCTCTGGTAGAGATTTAGTCAAAGAATTTGTAGCATTATCTTGAATCTAAAACTTCTCAAGAATAATACACTCAGTGGCTAAGAAATCTCTAATGAAGTGTTACCTCACCTCAATGTGCTTGGTCTTTGCATGATAGACTAGATTCTTAGCCAAAGCAATGGCACTTTGACTATCACGGAGCCCACTTCTTCATTCTTTAGAGTCTATCGCTCTAAAACTAACAATGGTTTCATCCTAGACTTAAGAACCACAATATCTATTTGCAAACTAGAATTCAAAGCTGACAAACTTTTCATTTTATTTTCTATCTTTTCTTGCATTTGCATCATCCACAATTCAAATTCTTGTAAGGACTTCTTTGCCCTTGATATCTCAACCACCTATTGTTGTTTGCATTGATTGCTTAACTTCTCATATGCCTAACTTTTCTTGTTTAATTCATCTTGAAGATTCTGAATTTGTACCTGTAATAATTGATGTTCTCCAATACTTATAATATCCACACGCTGCTTTTGTTGTGCTAACTGTTCTTCCTGCTTGCATAAAAACTTAGAGACCTCTTTTAACTTCTTCTGCATTATTCCTACCTCTGTGCCTATTTCCTTATGTGGTTGTTTATTCTGATCATCTGCCAATTTATCAGCAATTGTTTGTAACTAAGGCTCTAATCTTCTTTTCTTTGAGAGTTTAAACATCCTCTTAAACACCCTGGGTTGCTCCTCACTATCCGAGATATGGACTAATGAGTCATGAAACATTACTCCCTTAGATGATTCATAATTTAACTTTTGGGCAACAGATGCTAACTCCTCCATATTGTAGCCTACCTTGTATAGATCACTATATACATCTTCGAGTTTCTCCGTCTCTTTGGCAAACACCTGTACTTGTCTTTTAGCCACAGATGCATCCAATTGACCCGTAGTCTCCTTTGGCCATACTTGCTCTTGCCTATCCACCTGTTGCACAAACTGAAATAGAGCTATCAATATGTGGCCATTTTGCTATTAACTAAGGTTTTACATCTATCTCCTACAAACATCTCACTGTGCATTCACTCATATACCCAATGTGCCCAACTAACTCTCCCATTTACTTTTGCATATGCGAAAGGAGCAATATTCTCTTTTGACATATAATCATACTTAACAATAAAACACAAACATTCTCAGTACCACTTTAATTGCTCACGCCTTGCATATGTTGCATTCTTTATCATGTAGTATTGCCGAGCACCCTCTCGTGGTCCAAACTCTTTTTTTAATATCTCCTCTGAGCATTTACAAACTACAACATCCTTATAGAAAGGTAGCTTAAACACATCAGCAACCAACTCTGGTGAAAATTTTACCTGCATCGATAGCTGTCCTTTGGTCTTCTTAATGATCTCCAATTGGCTCTTTGCGTAGTAATTACAGCGCAAAGTTGACCAAGGAAGGGATGCAAATTTGAATAGAGACACCCGCTGCAACCATATGACATTGAGAGGGGAACTGACATCGATCTCCATTTTAAAATCCGTGAAAGGATCCATCAATGTTTGTAAAAACTTGCTTGTTGACATTGGTGTCAAAATTTCCTCCTTCTCCTCCTGTAGTAAACTATCACTTTCATCAGACGTGGTTTCATCTTTGCGAGCTGCCACCTCCCTATGTTTACTATGACCTCTCATTTCAGCTATCATGCTAGTCAGAATGATGGAAGTTACAGTGGCTATCTTCTTCCACAGCATGAAGTAATATTCGACAAAAGCCAAATGCAGGTGTCAAATTTCAAATCTTCTCTCAATTATCTGTACGATACCACCGATCTCGCATGAAACAATGAGTGTTGATGATGCTTGACCATAAGTGAATTTTAAACCCAATGATTTTGCATCTTTCCACAATACGATGGCTTGATTTAAAAATTTCTTATTCGTGCATTTGGGCTCATAAACTTTTGTGTGCAAAACAAGAGCAATAAAATAATGTTCTGACCACCTTTTGCTAAATAGACACTTTCCAATCCAGCATACTCTGAAAAAGGAAACTCTGACCCAACAAAGTCCGATTTCCTTAACACTGGACCAAGCAACTCTGAGCCATGAGAAACAAATTGAACAAACTCTGACTTTTGGACATCCGACCAATAACACTCCAAGAGAACACAATTATTCGATTCGTGCCCAATTAAATGTGATGAAGTTAATCGTTTTGAAAGCCTTTTCTACTAATCCACCCCATTCATTAAAGTGATGATAAGAGTACAAGCATATTTTTTCCAAGGTATGGAGTGACACCTGAGGAGACATTCCATTACTATTCAAATCATGGAAACATTCCATTACTAATCGGATCACAGAAGAATAAGTTATTCTGCAACCATGCTGTGAAAGAATATCCAATTATGTGCTTGAATGTATTAATGTTGGAATAAAATTCGGTGAGTACCAAATCCCTGGATTGACTACCACTATATTAAACTTCTTATGTAAATTTTTCTTCTGAATTGCTTGTATGATTGTAATATCTTCATAAACCTGCACTACTTGCCTACACATTTCCTCTTGCTCCAGTATCATTTGAGAAACTATTTCTTTCTGTTGTACCTCTAGTTGAACATGATTTTTCCACTCCTTATCTTCCATCTGCATCTTCATCCCCTCCAATATAACGTGTTCGAGTTGGTCTAACCTGCTCTACCATTTGCTCTGCAACTCTTGCACTTGTCTTTACTACATTCGACTTTCTTCATAATTGACGACTTCATTCACTAGCTTCCGATTAGCACATGAAAACCATTGCATCCTCAAAAAAGCACTTAATGTAATCTTGGACCAACAATTATCAATAAAGCATGCCACCACCGAAGACCATGTAGATAAATAGGCCTTCTCACTTTTGTGATCAATAACGGTACTAATCTGATTTTTAGAATTAAACATCACCTGGACTAAATTAGATGACAACCAGTCCATATGGGGCAATTTCCCTTGAAATTTCTTCAAGCTAAATCCATTAATCAGCTTTTCCATTCTTGTGCCAAACACATCCGCTAGTAGAAAAGTTCCTTGGCCTAAATCCTACACAATCTGATATGGACCTGTATATCTCAATGTAAGTTTTCATGGATGATGCCCTAACTTGGAATTGTACACCATCACCCAATGTCCTTCTTTAAATAGCTTGAATTTCACATTCATATTCACCCAAGCTTGTCTCCTTCTCTAAATTACTTCTGTAATATATGCACTAACTAAATGATCCTCGTCCAACTGAAGAAGATACTTACTTCTATGCTTAATTGAAACCTCAAGAGAAATCTTTTTAGCTGTTACTCTCAAACTTGGGACCACAAACTCCATGGGTACTACAACTTCCAATCCATACACCAATCGAAATGGTGTCATACCTGTTGTCACTTTGAACACTGTTCGGAATGACCATAAAGCTGAATCAAGTAACAAATCCCAATTATTCTTATTATCATGCACTAGCTTTTTAAGAATACGCATCAAAGTTTTGTTGGTACTTTCTGCTTGACCATTTGCCTGTGGATGATATGCTATAGACTTTTTATGCATAATCAAACGAGTCCTTGTTAATTCTAAAATCACTTCATTGAGAAAGTGAGCACCTCTATCATTTACCAACTCTAGAGGACAGCCAAACTTGGTCATAATGTTGTGGTAGAGGAACTTTGCCACACTTGCTGCTTTGTTATCTTTCAATGCTACTACTTCAACCCACTTCATACAATAATATGTAGCCACTAAAATGTATTTATTACCATGCTGAGTATTAGGATTAATGGGTCCAACAAAATCCACACCCCACTTTTGAAATGGATCCAAAGGTAAAATAGGATGATCAGACATCCGATCTGCATTATTTGGTTGGCCCATGTTTTGACAAATCACACATCTTTTAGCATATTCATGAGCATCCTTTAATACAGTAGGCCACCGTAATCTTGCTTGTAAAAGCTTCTTCCCTATAATACCACCTGACAAGTGACCTCGTGCTGGACCTGAATGTGCTTCTTGTAACACAACTGGTTGCTCAAAATTTGGTACACACCTCCGAATAACCTGATCCATCCCTTTCTTATACAATGCACCAGCTATAACCAAATATGGTCTACTTTTAAGAGCAAGCTTCTTCCTTTGATCAGGTGTAAAATGTTGAAATCAACCAATATATGGAATGGCAACGACCAATCAAGTGGCTGCAAAATTGGTGCCACTGAAACCATCTTCTTCAATAACTGAAATGCTTTTTCTTGAGCTTTAGCCCATACAAATGGAACATCCTTTTTTGTCAAATGTGTGTTTACTTCCTTGACATTTATGGGTGCTTTGGCTATCCTAATGGCTTCAATCTTTTTCACATCAATAGCCATTCCTTTTTGAGAAATGACATGTCCTAATAAAATACCACTTTTTACTGCTATGATACTCTTAAACAGATTGAGCACCATCCTAAATTTCCTGCATCTGTCAAAACAAGATTTCAGATGCAGCAAGTGTTGTACCTTTTTTCCAAACACTGAAAAATCATCCACGAAGGCTTGCATGAAATCCTACAAATAAGGTTTAAACATGTTATGCGCCACATAATTGAACAAGGGCAGTCCATTTTTCAATCCAAAACTCATGACTGTAAATACATAAGCACCAAATTCTGTAATGAATGCAGTTTTGTGCTGATCCTCCTTAGCAACACGAATTTGTTTGTATCCTGAGAATCCATCCAAAAAACTATACATCTCATGACCAGCTACTGCATCCAATACTGCATCGCAAAACAACATAGGAAAGGGTCCGTAATTGTTGCTTCATTTAACTTTCTGTAATCAACACAAATTCTCAGCTTTCCATTCTTTTTAGGGACCACTATGATAGGAGACAACCATGTGACCTGATTAAACGATAAATCCAACTTCCAACAGTTTATCAATTTCCTCTTTAACCTGCGTAGCAAAATTAGGATTCATCTGATACCTTTGCTACACAACCGAAACTACATCTTTCTTTAAATTTATCCTATGCTGATGTAAATCAGGGTCTATTCCTTTCACCTTGAGTAATCCCAATCAAAAACATTCACATATTCCTTTAATAAGCAAATCAAGTCTTCCATGAACTGACCCTCGAGTTCCTTGCTTACTCTCACCATCTTCGATTCAGTCTCTATCCCCAAATTAATTTCTTGAAGTTCATCCTCTTTTAGCTTGCAAGAACTTGCATATTTTTTATCATAAATTTTTTTAGCCAAATTAATTACCTCTTTCTCTTGTTGCTCTAGTTTCTGCGCCTGCATAGGAATTTCCAGACTTTGTTTAAACATCTGTCGCACTTGTGCACCTTCCAATGCATCTCCTAGAACTGGCTTACTTGACTTCTTCACTACTTCGTCATCCTTTGCTGACAACATCGACTTCTAAAACTGGTACAACAGTTGGGTTTGCTTTCATAAATTCTTCCTCCTCATCATCTTCTATCTCATCTGCCAAACTAATAGTCTGAGCCATCAATGGTTCCTCCTGTACAGACATGTTTCTTCTAGCTTTGATGGGAATTATCACTTGTGTTTTACCTTTTGTAATCATCACCAAATTCAATCCCCAGTCTTGCTTAACCTTAGCCAACCTGAACCAAGGTCTTCCTAACAACATTTCATACAGATATGCAGACTTAGACATTCTAATCACCACAAAGTTTACCATGAATGACATCCTTGAAATTATGATTTGTTGCTGCTTCAGAATGCCCAATGGCTAAACTCTAGTTTGATCCGCCATCTTTACTTGAAAAGGTGTTGGAGCCAAAGCCCCTTTCCCCATTTCTTTAAAAATATGCTCAGGTAGTATATTCACTCTTGAACCACCATCAAGCAACACTTCATCAAATTGCCTTTGATTATATTGTACATGAATTACTGGCACAACAAAATCTACATCAGTCGAATCAACATTATTAGCTAATGTTGATGGTACCTACCTAGTTGTTGGCTCTGACTGCTATCCAATAAGCTTCTTCAATAACTTCTCTCTAAAAGATGGTACCAAAGATAATAACTGATCTAAGGGCAATTGTAAAGGAGAGTTAATGATTACCTCAAACCAATCATTGTTTAGATCTTGCTTGGACTGACTCTTATCCTCCTTCTTCATTTTTTGTACAAAGACTACATCATTCTCTTCCTAAGATGAACCTGCAAATTGCACATGTTTTTGTTGATCCATCTGGATCCGTTTCTAAACTTGGACTCTAATATGTCTTTGTTCCTGCCAATCAATGGGACCTTTATTTTTGGACCTTATAACTGCCAAGACATCCACTTCTTTAGCCTTCCCGCATTGCTTGCAATCACACTTCCACTTATTTTCATGATTCAGATGTACGCTTCCTGATGTGTTGGCACCTACATTTTTATGACACTCCTGATTTGATAATTGCATTATATAGCATTGGCCTGAGTAGCCTGCTATACCTGTTTTTGTTGCTTCCCCTATTGATGATTCTGATTATATTGGACCACTGGTATACCCATTTCTTCTCTATGTTTCACCCATAAAGGACAATTAGGCCCCATCCAATGATCAGGTGCTGAACAATATCCACAAGGCATCACCCTAGGTGGTCTACCCTACTGATTCCCTTGTTGATTATTTCCTTGTTGGTTCGCTTATTCTCTCCATGGCATTCGTCCTTGCTACTGCCTCTGAAAATTACCTCAATCGTGAACTAGAATAGCCTGATTGGCACCACTTCATTATTATTTCTATTGTCCCGCCTTGAACTTTGCCCTCTATGCTTGGGGTTATACCAACACTAATTTGTTGTGTGCCCATCTTTATCACAAATATTACAAAATATTTTCTCTTTTGGAGCTATTATAGAATATTCGTGTTTCTTTAACTTACTAGTCAAAGCTTCTTCTTTAATTTTTTTACCTTTATGTTTGCAGTGCTTTCTCACCACCACTTCTTCATCTTGTGTATCCGAATGAGAATCAGTTGTCCCTTTCTCTGATTCCATTTCTGAATCCGATTTAGCCTCTGAACTTGAATCACTAATGTCTCTTTTTTTATCTTCCAAATCTTCTTTCCACTCTTGCAGCTGCTAACACTAATACATCAAAACCATTAGCAATATCCACACTTGCAACTGCATGTCTGATGCTACTCCTTAATCCTTTTAGAAAATAACTCACCAACATCTCGTCGGTAGGTCTCTCGTTGCCCTGTAATCTTTCCATTAAGGTTCTAAATTTTTTAGCATAGTCTTCTACTAACATGGTTCTTTGTCTAATTTCTCTCAACTTCCTCAACACATCAGAGGGAGTTTTTTCTTTCCTAAACTTTTGTAAAAATGTTTTTTTTAATGCATCATATGTAGCGAAATGAGCAATACCGTATTGACTAAACCAGCTCATTGCTCGTCCTTCCAATGTAGCGGCAAATTGTTGGAGTTTAATGTCATCACCATATATGGCTGGATATCCATTGGCTTTCCACTTTATCTCAAATTGAGAAACATGACAATCAGCATCTTCTTTAGAGCCTCCTCTAAATGGGCTGCTTTAAACTTGGGATTTGGAGGTGGTTGCGCCATTGGCTGTGGCTGAGGTGTATGCCTAGTCCTTTGACCAGTCGCCCCTGCAAGTGGGTCAAACTGGAGTCATCTTCTAACTCCTACAGTTGCTTCTGTTAGGAATAGCAGTCCTAGTATACCGCCCACTAGCATTGCCTCTGGTGCACTATCCTCCTTCCTCCTCTTCAGTTTCTAGATTAGATTCCTCTTGTGCTTCATACCAATCGTAAAATTCCAAAGATGACTCCATGTTAGCTACCTTTGCATGCGCTCTTGTATAATAAACTTTACCAAATGTCCCTCTTCGTCCGCTCATGCATTTCTTGCTTCATTAGCAACACCGTAGGATCACCAAATGTGTTGAGGTTCGGATTCAACACATCACTACTCACTTATACAAATACTCACACAGGAATGAACTTGTCCTCAATTCTATTCTCACACCAAATGAACAGACAAATGTTGATAAATATTCATGTAGACAGAAGAATAAGATTGACAAACTTCTGCATTCAAATAATATAGAACAGATGGTCTACTCAAGAAGATAATTCACTCGCATACTTGCGCACAACAGACGTAAGGAAAAAAACTTCATTAAGTTCTTCAAAAACTTCAGAGTTTACAACTTTTGAATTCTACATCAGAGACTTGTTTGTTTTCTAACAGAGACTTTTGCCATCCATTCAGGTTCTTCAGATCATTCTACGAACTCCTTTTTCGTTGCTGCTGCAGACGAGCCTTCTTGTTTCATGCATCTTCTTCTTCTTGGGAACGCTTTCGCTTCTCCTCCTTTTTATGAAAAAAATAGATAAATACCTTCACGTGATGCCAAACACTAATTGACTATAAATGTCCATTAAAATTTCGATTCAGCATAGATGAGATCTATATGGAACAACCAAAGGGTTATGTAGTTCTTCGCAAAGAAAGTCTCATTTATAAGCTAAAGAAGAGCTTATATGGGCTTAAACAATCCCCTAGAAAATGGTACCAAAAGTTTGATGCTTTTATGAAATCTCAAGACTATTCTCAAAGCAATGAGGATGATTGTCTCTACACAAAGAGATGCTCAAATGGCAACTTGTTATGCTTGATACTTTATGTTCATATGTCAATTGTTGGGAAGTCCTTTGATGACTTGTCATTTCTTAAAAGGAAGTTGAGTGAGACATTTGACATGAAGGATTTGAAGGATTCCAAACATATTCTTGGCATGCGCATTACTCATGATAGGTGTAAAAGATGTATATAGTTGTCTGAAAGTGAGTACATGTCCAAAGTACTTCACAGGTTCAATATGCAGGGTGGAAATGCATTGAGTACACCTTTACCTACATGCATGAAATTGAGAAAGGATGACTGCCCCAAATCAGACGAGGAAAATTCATTCATGACCATTGCATTTTGGAGTGGGAGTTGTGAGCATATATGTGTCTAATCCTAGCAGGAAGCATTGGGAAGCGGTTAAGATGATTTTGAGATATCTGAGTGGCACTATGGACAAGAGTCTATGCTTGGGTAGAGGAAAGGCATCAATTATTGGTTACACAAATTTTGATTATGCTTCTTATGTAGACAATCAAATTTCTACATCAGGGTACATTTTTCACCTTGATGGAGGTGCTATCTCTTGGGGATCTCGCAAGAATGCATAGTTGTTTCCACTACATAAGCAAAGTATGTTTCAACAATTGAAGCATGTAAGGAAGAATTGTAGCTTTCTTGTCTTGCTTCCAATATGGGTCTATATCAACATGTACCTCGTTTCCTTAGTTATGGTCAGAGTGTCATTGCTTTGGCTAAGAATCCAGTCTATCATGCAAAGACCAAACACATTGAGGTGAGATATCACTTCATTAGAGATTTCTTAGCCGCTAAGCACATTATTCATGAGAAGGTTCATAATGTTGTAGATGCTTTGACTAAAGCTCAACCACAGGATAACTTTTGACACCGTTGTCACCTGATGGGGGTTACTTGATTCCTGATCTTGCACAATTACCTATACATTGTGTAACATGCCCATGAGGTGGGAGATATAGCTTGTATACTTACACTTTGGTATTCTTTATCCCCTATTCACTTCAGCCGTATTGGCCTTTAGTGGGAGATTGTTACCATTAGTTTCCATGTGAAAGGCCAAATGGTCATCAGACACTTTTTGTGTATGTTTTGTAATAAAACATATAGTGACATGGCCAGCCACAAACTCGATGTTCGATCGCTTTTTGTTGGACCTAGGAGATCTATGCCCGTGCTCTTTCTGTACTATGTGGTTTTTGATTATTTTGTAGGTCTCATGTGTAGTACTATGTTTTCACATCTAGAGCTTGGTTTTCTACTATGAGGGCATTGTTGTGTAGCTCTCACAAAAGAGAATCCCCCATGGTACATTAGTGTCACACCACTTCATGTATGTATGTATGTATGTATGTATGTATGTATGTATGTATGTATGTATGTATGTATGTATGTATGTATGTATGTATGTATGTATGTATGTATGTATGTATGTATGTATATATGTATGTATGTATGTATGTATGTATGCATGTGCCCACCCCCATTTGAGGGTGTATGCCACATGGTGGAGGGTGATCTATGATGTGGACCACCCCACAACCATGTGAAAAAGTTAGAAATCAATAGAAGAATTACAATAGAAAATACCCAAATAAAACTACAAAAAGTGGCATGGTATTTATGCAAAATAGCTAAAACTTCAAGTTACTAAACATAGTTTATTGATTTTTGGTATCTATAGAAAATGGAAATTCATAAAATAATGAAATGGTAAAGTAATGAAATGTTAAAAGAAATGTTTGATACTTCAAATAATATCCATCGAAAGCCAAAAATAAGTTTAACAAATAAAGAACTTTATTCAATCATAGTTTTATAAATATGAATGCAAATAGAAAACTCCTTATTTCTTTTAGGCCTTTGGTGAGAAGTGTATCATACCTTTGTCTTTGCATATCCCCAAATAGAGGGGATAACAAAAAAAAACAAATGATGTATGTAGTAATGAGCCACCCTACATTTTCAAAGACTTTGAAACTAATACAAAAACAAAAATATGATACACTTGCCGACAAAAATAGGATAAACATTATACCTAGAATTAAACTTATATAGGAAAAGAAAAATGATCTTAAACAATTAAAAACTCAAAATTGAATAATGTGAAATGAAAAAACCAAATGCATTTCAAAATTATAATATCATAATTAAATAAAATAATAAATAAAAGAGCATATATATGAAACAAGTTATCTTTTCCTTAAAGAATTGATTATGAAATGAATCAAAAAGAACTTCCAAGTCTATTCCTTAAAATATGGGGAAGAAATCAACTTCTAACATATTTAAATGATCAATCCTTTGAATAAGTAATGTATACTAGAAACACATTTAAAAAAAGCCCACTAGCAATAGATATTCATGCCAATATATAGAAAAGGATATATTTTATTCATAGAAAGCTCTAAACAACACAACCTAATGATACAAATCTGTTGATATATTTAGGTAGTGATGTGTGTGAACACTCTAGGACCGCCGGGGCACTTTTTTCCCTCTTTAGGAGGTTTTTTTTCCCCCGGCTTGTATATACGCCTATTGCCCTAATGGGCTACTTATCTTTGTACATTCTCTAGTAATACATTCAGTCGTGTGTGTTGTGCTCCAAGCTTCTTCTTCTTCCTTGTGCTGTTCGCGTGCTTCCGCAGACGTCTAACTTCAACAATTGGTATCAGAGCAGGTCGTTGCTTCTTCTAGGGCGCCGTCGACACTCCTCCGTTTGCAGTCTCAGATTCGCACAAAATTTGGTGAGCATACTCACGGTGTTTCCGAGATCAAAACTGCTTCGCTTTGTGGTGCCGAAATCGCGATCTGAGTTCGTTTCGGCCTCCGAACGCACTATCGCAGTGCTTGTGCAGGCTATTTCGTCCTTTTGTGCCAAAGGTATATACCAGTTTCTGTTTGCAAGTTTAAGCGTCTCGAAGTCTGCTACAGGTCTAGCAGAACTCGTTTGGGCAGTTCCGTTCAACTTTTTTAGATACAGTCAATTTTTTGCATCAAGGTATTTTAGTCACCGGCCATGGCTGAAAGCAGTGATGTATTCCGTATGTTGGCTGTTGAGGATAAGTTGGATGGTACCAACTACCCATTATGGGTTTATATGATGCGACATGTACTGGTTGCAAAAGGATTGTGGAACATTGTGCAGGGTGTTGAAAGACGTCCTGTTACACCTGTAACGACAGGTACTGCAAATACAGGTGTTGGAGCTGATGAAGATGGTGTCGAAGATGATATTCCGCAGATTCCTGTTCGTGCTGCTGTTTCTGTTGCACCTACTGCAGAGCAGATTCGTTGGGATGGCAGAGATGCCCAGGCACATGCATTGATAGCTTTGTCTGTCAAACGTGCCATTATTCCTCACATTCGCTCTTGCAGAACAGCAAAGGATGCTTGGGATACACTTACCACTTTGTACCAGGCTAGGAATGAGGCTCGTGTTGCTTACCTCCGAAAACAGTTGGAGAGTGAGCACATGAATGAAGGTGATTCTATGGACAGTTTTCTTACAAAGATCAAAGACCTGAAGGAACAATTGATTTCTGCTGATGAAGTTATACCAGATAGCTCACTTGTGCAGACCGTTCTGAATGGTCTTCCTGATTCATATCAGAGTTTTGCCTCTACTCTTCGGTTGATGATGAAAGGCAATCCGAATGCCTTGTCATTTGAGGAATTAGTCTCTGTTCTGTTGCAGGAAGATCAGTCCAGGCAGAACAGGTCCATTATGCGTGTTGCAGATCAAGCTTTCCTGGCTAGTCAGAAGGGCAAAGGAAAATGGAGCTCTTCTACTAGTAAGCAGAAATCTGCAAATGCTGCACAATCGAAGAACCAAGATAAAGATGAAAAGAAATCAGAAAAGCAGAAATTGTTCTGCAAGTACTGTAAAGGAAATGATCATATTATAAAGAACTGTCCAAAACTGGCTGCTAAAGAGGCAAAGAAGAAAGAGGCTGGAATGGTTGTTGCAGAGGCCTCTACACCAAAAACAGAGTCTGCAAATCTTGTGCAGGAAGAAGAATGGGCGTTTACTACTGTCTGCAGTTTTGACCCATCTTCTCATGATCAGTGCATGTCTACAGTAGACTCAGATGTTTGGTACTTTGACAGTGGGGCGACCAAACATATTACCTCGCAGCGCAGTTTCTTCTCTTCACTTGAGCCTGCTCCTACAGGGAATACTGTCACATGCGCCAATAACTCCTCTTATCCTGTTATGGGAGTTGGTAAGATCATTCTGACTACTGCTGATGGTAGTTCTTTCACTTTGTCAGATGCTTTATTTGTGCCAGGGATAAAAAAGAATCTGTTATCAGTTTCTGCATTAGCCAAGATTGGCTTGGTTGTGAAATTTGTTGATGACAGGTGTACAGTCCATGATCTCTCAAATGGCGATGTGATTATTGCTTCTGGCATTTTATGTCGTGGGCTGTATAAGCTCATAGACTATGAAAGATCTGTGAATGATTCGGCATGTGCAGTTCATGATTCTCAGGCTATGTCAGATGCAAAGCTTTGGCATGCACGCTTTGGTCATCTGAATTTTGCTAGTTTGTTACGCCTGCAGAAATCTGAAATGGTGTCCTCTTTGCCCAAACTTGAGGCACCTGGAAAACATGTTTGTGAAGGCTGTATTTTGGGCAAAATGCAGCGTTCTTCCTTTCCAAAAGATGGTTCAGTTCGGGCTATGCAGAAATTGCAGCTTGTACATAGTGATGTCTGTGGTCCTATGCAGACACCCTCTTTTGGAAATTACCTTTACTTCGTGACTTTCATTGATGATTTTTCCAGGCATGCATGGGTATATCCACTCAAAGCAAAGTCCGAAGTGTTCATGTGCTTCAAACAGTTTTTGGTTTTGGCTGAAAATCTGTCAGCATGTAAAATGGGCACCCTCCGTTCTGATCGAGGGGGGGAATATATGTCTTCAGATTTTAATGCATTTCTGGCTGAACGTGGGATAAAACACCAGTGTACAGTGCCGTATACACCTCAACAGAATGGAGTTGCTGAACGAAAGAACAGGTCACTCATGGAGATGGCGAGGTGCATGGTCAAAAGTCAGGCTTTACCACATAGTTTCTGGCTTGAGGCTGTCATGTGTGCAGCATATGTACTGAACAGGTGTCCCACCAAAGCGTTGCAGTCTATCACTCCATATGAGGCTTGGCATGACCGCAAGCCATCTGTTGCTCATCTGCGTGTTTTTGGTTGTTTGGCATATGCATTAGTGCCTGAACAACATCGCAGAAAATTGGATGATAAGGCAGTAAAATGTATTTTTGTTGGGTACAGTTCTGAAAGTAAAGGCTATCGTCTGTATCATCCACAGACTAAACGCATTTTGGTTAGCCGTGATGTTGTCTTTGTGGAAGATGCTATTCAGCCATTGCTTTCATGTACTAAGGAGACATCTGTTAGCTCCAAAGACATGTATGATACTTTGATGCCTCTTTTTACAGGTGGACAGGCTAGCGCTGGTCCTAATGAGGCAACTTCTCAGCCTTTGCAGGTTTCATATGATGATGCAGATCATTCCATTTCTGATGCAGATTTACATGATGCACTTGTTGATGAGAGAGCTGATATTGAACAGGCAAAAACTATGCCAAAATGGCTGGTGCAGACTTTGCGTGACAGCAAATTAGATGCACCTTTGTCATATCGTACTCGTTCAGGCTCTCATAGTACCTCCTTTGCATCAGATTGCTATGCTATGGCTGCATCTAGTCTCTGTGATGAGAATGAGCCTGTTTCTTTTGATGAAGCACAAAATTCAGAAAATTGGATGGCTGCTATGCAATCTGAATATGATGCTATAATGAAGAATGGTACATGGTCTTGATGTGACTTGCCTCCTGGCAAGAAGGCCATTGGCACTAAGTGGGTATACAAGCTGAAGCGTAAACCTGATGGTACAGTTGACAGGTATAAGGCTAGGCTTGTTGCAAAGGGTTATGCGCAGGAAAGAGGCATTGATTTTGATGAGACCTTTGCACCTACATGCCGTATGACTACTGTTCGGAGCATTTGTGCACTTGCAGCCCATCATGGTTGGAATGTACATCAGTTGGACATTAAAACAGCATTTCTGAATGGTGACTTGCATGAAGAAGTGTATGTTTTTCAGCCCCGTGGCTTTGTGCAGAAAGGGCATGAAAACCAGGTGTGCAGGTTAAAGAAGGCGTTATATGGTTTAAAGCAAGCACCACGTGCTTGGTATGAGAAGATACATGCCTATTTGATTGCACATGGTTTTGAGAACAGTCCAACTGAAAGCACCTTATATGTTAAACGTGCTAATGATGTGCTTCTGATCATTGTTGTCTATGTTGATGACATGCTGCTCACTGGTCCTATTGAGACACATATTGCTGATTTTAAGGCTGATTTGCATGCCTCATTTGAGATGTCTGATTTGGGGCATTTGCATCACTATTTGGGCATTCAGTTTATGCACGTTGATGGTGGAATGGCTTTGTGTCAAACGAAATATATTGACACATTATTGCAGCGTTTTGGCCTTGAAGACTGTAAGCCTATTGCCACTCCTATGGAGACAGGTTTACGATTGAGTCTTCATGATGCTGGAGATGCATTTGATGCTGTTCTCTATCAGCAGGCTGTTGGATGCTTGATTTACTTATGCATTACTCGGCCAGATATTCAGTTTGCTGTCTCACAGATGAGCAGGTTTATGCATTGCCCAGGAGTCACGCATTGGAAAGCGGTTAAGCGCATCTTTCGCTACTTGAGTGGTACTCGGCTACTTGGGTTGTTTTATCCCAAGGGGGGATCACTACCGCCAGATTTGCATGCTTTTTCTGACTCAGATTGGGCTGGTTGCTATGACACTCGTGTGTCCACCAGTGGTTTTTGCTTCATGCTTGGTAGCTCATGTATATCTTGGTTAAGCAAGAAGCAGCCTACTGTGGCCACTTCCAGTTGTGAGGCTGAGTATAGGGCAGCTTTCACAGCGACTGTTGAGTGTGTGTGGCTCAGACGCCTTATGGCTGATTTGGGTGTTGGCCAGTCTTCTGCCACCACCATCTTCACTGACAGTCAGAGCGCATTGGCAGTTGCGAGGAACCCTGTGTTCCATGCTCGCACTAAGCACATTGAGGTGCATTATCACTATGTCAGGGAGAGGTTCTCTGCTGGGGAGATCAGCTTGGCATATGTGCCCACGCAGGAGAACATTGCAGACCTTTTCACGAAGGCTCTGCCTAGGGAGAAGTTTGAAGCTTTCCGCAAAGCTTTGGGCTTACTTCCTTTTGTGGAGTGATTTCCACATAGCTCGGCACTTCCTTATACATGAGTGCCAGCTCCTTGTTCACCGCATCACTCCCAGGGGGGATTTGTTGATATATTTAGGTAGTGATGTGTGTGAACACTCTAGGACCGCCGGGGCACTTTTTTCCCTCTTTAGGAGGTTTTTTTCCCCCGGCTTGTATATACGCCTATTGCCCTAATGGGCTACTTATCTTTGTACATTCTCTAGTAATACATTCAGTCGTGTGTGTTGTGCTCCAAGCTTCTTCTTCTTCCTTGTGCTGTTCGCGTGCTTCCGCAGACGTCTAACTTCAACAAAATCATCTAAAGAAGAATGGTATAAAGGCCATCTTCCAAGGTATTTTCACCTGACTATAGGACTACTTTGTCCTAATGAGTTTAAAAATCCTATGTAAATTGCAGGAGAAAGTTTACCATTTACTTTGAGTCAACCATACTATAACTTGACCAATTCAAATTCAAACTAAAAAAATTTCCAACTTAGGAGACTTTTCTCAACGACTTGAGCTAAAAGTTCTTGGGAATTGTCAATCTAATCAGCAATTCCTAACTTCTCTATTCTAGAGTATACCAGACTCTAGGAAATCATTTATGCTATAACTTGAAGAAAACTCAAATAAATAAGTCCACTTAAGCTTATTATCTTTTGAAGATTTAGAAGGTTCTTGTACAAAACATCTACCTGGGATGTTTAATTTAGTTACTTGGTTCTAACTAACTAACTCTCAACTTTTGTGAAAAGAATCAGATATCATATCTGAGTCAGATCCAAAAGATTTGGAAAGAAAAAAGAAAGAACTAAAACTTTGTACAACCAATTCAAATTTTGAAAGATTAAACTTACAAGGAGTCAATTTCTAGATGAATCAAGACTTTAACTTATCAATGATCTATTTCAACAATGTATTGAAGCATTTTTCTATCTTTAAGAGAAATAAACTGGAATCTCAAAAAGATTTAGAGTAAGTGTAAAACATAATTCAACCACAAGATACTATTGTGGTATCTACCATCAGTGTGTCAACCCACTGAGGTTCTATTGATGAGTTTCTTACTCAAATAATACTTCACTTGAGACTAAGGTCATGCCTATATTCAATCTTTATGGCTCCTTACTAGGAATGCAATTCTTGTGCATTTCTTCGAGTCAAATGATTGAATTTACCAAGTTACACCAGGAACCTAGTGCTTGAATTATTCAATCTTTTTCTTAGTTGACAAGATCATTTCAATGTCAAAGTCTTACTTGTTTAGAAATTTATCAAATGTTTTTGACCAAAAACACTTAAGCTTGAAGTGTTCCAAAATAAGGACAAGTCTTTTTTCCTTTTTGAATTCATATCTTCTTGTTTTGAAGTACCTTCAGATCATGCTTATATCCTCCTTGAATTTAAACTTCTTCTTTGAAGTTTGCATTTTTTTGAGGATCAGATCTAACTTCAAGATCTAATCTAGGACTAAAAGATAATTATCATCCCAAAGTCCGATGTCTCATACCATCTTTCGTACATCAATCTGACTATAAAATCTAGTGTCCCATACCACCCTATTTTATATTCACATTAATGTGCAGGTGATACTTATCCTAAAGTCTAAACATATCTTGATAGAGTACCTTACCTCTTCAACTGAAGTTTCAGGCATTATCTCTAACTTGATATTCTAGGTTTTGATTCCAATACACCATCGTTTCATGATCTGGTGCTTTTGTTTTTGGAAACTTGAAACCCTCTTGATAGAGTATCCATTGTTCTTTGCTAGGGTTTTCAAATGAAAACTAAACAGAATTCCAAGCACTTGAATTTTCATATATTCAAGTTCAATTGGTTTATTCTTGACCAATTTGTAGTGACAAGAGCTTTTGACTTCTTGTCTTTAGATTCCTTTCTTACTAATGCTTTAGGTACCTACCCTGGCCAGGACTTTACAGGAATCTCTCTACTGCGTAAGTTTAAGCATCCACTCATGCTTTCTAGATTTGTACCAAAATCCCTTTAAGGATAGGCAAACATTATATTTTACCTTCCACATACTTAAGTACCGTCTTCACAGTTGCAGACTACATTCTTGGAATTTCTTCATTCTATTCCAATTTGGAACAACTTACTCTTTTCATATTTTTTCATTGGATAAATGGAACGTGAGTGAAAAATTCCCAAAAGGAATTTTATTGCCAATACTTGGGCAAACTTTAGAATTCCAATCACACGTTCTTGGATAATCATGGTCAAGCTTATCAAGTCTGGTTGACCTTGTGACAAGAATAAAGACTTAGTCTTTATTGTTAAGATCTCTTAAACTAAAAAAAGCATCTTCGCTTACCCATGGGATTTTTTAGAGACCTTTCCCTCAACTTAAGTCCAAGCATACACTGATGCCTCTCAGATTCCAAAGCTAAGAATCTTTGATAGATTAAAAGTGAGGTGAGTGTGAATATAAGTTAAAAGAGTGATGTGAGTGAGTTAAGCAATTAAAGTGGGTTAAAGTGTGGGATAAAAGAATGGAGTGTGTGAGTTGTGGGAAAAACTAGAAACCATACACATAGTATATATAGATGTATTCAATCTCTATACATAGGTTTATACCCATTCCCCCACATTCAAGTGGTTACCATACACTCAATCACACAATTACATAGACATTTAGGGTAAACCCTAATACACATATGCATATATAGGGTATATAGGTGGTCACATGTTAATTAAGTGGCCATGCACATTCATACACATAAGTATCTAGACACTCTTTCCTATACAAGAATTCAGATAAGGTTTGATCACTCCTCATTTTCATAAATTTGTTACCTACAGGCACTAGAGAGAGGTTTTATTTCTCCACACCAGGGGTAAACCCTAATTATCAACCCCCAACCAATGGAGAGCCTAGGAATAGAAATCTAGTGCTTGAAAGACCACCCTTTTAGGTAGGGGAGTTGGAGTTCAAGTAAGACATCCAGCAGTTCCTGTTATGCCCAGACCACTAGAGCCAGGAAGAAGATTACGACCAATTCAAGTGGTCAGGTGTATGAGAAGCCATTACGATGGGTCCAATGAACCTTATAATCACATAGTTGAATTCAAGCAAGTGATTCGTGCAGAACAAGTGGAAGATTTTATGATCCAATATGAGTCATTCGAGTTGACACTTACGGACACCGCCTTGGTTTGGTTCCAACCTCTTGAACCCAATCAATTTCTAAATATGGAACAAGTATTTCAGGAAATGATTGAAGAATTCTCTAAGACGAGCATTAAGAATAATTCTTCATCATTGATCCATAGTTTCAAACAGTCCCCTATAGATTCAATACGATTGGTGGCTCTGAGATTTAAGCAATATGTAGATAGATGCCCCACAAAAGAGAGGCCCACCCGACAGAAAATGATTTCATTATTCTTAGAAGGTCTAGTCAATGTATCCCTGAGAGCATTAGTCTATGTAAAGAGATTCCAAACCTTGAGTGAATGCTTGAAGGAATGTATCAATTTGGAAGATAACTTATCTGAAGACTTGAAGATTCCCCAAACCAAGAGTAAGAACAAGGATTGTTCCAGAAGCATCACTAGTACTAGCAATAATATAGAAGAAATTGTTGATTTAGTGGCCAAGAAGTTAGGCGTGCAGGGACAAAAGAACTACCCACAAACCCCCTTTACGAATGTCGATGTTAAGGAGATGTGTACACTCTGGAGGGGATCATCCCTCTCACGTATGCAATAGGGGAATTGTTCCATCGAATCCCTACATATATAACCGTCCTCTAGTACAGAATCAAGCCTAGTACTGTAGTATTGAACAGAAATATACCAACCACAACACTGATAACTATCCTTACAATAGACAAACTAGACCAGTCCAATCACCACAATTCAGGCCATATGGATACCCTACTAGAAACCCAGGCAGGGAGTTTCTCGGGCACCCTCAGTACCAGAATACATCTCCGAATCAATGTCCTTATGAATACCCTGGATACAACCCACCACAACTGGTCCTAGGACAACCACCCCATCCTCAGAATGTAGTCCCAGTGAAATCGGCCCAAGTCCAAGAAAACACACAGAGAGAGAGCACTAGTACCAACCACTCCTTTGACTGGCACAAACAACTACAATCAATCCTATGACCAGACCTGGGGAGATTACTATGCCATACGAAATGGACCCTATGAATTGCGAACAGGCCTACGAGCAATACTCATATGGGCAAAATAATTATGATCAACCATATGGATATGGAGTTGAATATGCGACTCTAATGTACACCAACCCTAGAGCCCAGGCACCTTCTAGATGCATGATTAGACCCCCAATCCCTCGAGGACTGTGCTACCGATGTGGAGGAGACCATTTCATTAGGGAATGCACTTTGCCCTATCAACCACCTCACAGGGTTTGGGAAGGATATTGTAGTGATTGCAGAAAAGAACATTTTGTTTAGGGACTGTCCGAAAAACCCTATCAAAATGAACCACACCACCCAAGTGAACGTAGTAGAGGTAGTAGAGCCTTTAGGAACTGACAAAGAATATACAGTGCCCTTGAAGGCAATTACAAGAGCAAGATCCAAAGAAGGACTAGAAGAGTTAGACTCTACTAGAATACAACTCCCACACCTGGAAAGGATTTTAGTGCTGGGGAGAAGGAGCAATGTAAACAAACAGCAGGGTCAGTGCTAGTTGATTCCATGCCAGAAGACATATCCATGTGGATAAACGCCTATCAATCTAGGATCAAAACAGGACCAAGTGTGGAACAACATGAAGTGAGTTACTCGAGAGGGGATTTAGAAAGAGAAAGGCTAGCAATCTGTAAGAAATTGATAGAATTAGCTCAAAACACCCTGGAAAAACCTATACAAGACCTTCCAGAAACGAGGATACCTAAGAGAGAACTTCAAGAAGGATTAAGAGCTCATGACCCTCCAGAAGGAAGAAGGACTGTGGAGAAAGCAAAAAGCATAGCCACCAAAAATCCTCAAAGAAGTTCGATAATTCCCGAAGTAGAAGCTAATTGGCCGGAGGATTTATGGGCTAAAGTCCAAGAAGAGAGATGGAGAAAAACTGAGGACATTAACCCACCCTTCGAAGAGTTGGATGCAGACGAAAACCCAAGAATGATAAATCATGAAATGAATTACGAGGAAGGTGAGGAGGGAATGGAAGGCATGGAACACTACCAAACTATATGGGAGAATATGGATGGAATTCTGAACTTTATCATGCCCCAATAGTAAGAACGAAAGAGAAAGGAATTTCTAGCAAGACATCAGACATAGCACAAAAATTGAAGGAGACTAAGATGCAATGTTCGATAACCTTAGAGGAATTACTAAAAATTAAACCACAAGTATGGGGCAAATTAGCTAAGCAATTCATGCAGAGAGAAGTAAAAGCAATTAAGAAGGAGGCCAATGAAGATACACATACGATTCAAATTCCTATAGATAAAGTGGGAGACTTTAGTGAAGGTGATGAAGGTAATACATGTCTACCCATCACTTTTCGAGGTTACACCACAAAGGCAATCCTAGACACGGGAGCAGGAGTAGGAATAGCTATGAAGGAAATATGGGAGAAGTGGGGAAGACCAGAGTTACGGCCCACAAGAATGAAATTACAATTGGCTGATGGTCACACTGAAAAACCCTTGGGATTGCTAGAGAATGTAGTGCTTACAACATGCAGAGTAGATTTTGAACACACATTAGCCATCTGTCAGTTTGAAAGAGCTAGTAATTATGAGATGATCTTAGGAAGACCCTTTATGAGACAACTAGGGGTAGTGCAAGACTGGGGTAGAGATGTTGTATATCTACAACATAGGGGCACAACGACAAGAATAAACCTCCATACATACGCATATCAAGATGTTCCACCTTTACAATGGAACTCGATACATAGAGAAGAGGATGACCTATCAGTCCATAGTGCAGGATCTGAAGACCAATCCTGGATGCATGAGGATACCCAACTATGGATATGTAAGGTAGCGAAGAGGGAGGATGAGAGGAGACTAACATGGCAACAAGGTTGTGGAGTCTCTCGGCTTATAGAAGATCCAGCGTATATGCCACAAGTATTCCCAGATGAAGAGTTCGAACCCCACAGATGGATGGAAATATTGCCCATGTAGATGTGTGTGTCAATGAGGAAGTCCGGACCCTAAATGAGTGCATAGATAAGGAGGGTTATGACGTACGTCTATAGATGGTTGTGCTACAAGAGATAGAGGAAGGAGAGTGGATAGAAAAGGATTGGACAGAAGATTATGAAAGCATAGAAATGGAACCTGAAACGTGAGAAGAATGACTTCAATTAGGAAAAGAACACAAAGAAACGGAGACGGGAAACAAATCTTTCCAAGAACAAAAAGAAAGTCTGAAAGATATCCATTTAGAAGGGATCAACGGAGAAGAGAATATACCACAGGAGCAGTTTGAGGTCCCTAAACATTTTAAAAGTATGAGGTGGAGGAAAGGAAGATTGCTATCCAAATGCCTAAACGACAAGCACAAGAAGGAATAGCATACGATAATAAATAACTGACTAAAAAAATTATGAACCATAGAAGGAGAAGAGGAAAGATGTACCTTCATAGGGAAAGACGTGTCAGAAAGCGAAGAACAAGAACTTATAGAGTTGATTCAAGACTATAGGCACGTATTTGCTTAGACATACAAGGACTTAAAAGGAGTGGATCCCTCCATTTGTTCGCATCATATTCCCATGATTCCTGATGCTAAACCATCCAAACAATCACCATACACATACAATGGCGTGTACTCAGCCAAAATCAAGGAAGAAATAGACAAATTATTGGTAGCAGAATTCATTTATGAAATCGAACGCACCGAATGGGTATCACCTTTTGTAGTAGTGCCAAAGAAAAATGGGAAACTTAGGGTGTGCATCAACCTCAAAAAAGTTAATGCAGCCATCATTCAAGATAGCTACCCCTTACCCATTACAGATCACCTCTTGGAGAAGGTGGTAGGCAAGGAAGTTTATAGCTTCCTTGATGGATTCTAGGGCTATAACCAAGTTGCAATTGCCCCAGAGGATCAACAATTGCATTTTCCACGGAATGGGGAGTGTATGCTTTTAGGGTTATGCTGTTTGGATTAACCAATGTAGCAACTACCTTCTAGAGATTGATGTGTCATGTATTTAAATAATTTCTCAGGAAGAGTATGGAAGTGTACGTAGATGATTTGTGCACATATTATGAATAGCGAGCAAACCACATACCAGAGTTGAGGAGGATTTTTGAGAAGTGTAGATAATATAGAGTCAGTTTAAATCCAGAAAAATGTGTCTTCATGGTGAGACAAGGAAAAAATTTGGGTCATATAGTGTCTAAGAATGGAATATCCACTGATGAGGACAAGATCAAAGTTATTCTAGAACTACCCCAACCAAAAAATGCAAAGGAAGTACAAGCATTTATGGGGCACTGTGGATACTATTGAAGATTTATCCACATGTACACCATAATTTCGAGACCTCTATATGGCTTACTAACTCAGTTCAATTGGATTGAAGATTATGAGAAAGCATTCAATGAGTTGAAGAGTAGACTAAGTTCGACACCTATTCTAAAGGTACCAAATTGGAAGAAACCATTTCATATCCATGTGGATGCTTCCAAATTTTCCATAGGATGCATCTTAGAATAACCGACAGATGAAGGAAAACTTGATCACCCTATAACTTACGCTAGCATGCAACTCAATCAAGCTGAACATAATTACACTACCACTAAACGCGAAGGGTTAGGAATGGTATATGCGGTGAAGAAATTTCAGTATTACTTATTAGTGAACAAATTCAAATTCTTTATTGATCATCAAGCCCTACTATACTTAGTCAATAAACCTTGTAACACGAGAAGACTAGTAAGATGGTTCCTTTTATTAATGGAATTTGATTTTGAAGTTGTGGTTAAAAAAGGAAACATGCATGTCAGAGATAATCATCTCTCTCGAATGACACACGGAGAACCGCCAACTGGAGTGGCGGATGACTTGCCTGACACTTATCTTTTCAACTTAGAAATTTGTCCACAATGGGCTGAAAAAATGATACCTGTACTCACCCATGGACCTAATCATCCGATTAATTCAGGTAAAGCCCAAGATTTGTGGAAGACCCAAAATCTTCACATTGTATCGAGAAGCCTATATCACAAAGATTCTGATGGACTTCTCTTGAGGTGTGTAGACAAGGAAGAACAAGAAATTTGGTTGAAACATGCACACATAAACCCTTGGAAGAAGCTAGAAGTATTAGTGGTACAATACAAGAATTAAAAAGAGCAGGAGTGTATTGGTCACAGATGTCGAAGGATCTTCACAGGCATGTAACGAGTTGTCTCAAGTGACGGGAAGAAAGACTTGAGGAGAACTCGATGCAATGCTATTCCACAATAGCACATAGATGGAGTTTGCCTTTAGTGAAATTCTGGAAGACACGTGAATACCCGGAAGGAGCAAGCCTTGCAAGAAAAAAAGCTCTCGAGGAGTAGAGTAAAGATTATACCCTCATAGGAGACAACTATTTAAATACAGTCAAGAGAACCAATTACGACTATGTATACATGAAGACGAGTATATCCATGTATTGGAGATGTCCATATTGGGGCAGCAAGAGGTCATTTTCAGCTGATAAAACTGCAAAAATGATTCTCTTTGCTGGATTATGGTGGTCAACTTTATCCCAGGATGCTACTACTTATGTTCAAAGATATGATGTATGTCAAAGAACAAAATATCCGTACAAAGAGATGAGATGCCATTACGACCTATGATCAGTTCTAGAGCTTTCACTAAATGGGGCATAGATTTCATTGGACCAATCAGCCCCCCAGCTAAAGGGTCTCATGTTGAGTACATAATCGTAGCCACGGATTATTTAACCAAATGGGTGGAAGCAAAGGCCACTAGGAAGAATGATGCAAGAACCACCACCAAGTTCCTCTTTGAGAATATATTCACATTGTTTGGGCTACCCATTGAAATTGTGAGTGATTGGGGCACACACTTCATTAACGACGTGATAGATACTTTGATAAATGAATTCCTAGTAATTCATAAGAAATCAGCCCCTTATCATCCGCAAGCCGATGGATAGGCCGAAAGTTCCAATAAAGTGCTTTGTACCATTTTAACTAGGATAGTAAATAATAAACGATCGGATTGGGATAAGCAATTACATCATTCCATTTGGGCCTTCCTAGTTGCGAATAAAACTGCTATAGGCACAACACCTTTCAATCTTGTGTACGGACAAAATGCAATCTTAGCAATTGATTTCTTGATTCCTACTCTTCGAGTAGCTGAAAGATATGAGTGGACTACATGAATTGTCCCAACAATTGGATCAGATTGAAAGATTGCATGAAACTAGACTCCAAGCAGTAGCGGGTATTTATGCCGCCAAGAGGAGACAAAAGGCCTACTATGATGCCCATATCAAAGATAAGGGACTCAAAGAGGGAGACTTAGTTGGTATACACCTTGAAACAACACGCTAAGAAATTGCAAAAGAGAGGACATAGACCGTTGATAATTAATCGTAACTCTACAAGTGGAGCAGTGAACCTAGCTACTTTAGATGGAGAAGTTTTGCCAAACTACATAACTGGTTGTCGTATGAAGAAATAGTCAGAACCCTTAAAGAACAAGATGATGAGTAGATTACTTAAAGCAAGACATCAGAAGGAAGAAGATGAGAGGATAAGAGAACAAGCAAGGCTCGAAGCATTGGAACACATAAGAAAACGAAAAGAATGGATGAGAGAAAGGGATGAAAGATACCACCAAGGAGAGGAGCTGATTCCCATGGCCAACTATAGGACAACAGAACCTACGACCATAAGACAACAAGTCAGACAACCCTACCTCAATTTGGGAATAGGAACGGAGGAATAATACCACCTGGTAGATGCATTGATTGATATCAGAACAGCATTAATTTGCATACGTTTATCTTTAGCCAAACAATTAAGTGTGTCACTTAATCCGACTAAGGCCTACATGTTGGGCATAGGAGGAAACACCATTGAATGTGTAGGGGAGGTCAGTCTATCTCTACACCTGGGTAACAACTCAATGCACCAAAATTTTTTAGTATGCCAAGATGATGATCTAGTGGAAGAGTTGGTGTTAGGTCAAGATTGGATATATGAATTCAAAGTGACTATTCAGTTAGCCTTAGGTTACATATCTACAAAAATTGGACACAGAGAGGTCTTTAGTCTAATATATGAAAAGCCTCTAAAGACGATTAATGTGAAACATAACAGTCCTAAATGTGTGTCTGCATGTGACCCTCCACCAGCTTTGAACCTTGACGTCCCCGTGTCCACATCTATCTCAAGTCCTGAAATTCCTTCTCTTCTTACTCATGACACCCGACTCAGCTCTTCACCTTTACTCAACCAACCGGAGAGAACAAGTGAGGATCTTAATACAAATAAGCTACAAGGAACCATATGATCAGACACAAAGTCAACACCAATACAGACAACTGTGAGGAGAAGGATGCGACAAATGTGGGTACGTAAAGATCAATTAGACATCTATCAGTCTCAAGAAAAGGAGAATCAAAAGGAATCCACTCGAAGGAGGCACCGGCTTGAATCTTCAATCATAGATAAGTCCACAACAATAGTGCAAATATGGATACCAAAAGTATTGAAGGCAGTTCAACCATCAAGGAATCAAATATGGATACCGAAAGTATTGAAGGAAGCTCAACCATCAAGGAATCAAATACATCATACTCCAGAAGTTCCTAGTGAGAGTGTCCTAGTGAGAGAAGCTAGATGGCATCATGACCTTAAGTAAGCCAACCAAAGTACAACGGAATCAACGACAACACATACGACTCTTCAAAAGACACACGACTCCCATGAAACAAATTCCGTGACAAATTCCGTGACAGAAACAAGTCAATATGCATGGCAAGTGGAAGTACCGCAAAACCAAATGTCTTCAGCAAACCATAAAAATCTCCAAAAGGGCCTTCAAAGCCTCAAAGTTAAAAACATGTGGATTCCAAAGTACGACATGCCATCATTATTGATCCAAGCAGGACATTCCGCTTGCACTCATAATGAGTTCTATGCACCTTGAGTAAGCATACTAGGGCCACATTACAAGGTAATGCATGAGGCACCAAAGTATCATTGGATTACTAAGTGAGCACATTTCCCACCTAGGGAATAGGATCACCATGTACCATAAATAATAAGCACAAATTTCTTTGGCTATATCCTTAATGTTTTCTGTTTTCATTGTAGCTTAAGAAAAAAATATGATGACAAGACCAGGTATTATGTTCCTTACACACTTGTGAGTGGGGACGCAACACACGGAGCGAACGATAGACACACCACAACAACTTACTTCATATTTGATACTAATCATTAAAGACTTCAATTATAGATGGCTTCCTCAAGTTCTGAAGCTACCAAGAACGCATCATTTGATTCTGAAGCTACACATGAAGCTGAAGTATTGGAGTTTCCTTTGGAATCTGCGGCCATGTTTTACTTGCAAGAGCAAGGCATTTTCGATGTTTTAAGTCGCTGCAAATTTTAACTAGGCTTCATACTCCGCGATGTCGGAATGATTTCATCCTTCAACTTGGAATACATGAAAATTAAAAATTTCACTCCTATGGTGGATATCTCTAAACTCTCTCAAACATTTTTTGATAAGATTTTTTATTTTCTAGGAATATTTTGTTGTCAGTCAGGCCCCAAGTTCTAATGAGCATAACTTTGGTACGTTCCTTGAAGATTCTTGGATGTAGTTCCTATGTCTCTAGGAGGAAACACTGGAATACCTTGATACTTTAATTGGGCTCTTTCTAGATCTGAGATGGGCCAGTAAGTCCTCATATTCGTATCAAGATAGGTGATTCTAGAAAGATCTCTGGGTCTTGTAACTCATAGATAGGGACTAGGTTACTACTTTCTCCCCACAAAGATGAAGGGGCTTGTAGCAATTTCTCCATCTCGGCTACCATATACTCCAGTCAACGCGTCATCCTGAGGGATTTTGTCACCTCTCCAAGCTCTGATTACTTTAGACTTGCTTCGGGGTGGAGAAACCCGTCTTTTCGTTCCTTCCCCACTAATATGGTCCACATTCTCACTTTCCCGTGGTTCACTTATAGTCTCCGGACAATCGGTCACTGCGTAAATCATTCTTCTTTTGTCCATATAGAATCCTCCCTCATATTTCACTGTAGGTCAAGGAACTATCTCCGATTCATTTGCTTTCTTCATTCGAGCTATGGTTCTATTTAATCCATCAATATAAATTGGTAGGTCATGTTGATTGGTGTTCACATACTCCAGTGAGGTTCTATATTCTCTTTCAATGACGGACATAAATCCTGTCAAAGGAACTGAACTATGCATGTCTTCTGAAGACATCCTAGCTTCTTTGTCTGATTCACTGGATGTGCCAGAATATTGTGAATTGGCACTAGGTAAGTTTACACTCTCAGTTGAAGATATGACACTACGTCGACTTCCTAGTACACATCCTGAGTGAAGGTTCATCCACTGAATCCTCAGTCAATTTTGCAGGTCTGTCAGGCGTATGTTTATCCTAGGAATTGGCTTAGCCTAGCTTAAGCTCTCCTTCTCTGGGATGTCCATGATACACGATATTTGACCTCTGACGATACACGATATCTCTCGAGTCACGATACAACATTTGGACGATACACGATACACAGGAAGACAGATGATACACTATACACAGAATAAAGACGATACATGATACACGATACATGATACACGATACATGATACATGAGGAAATGACGATACACAATACTCATGGAAACCATGATACTTATGTATCACAATACATGACCAACACGATACACGATACCGGAATAAAGACGATACATGATACATGATACACGAGGTCACGATACAGGAGAGCACAATACACGATACATGATACACGAGGTCACGATACAGGAGAGCACAATACACGATACTTAGGGATCAACGATACATGATACACGAAGTCTCGTGATACACGATACTTAGTGATCGGCGATACATGATACATGAAGTCTCGTGATATACGATACTTAGTGATCAACGATACATGATACACGAAGTCTCGTGATACACGATACTTCGGTATAGCGATACTCAACCCAACGATACATGATACCAAGGTATCGCGATACACGGGGAGTAAAGGGTATCAACGATACACAATACCTGCCAGGTATCACAATACACGGGAATTCAAGTGTCACGATACTTGAAGTCAACCGGTTGCGATACTTGGGCTTAACTCACTCAAGTTAAAGGATTTTTTGAAGTTTTTTATACCTATGTGATCCTTGTGCTCTCATCTTTCCCCTGTGTGTCTGTGGAAAAGAAAATCTTACTCTATCCCATGATATCTACCACGCGATACCGATCACGTCTGCAGTCACATTTTTATCGAACTCGAAACATGGTCAAAAGCAAGTTTCTTTCAAAGCTCTCGATGAGATGCATCCAATGGTCATACTCTTGTCTGATTCTGACAAATCTACTTCAAGATATGGGTAAAAATAGAGCTACACAACTCACCTAGTTTCACCACACACCTCCTCACACCTCACACACACATTACACACTTCAAAAAAGCAATGAATTCAGTAGAGAACACTTCCATGCACTCATTCCAAGCTACAAACACACATGCAAGCTCACAAGCAAAGAGATGCAAGAAGAAGAAGGAGCAAATTCAGAAATTCAGAGCTCTCCTACTCACAATGGCAAAAAGTCTTTACAGATGTCATCAAATGACTTAGATACATGTGCCCTAAAAAATGGTCCTTTCACACAAGAGATCGGCACTTTATTGAAGAAACCCTAATCTCTTACTATTTACAAGGATTATGATAATTGTTTGGGATTTATGCATCTAGAGGAATTCTCTAGTGCATTTACATGGCTTCATGAGGTTTCCATAAGCATTTGAAGAAGAAAAATTGTGCCCATAATTTTGAAAATTTTGGGGCTCCTCTTTAGTGCTTTGTTTTCTATGCAACATTCTTATATTCTTATAGAAACATAAAAGGTTCTCAATTTTGTACTAGTATCTTATATAAAATCCTATTATATGGTCTCATAGATTAAAAAATATTGAATTAGTGGTTTGGTCGAATCATATTGAAATCGTTTTTGTAAGTAATTACCACTTCTTGACTTAGAAAAAATGGCCAAGAAATAGGCTAGAAATATAAATCAATATCTGATTTTAGAAGCTATTCAACTTAGTTCTTGTAGTCCCATGGAATTCTATACCCACAAATTGTACATAGAAGAAGAAAGTTACTACTTTAGTGTAAGATTTGACTATTGGAAAGTTATAATTAAGAAAAAGGGACATTGATAATTAATTGCATGATTAAGTATAACAAATAAAAAAATATTTGGTTTTGAGTATTCCAATCCATAAAACTATTTCATCATTTGAAAAATTTTGTATAGTTTGTAAACAATTTAACTATAAGTTGTCTTATGGAATGAAGAATTATAGTGACCTTAATTTAAATTCGATTGGGAGACTTAATGAATATGATAAACTGCAATTGAATTCCTTTGTAACATAGCTTAAGGTCTAGATCGAACTCATTGAATTTGAAGCCACATTGGCTTGATGGAGTAATTATGTTTACTTTGAATTGTTTTTTTTTTCAATTTTGCAAAATAAATGTTTAGGATAGAAAACTGATAGCAGAGGAGTAAGTGTGAGTACCTACCTTTCCATTGGAACATATTCTGCTAACATATGTTCTTCTAAATGGTGCCAGGAGTAAGTGTGAGTACCTACCTTTCCATTGGAACATATTGTGCTAACATATGTTCTTCTAAATGGTGCCAGGTAATAGCCCGCTCTGTTTTTGTTCGATTGGTTTTGCAAGTTTT
Organism: Ceratopteris richardii; assembly: GCA_020310875.1. Lineage (NCBI taxonomy): Eukaryota > Viridiplantae > Streptophyta > Polypodiopsida > Polypodiales > Pteridaceae > Ceratopteris > Ceratopteris richardii. The sequence continues at coordinate 138,552,136 of CM035417.1, forward strand.
AGGAGAAGCAACATGAAAAATATAAAAACTTTATGCGTCACTTTATTACTAATTCCAAATCTATAAGTTTGTACTATCCGGGTGTATGTTGTATGGCAAATATAATTTACAACAATTTATGCGTAGGATTGTTCATTGTATACATGCATGCATACATACATACATACATACACACATACATACATAGATACATACATACATATATACATATATACACACATACATACATACATAAATTCACACACACACCCATATATATATATATATATATATATATATATATATATATATATATATATATATATATATATATATATATATATATATGCATACATACATACTACATATATACATATGCAAGAGAACAAGGATTACGACCACCACATGCTAGAGAGATGACTCTCCTCCCAACCAAATGCCTCTATATATAGCTCTCTCCAGGGGACTGCCTTCTTGGGCAGGTGGATACTAACCATCCAAGTGTCAGCCATGTAACTACATGTGCGCCAAGTGTCCCAGCTAACTCGAGTTAACTCAAGTGGATGCTTCTAGAAGGCTCTAGAGCTCTTTGGGCAAAACACTCTCCCCATGTTCCCCATGGGGATTGAACCCAAGACCTCCTCCTTCACATCCTTGAGACTTAACCACTAAGCTAAGTGGGTCACTTGTTCACAAGAGCACAAGACCTCCTGGTAAGTCTAAACTCGAGATCTTTGGTCATACACACGGATGACCAAACGGTGTCCGATTTCAGATCTGTCTGAACCGGCCAGATCCTTGGATCATAGACTTACTTTATTACAACATACATACATACATACATATATATGCATACATATATGTGTACATATGTATGTATACATACAAAATACATAGATACATATACATGCTTGTATGGATCCATAAATACATATATATACACACAACCACACACGATTATGAAGAAATATGCATTAATCATTTTTCACGATCAAAAGCAATAGAAGAAACTCATACCTCTTTTCTTCCAAGGGAGAAAAATTTCAATGCATAAGTATACAAAGTCCATGGTGGGTGCTCTTTGCATGGACCAAAATTGACACGAAAAGAACCTATTATTCTTCTTTGCTTTGAATTATTCACTATAAAATTGCATAAATATATAGCTTGAAGCTTCAAAGAGGTACATCTCATGCATGCAAACAAGACATCAACAGGGTTACATTTCATATGCTTTCCATGAATCCATATATCTCTACATTGAAAAAAGTTTCATATTTAACATCTAATTGCTTTCATGGATTTCTAAAGGTATCTCAATGGAATTGTTGGCACAAAAATTGTCACCATCATGGAGGGGATGCCTAGTTGAAGCTATTCCAAAACGTCAACAAGGCGATAAGAGATGTTATTTGTTCACAAAGCCTTGGGGGAAAGCAAAAACTAAACATTGTCTCCAAATATGTCAATTTTCACGTTTGCTAAGGGCAATAAACTTAGCCGACTCAATCATTCACTCTTTGGGTGTACAAAAACATCCAAAGGACCAAATGTATGTGCTCGAGGATGAACCATTTTCAAGGTCTTTGAGGTTGTCCACATGTCGTAGGTGAGTTGTTTGGGCACTCACCTTTTGAAGAAGAGGTTGTGTGTTCAATCTCTACGAATAGCTCGACATGCCTAGACCAATGTGGTCAATCTACCCTTGTTATGCCTTCTGACCATTGAAACTAGATGCCTTCAAACAACCTTTTTCTTGTGATGTTTCAAAGATCTAACCATTACTTTGTGAGATACGAGATACGAGAGTCCCATGAGTATTATGTCCAGGGCGATTAAACTTCGGCCAGACTTTTTCTTAAACAAAAAAGTTCTTGAGCTTTTTGCCTAATGACCTTGGATACTTATCTTACCATGTGTTTCGATTTGGTGTAGAAAGTGGTTTTAGTCCTTAAAACGATCGTGTATTCAGTTTTCGATACTTCAAGTGCTTTAGTCTTGCGAAGAAATATAGGCGACAAACGTACGTTTCTTCGGTGTGTAGAGGTGCTTCTCCTTTGTAATTCGCATCTGGGTGTGTTTGCTCGAGCTTTCCCGCCCTCGCTTCCCCCACCGTCCCACACCTTTGACACGACACACCGGGCTTTGGAGCTTCTGCAGCCATGGTAATCACAGCAGGAAAAGGCGCCAAGGGGCTCCTTATGGGTAAGAACCCCGCTATGCCTCCGAAGTCACAGGACAAGAAGAAGCCCATCACCAGATCATCCCGCGCTGGCTTGCAGGTAACTTTATGATGCTCATATCAGGTCGATCTCCCTTTGTAGAGTTTCAGAAAGAGTTCTAAATGCAGATTCTCCCTCTTTTTGAGGGATTAACATAATGTCGAAGGGCTGCTATCTGGCGTAACGAAGAAATATTTCTGAACGTAGTAGTCAGTGGCCTTTTCTTTGTGCTGGTGCTGTGCTTGATTAGAACTCGCTGTCGCAGTTTTACCCGAAATTTGATGCATTGAAGTGATTCGACATTGTTATGCTGCAGAGTTAATGTTTTTAATTGTGTTGGAATTTTAGTGGATATAAATACTTATGTACCAATGTATGTGAATTGAGGAAGGAGAAAGCTCCTTTCATATAATTCAACGATCATTCTCGTTGAATTATGCAAAATTCCTTCATAATCCTAATTTCCTGGGCATATCTAACAGTTGCATGTTGTCCTACAGGTTTTGCATAGTTAGGCGAGTCATGGTCGAAGTCTTTTTGTTGCCGTGCTAGATGTATCGATCACCTGGAATTGAGCACAAATTCTCTATCAGAATATGTTTCTGTGCATAAACATCTGTTTCATGTTGTCTCGCATACCTTGCATGGTTAGTTGAGTCATAATGTGCTTGTTATGTTTTCTGCGAACATGCATTTGTGCTTGAGGTGATTCTGCTTTTATTAATTGGAATTTAGCAATGATTCTCATGGAGCGAAAACGTGTACATTCTCCATTTTAAACACAAGGGATGCCTCTCATTAGAAATAACTAACCGTTTTCCTTTGGATGGATGTTGGACAAATTTCATGTTATTTAGCGTTCTTTATCGTTGTTTCTACATCAGAATGAGTATGCAACTATGATTGCTTCATGAGCTTCTTTTGACTTCCTATACCATAACTTTTATGCCCGAGGTCTGAGGAGGCTCGGTCTTTCGTTTTTGGTTTGTGGAATTTTTTTCTGCTAGTGCATAAGGCTTTGCGGAGCTAGTTGCTACGTTTTCATGAACCTTTTATTTGTCAGGCTATTGGCTGCAGATGGCTTTAAATCATGCATGGGGTGGTTCACCCTTCCCCTCCGTCTTTGAAATTACTATGGCAAGGTTTACCCTTGCCCTCCTTAGAATTATTCATGACATCTCTCATGATTTTTCAGGCACAGGGTTGATTCTAAAATTGCGCTTCATAGAATCTGACAAAGATGCTTATGTAGGCTATTGTTAAGTTCATTGTGCAGTCATCCAGAAGTGTGCTCTCTAAGGTTGATATGATAGTTTGATGTGTTTGGTAACGCTCAACTGGTACAATGAAGTTGTTGTATATATAATCTACTCGATTCCTATTGATGAATTGTCAAATTAGTGCATTTATTTGGAATGGGTACAAGGATTTGGATCCTTATGCTTCGCAGTCTCTTTATGGAAAAATTTCCAGTTTTGTCTTTATACATGGAGATCTCAAACAGAATTATATCATGTATGCCTGAATTCAAGGGGTTTGCTGAATGACCTTTGCAAGATTTTGTTGAAACATGTGATTATAAAGTGTTTTTTACAGAAAGTGGTGCTTTCAGGGGACAATTTCAGGACCTAGATAACATTTTCACGATTTTTATCTTTTCCCATGTGACACATTAGGGTTCTGACGATAATGTTGCTGTTTAAAAGAACAAGAATGATTAATATCTTATTTTTTCTGTAGTCTCTTGCTTTTGTTTGTTGTTCTTTCTAATGTGTATGTGTTTGTGTTCTCTATCTTGGGTTCGAAAGTCTGGATAACTCTGAACTTATGAAGGAATTCTCAATGAAGTTAGCTACTTCAGTTACAGCCTACAGGTGTAGTTTCAAATTAGCATAAATGTATTGTCTGACTTGCCTGTGCTCACACCAAACAGGGATAGTAGAAATGCGAGCATATGCTATAGCCATTCCACTTATCTGAATAAATGTTTCTGAATGCGAACGACTGTTTGAGATGGTTCTTACTACGAGGAATAGCTATTATGTTCAATAAGGATCGCAACTAAGCCACTTGACTATAGGCATAGCCATTATGAATTAATGTTTTATTTTTTCTCATGAGGTAGTATGTTTCGGGAGTGGTCTTTTCCCATATGTCCATTGGTTCATTATACATGATTTTCTGAATCTGGAATTTGTTCTAATACATTGTCTGTGCATGCACTATAATTCCAATATTAACTTAGGATTTTCACTTCCAATCACCAAAGTCTTTTCTTTTAAGAGATTCTTTTTATTTGCCTACCTGCCAATCACTGTGATTCTCATATCAAGCGGTATCTTGTTTATTTTCATGTCCACATGATGTCATTTTTCCCTGACTTTGACGAGACAACTTTTATTTAATGCAGTTCCCTGTGGGCCGCCTTCATCGCCTTCTGAAAGAGCGGGTTACTGCAAATGGGCGTGTTGGAGGCACTGCTGCTGTATATACAGCTGCCATTCTGGAGTACTTGACTGCAGAAGTTTTGGAATTGGCAGGGAATGCAAGCAAGGATCTAAAAATGAAGAGAATTACCCCAAGGCACTTGCAGTTAGCAATTAGAGGTGATGAAGAGTTGGACACATTGATTAAAGGCACAATTGCTGGAGGTGGAGTGATTCCCCACATACACAAATCACTTGTGAACAAGTCTGTTAAGGATTGATGCTGGCTGCAATATACTTGCATATTCATGACATACAATCTGATAAAGCAGAATAGTGTGTTATAAAGCTAGTTGTGATTGGATGCTTTGGCTAGATTGTTTCTATTGGAAGCTGTGTGCAATGGGCATTTTGGTTCTTATGTGTACGTTGTTTCATTATGTTTGTTTGCACTTTGTATACATGTCAGATAGTTCTACTAGACAGATTCCATTTAACTCACAGGGTGTAGCTGCTTTTGTACTTTGTTTCAAGCTTAACAGCAATTTCTGGAAGAGTTTATGTGATGAGAATAGTTTAATGTCAGAACATACAACAAACTATTTTAGGAGTTGAATGCTCTTCTGATAACCCAAATTTTATCTGCACTAACTTCTCGTCCACTCAAATCAGTGAGATGCACTGAATACATGTTCTCAGGGGTGTTATGCCAGAAAATTTGAATGGAGAGATTTTTGACTAACTAGAGTGTTGAGTCAAATGATGATATGCATGATCAAGTACATTGAGGAGTTCAGGAACTTCAGAAGCTGGCTTTGTCCAACATAGTGCAATTGTTAATGTGGCCTTCAAGGTGGTTGTCATTTCTTAAGGTGAAATTCATCAGTTCTTAGATAAGGCCTATAGCAATAGGAAAAGATGCCTGTGGAAAATGTAGTCTGAAATTATTTAGGCTCCGATGCAGCTAAATCTAGCCTCTACACTGTTCAATTCTGATCGAATCTTGGTCTCCGTTTTTGGCCTGCTGTGAAGTGATGTTTTTTTTAACCTGACAAAATTAATGAATCTTATGGAGTCAGTATGTCTTATGCAACCTTGTCACTTTTCCCGCCATTTATAAGCCTTTTTTTTGTAGATGAATTAATGGATTTTATCCATTTTTCATATCTTATGCAATGTTAGCACATAATCAGCCTATATATCACCAAGTTTCTGTAGATAATGAGAGGAGAGGCAGATGCATTCGGTGTTGTTGCCCATCTAAATGGTTGTCCTTATTCTCAAGACCCTGTAGGTAGGCACTTTGCCTGTTTATCTGGATAGAAGGATGAAGTATATAAACCTTCAGAATTAAGGGCAGTTTTTATTTCATCAGGCTATGATAGGAATCTTCTGTAGAATGCAAGTCTAGGACATCACATTGTCAGGTTAAACCAAGTGAAACCTGTTTGTCTTCTAGGCACAGGCGAATTGGCGTGACCAATATTTACACAGATGATATTCTTCAGTATTACTGATACCAATACTCAAATGTAATTTTGCAGAAGTGAAGGGCAATTTGTACATATTCTATGTAGGCTTCTCCAACAGCTGCAACCTCAATGTCAGTGAATGTCATTTTCTTGCAATTTATTATTGCTTGCTTAATGTTTGTATTTGATCTGCAAAGCTCAACCCAATGCAGAACAGCTTTTTGATTCAATCCTGTAGTTGATAATGTAAGGAATTGTCAGATTGCAATTTTATGTGGTTTGCTGATGCCACTTTCTGTTTTTGCATACAACTATCACACAATATCATTTTACAGTTTCATCTGCTATACTGCAAGTATCCAATGGGGAGCACGTGTAGAGGTAACCCTGTATCATTATTGAACCAAGTAGTATCTATCTGAGTTAAGATAAACATCACATGATTTTTCACTTGGATAATTGTCTTCTAGCATCCCAGAACTTTCATCATCCAGTCATAGCTTATTCTCGGTTAGGTCTGAGTATCATTACTGAATCTAGTTGTATTTGCCCAAGTTAAGATAAGCATCACATGACTGTTCACTTGGATAATTGTCTACATCTAGAACTTTTACTCTAATGATAAGAGTTCGTTCTGAAGGTTGAGTTTTCATATTGTTTGCAGACCTTGCCATGAAGTTGACAGGGAGGAACGTTGCCATTTTGAATCTATGAGTAATCACATGTACGATAAGTCTCCTTTTAGCAAATCGTGAACTATCATGCAAGGCTTGCCTCACTTGTTTGTTCTCCTAATCTCTACGTACAATTGTCAGAGTCTGACCTCGCACAGAGTGATTGTTGTAGAACTCGCTTTTATCTATGGTCTTCTAACAACAGATGACCTTCTGCATTATGTATTCAGTAGGCTATTGCTTGTTTTGGCTTCAGGCTTATGAAACATACATCCCGCATGTTTAAAAGTTAAAAACTCTCAAGGATAAGGAATTCTTAGTTTGACCATTTTGAATAACTTGATTGCATGTTTGATGGATCGTGATTTTATGTTGATGAGGATTTACTATGGGGAAACTAATTAGCCCTTCTATTTTATTTAAGTGCATTACTTTCAGATTTAGTCTTCTTGTCATCTGTTTCTTGATGGAATGGTGAAGCAAATATAGATTTTGATAGACAAGAACTTTGATACCCTGTTGGTGGTAAGAATGGTAGAAATGGAATTTGCACGCTAGTAACATGCTGAAAGTGCTACCCTGAAAAAACTTGATCAATTGTTGTCATTATTTGTACGCTTTTTTTGTATGTGGAAATGTTTCTACTGAGTCTAATACTACTTTGCAGTGGCATATGTAATATTTCATAGAAATGGGCACTGGAATTTGGACTCTACTCACATGCTGAAATTATTACTCTGAAAAAAATTGATCAATTGTCATTATTTGTACGCTTTTCAAATGTGGAAATGTTTCTATCGAGGCTAACACTATGCTTCTGGGTGGAGAGATCACTTTCCTAGAGATGTTAAAACATTGTGGAATGGTAGAAACGGTCATTGGAATTTGCACACTAGTCACATGCTGAAATAATTGTGTTCTGAAAAAAATGGATCAATTACTTTCATTATTTGTATGCTTTTCTCATGTGAAATGTTTCTATTGAATTTAATACTGTACTTCTGGATGGAATGTATGATTATCAAAATGATCGAGTGATCACTTTAACTAGAGATGTTAAAACATTGTATTGTGTTCAGCTTGTATTCTCTTTGTCAGATGTGTTTGAGGTTATGATTGATCTTTTGTTGTGTAAACTTGCAACTAACCCTTCATATCAGGGAGTTGTAACGCTTTACAAATATCAAAGCAACTTGAGATAGAAAATCTAGGAGGATTGCAATGGAACTATATATTAACCAGACAGATTGTAGTATTGATTTGGTTTGTTCACAAGGTGACAAGGTATGTGGAAATGTTTCTATTGAATCTAACACAATACTTCTGGATGGAATGTATGGTTATCAAAACGATCGAGAGATGACATTTCCTAGAGATGTTAAAACATTGTATTGTGTTCAGCTTGTATTCTCTTTGTCAGATGTGTGTGAGTTTATGATTGATCTTTTGTTGTGTAAACTTGCAACTAACCCTTTGTGTTAGGAAGTTTTAACTCTTCTCAAATATCAAAGCAACTTGAGATCGTAAATCTAGGAGGATTGCAATGGAACTATTTATTAACCAGACACATTGTAGCATTGATTTGTCCTGTTCACAAGGTGACCAAGGCAAACAAGGCGTACAATATGGCATGTGTTGTTATCTTGAGTCACCAAAGGCATCGTTCATACCATTAGTTGCACATGAGGTATGACTTGATCACTAAAGGTATGCAAGGAAGACACCTTCAGTAGTTTTCATGTCCCAATCATGTTTTTGGCAAAGCATATTTAATAGGTGGATTGCATCCAGCTTTGTTAGGGTGATAACTTGTGATCAAGGAACAAGCTACGAGCTCCTTTAAACCATGTACCTCGCAATTTAGTTTCTTGATGTAGGCTCAACACACTGGTTATCTTAAACTTGTAATGGTGTGAAGGTGTTAAGGTTTTATTGATGTTTCTTACTTATTTTGGAGCTCCTTGTGTAGTTTTATTCAGTAGCACATCATTTTGTAATTGTGCATCTCCTCTTTGGGCAGTTTGATCTTGGTTTGGCATCTTAATTTTGACTCTGATCGAATTCTTTTACAAACTTGTTTTTGAGATCGTATAATACTTGTGGAAGAAGCTCCAACTACATTCAAAAGCTCTAATGATCTGCAAGTATATTGGAGATAATTGCAAGATATTTAAATCACTGTTTTGGGCTGGATCCCAACCCCACCTCTTTGAGAATTTATTTATTGAGCTCTTGTGAAGCTACACTTATTTTGGGTGCCAGTATGATTGATCATGCAGATTTGATTTTGGTGGTGGTATACATTTGCATTTTTTTTTTGCATGTAGGTTTGGTTGATTATACACAAGATTATTGTCGATCTTACCATGTTAGACATGTTTGAGACACTTCATTGAGGCCATTATGGGAGTTTCAATGGAGGTTCCCTTCATTGGCATATTGGTTAAGTCACTTGTATCATATTATTAATATGTAGTATTTTTTTGGCTCATACTTTCTTAGTCACTTTTGTCTTTTTTACAAGAGTACTCGTATCAATTCAATAATTTACATAGAACTTGCGAGACTATCCAATCTTATGGACCATAACATGATCCTTAGAGGAACTGTAGGACTCAAAGAAGGGAGTGGTGGCCATTAGGTTATTTTGAAAATAATTAGTTGGCATGGGTGATGATGATCATGCATAATGACTAGATGGCTATGCCCCTTATTCACTTTAATTCAATTTATAATGTGTACTTTTTGTCATGGTAGAAATTGTGCAACATTCATGAGGAGAAATTGTGTTTACACTCAAGAATGTGCAACATTCTTGAGTGTAGGCACAAACAATGAACATGGGCAATGTGATGGAGCCACTTGCTATATGCACACCATTTGAAGTACATTTTATTTGATCCTACATAATAATGCAGATGGTGGTAACTTCTTATATTGTAAAATTTGTAGTATATGATGAAGTGAAGAAATTTGAAAAAGATATATATCACACAATGGAGATGCCTACATTCTATGTGATTATAATCATGATGGAAGAAAGACAAAGCACGAGAGGAAGACAAAAAATGACGATGATTAATGTAATAAAACCAAACGCTCTTCTTTCAAGCTAAAAACCTAAGGATGTTAGATGTCTCTATTAGGATCGTCATGCATTGAAGATACAAGTCTCAAAGGAGGAACATTGAGTGCTTTCATGATCACAAAGAAAGATCACTTAAAGAAAGATTGTTGTGCTTTGGAGAATGCCAAAGGAGAAGGATAGGCTGATTTGAATGTTAAATAACTCCATGCACCTCCATCTTCAACATTGAAGATAGAAAAAACCAATTCTGTTTTTGATGATGCTTATGTGTTGACATCTGATAGTATTGCACGTGTTGAGATTCTTGTGAATGAATCTCTTTCCCAGAATGGTTGTTGAATTTGAGTGCTTCATTTCATGTGAGACCACATAGACCATGGTTCCAGACTTATGAAGCAAAGTCTCTTGAAATAGTTAGGCTTCGAGACTCTTACCAATATGATGTGGTTGGGATTGGTGTTTTATTTATTCACGTTGATAATGTGTCAAAGTTTACTATGCATAATGTTTCTCAACTTTCATGTAATTTGAAGATTGTTGGTTAGCTTGATGACATTGGATACAAAGTGGTTTCCTATGCTCAATCCTTTCATATAGTAAAATGAAATATGGTTATTGCTATAAAGGCAATAAAGTTGTTTACTTCATCTGTATTTGTACTTCAGACTAAACACTTGTTGGTTATTACTAGGCATCCTATGAATGCTTTCAGGCATGTTCACTTGGGCCATATGTCTCATAGTTGAATGCAATATCTTTCATGTTTTGGCTACTTACCTCTGTCCTCATTCTTTTCTTTTTTATTTTTTAAACATTCTTACTATGGTTAAATAATTTATTTTTTCCACTTCCATTGACGATGCCACTAGGAAAGCTAGAGTATTTCCAATCAATAGGTTTTTTCCACATTCAATAAACAACTTGTTGCAATAGAGACTCAAATGGATTTGAAGCTCAAAGCACTATGTTTTGTTAATGGTAGAGAGTATACATCTCATGCGTTTAACCAATTTTATACTTCTAGAGGAATTTCTAGCAAACGTAAAACTTAGCATGCCCTAGTACAAAATGGTGTGGCTAAAAGGATGCATAAGTCTATTTAGAATTGAGTAATTTCTATCTTACATCATGAAAATCTCATTCAAGAATTTTGGGTAACAACATTTTTAAGTGTTGTTCATGTGATGAACCTATCACCTAGCACCATCAAGGATTTGAAAGTGCCATAAGAGCTATGATTGGGTAGCCACCACTGATCTCTTTGAGTGTTTAGCTGTCAATCATATGTTAATGTCACCGAGAGACTTAGACAAAAGCTTGATCCCAAATATTAAAAAATGTACTTCTTGGTTATGAATCTAATGTTCAGTTCGAATTTCGCTTTTGGTATCCTCAAAACATGCTCAATAAGGATAAGTGGTTATTTTATTTTTAATGAGTCGAAGATGGATAGATAGCCCATAAGAGAGGTTGAAATGACAAGATCTATATTTGAGGATGCCATTCCTCTTGCTCATATGCAAAAGAATATAACACATAAGATTGTTCATAAAAATGTTCAACAATAGCTTGCTAGTGCTCTTGATCAACAATCGCTAAAATGATCTATACATGCCTCAAATTTTCCTCATAGATTTGTTCCATGTTTGGATTTGTTAGGCTGACAGATGCTAATGAAGCATCTTGTTACAAAGAAGCAATGTAAGCAGATGTTCATATCAAGTGGGAGTATTTCATGAAGAGTGAAATCAAGTCTATTCATAAGAATGGTACTTGGGAATTGGTACCTTTGGCCTAGGGTAGGAAAGCTTTACCATGCAACTGAGTTATAAGATGAAATTCACATCTGCATATGACCATAGAAACCACTATGAAGAAGCTGCAATTTTCATTTAGCTCTTATTGTACCATGTTTGGAAAATGAAGAACCTTATATCTTACCCAACATGCATCTCTCACATACATGTTTGGATGGTGCCTCAATTTTAGGCAAAGAGGATGCCATATCACACATTTATACACATAAAAAATTGGCAAAATTCAAATGACCAAAATGAGCATTCCACTTATAGATTTGTTCTTACTAGCAGAAGATCCACCTTTATTCTTTTGATTATGATTGTGCAGCACTTACATTTTTTTGCTTACTAGAGATAGAGCAAGAAAATCTTGATCTATAACATGCATAATAGACATATTTTACCTAGATTGGTCTTCTTGCAACAAAAAAGATATTAATTATTCAAAATTCAAGGCATTTGGATTTCCTTTCATCATCAATCCAAGAATAGAACCAAAAAAATAAGGATTAGGTAAAACATTAATAATAGTCTGCACAATTGGACTATCTGGAATAATTTTATCAACAACAATCAACTTCTCCTTCATATCCTTTATCTTTGTGCGGAAACTATCCATAAACTCACCTTCATTCATATGCTCACTCTCTAATTGTTTTCATAGGTAGGCAATATAAGCCCCATTTCTTGTCTAATATAGAGTGGCAAGAGTATTCGAAGCATCTTTTGTTGATTTGCATGAGTGAATGTGAGAGATAATGGCATACTTGACAAATAAAGCAATCAAGACATGTTTATGTGCATCTCTACCATCCCATCAAAGTTTCTTTGCGTTGGTTGGAGGTGTTGGTGATGCACCTTACATAGTCAAAACTGGAGTCGCAAGGGGACTCAAAATAATAATTGCTCCAGAACTTGAACCCACATTATCTTCAACACCACCACCTCCATCAACTACATTTTGAACATTTGCAACTATGATAAGATGTATTTCAACACCCTCCAAAACATTCCACAATTTCTTTGTAACCAATACATGTCCCATCATGTATGCCCACAAAGTTAGTTAGAACCATCCAATTTATCCTCGATAGCCGATTCCCAAACCTCATCATTGTTTTTAGCCATGGCATGTGATTATACCTTGATGCAGAGACTTGAATGTTCCTCACAAAAGTTGAATAGTATTAGCCAATGGATTTCTACTAGACATGTAGTAGGCTTCGAGCCACTTGTATTGGCAAACTAAAAATTGTATATAAAACTGCATGTATAGTTGTTGTAATAGTGTGTTCAAAGACCAAAACAAGCTCAAATCGATACTATACTCACCAGGGACATGCTCACAAATTTTTATAATGATCTAAGATAGTAAGAAATGGTATGTGTAATAATATGCCTCAAGAAGCAATCACTTGCTCTGATTCCAATTCTTGGACTTTGGGGACCAAGAAGGCATAGAAACAGCAAGAAGAGAAGCTTAGAAGCACAACACAAATTATAGTACTAAGTCTATGTACAAAGATAAATAGAATCATTTAAGCTTATGGGAATATATACTAGCTAGGGGAAAAAAGCCTCCTAAATAGGGAAGAAAGTGGCCCAACAATCCTAAGTCTGTTTATACACATCACTACCGAAATATACTAACAATTTGGAATCTCCCAAACCTTTCATGATAAGAATTTGACTCAATTTTTTCATCAAGAGAGAAGTCTTCTGAGGACTTTTCAATAATCAGCATATCATCAACATAAAGTATCAAGCATATCAAGTTATCATTTAAAGATCTATTAGTGTACAAATGGTGATCCTCATTTCTTTAAGAATAGCCTTGGGCTTCATGATTGCATCAAAATTTCCATACCACTAGCTTAGTGACTATTTAAGTCCATAGAAGCTCTTTTGGAACTCACATGCTAGACTCTCTTTCCCGAATTGTATAACCCTCTGGTTGTTCTAAATGGATCTCATATATAAGATCTCCATTCAAGAAACTAGCTTTGACGTCCATTTTAACCAATTATAAGTCCCTTTTTGCAAGTAATCCAAGCAACATGTGTAATGTAATAATCTCAACCAATGGCAACACAATTTCCTCAAAATCAACTCCTTGTTGTTACTTGAATGCCTTTGCAACCATTTGAGGTTTATACTTTGAATTTAATGCATTTCTAGGCTGAGAATGGGATGAGCCACTCGTGTAAATTTCCATATACACCAAAATAGAATGGTTTTGTAGAGAGAAGATAGGCCTCTCATGAAATTGGTAAGGTCTATGGTCAAAAGTCAAGCTTTAGCTCATAGTTTCGAACTTGAGGTTGTAATGTGTGTTACATATGTACTTAAAAGGTGTACTACAAAAGCATCACAACCTATAAATCCTTGTGAAGCTTGACATGGTTGCAAGCCATCAATTTCTCATATTTTTTCTTTTGCGTTGTTGGCATATGCATTTAGCACACAAACAAAAACACAAGAAATTGGATGATAATGCTTTGAAATGTATTTTTTTGGGTACAATTATGAGAGATGAGATTATTGCCTATATCACCCTCAAATCAAGCACATTCTTGTTAGATTGATATAGCACATTCCCTCAAATTATGAGAGAAGAGATTATTGCCTATATCATCCTCAAATCAAGAACATACTTGCAATCTTTAATTTCATGTATCAAGTAGAAATCAATGAGCACAAAGAATGTGTATGATACATTATTGCCTCTTTTCACTATAGGATAGTCAAATGTATCTCTTAGTTGAAGTATTTTGATGGTGATGCACCATAAAACACTCTCCTTATCGAGGGCTCCACGATGATATCCTCGGAGTAGAAAACCGAGCTCCAAGTGCTGCACATGGTACTATGCACAGAGGCTGTAGAATATGCAAAAGAATACAGTACACATGGAGCATAAACACATACTTCTTAGGTGTTACAAATGCCGTCGAACTTACAGTCTATGGCTGACTAGGACATTATATGTTTTATTAAAGAACATATAGAAAGAAGTGTCTAGTGGACATTTGGCCTTTCACATAAACACTAATGGTAACAATCTCCCACTAAAGGCCAATATGTCCAATGTAGCTATGGGAGAAAAATAAAGAATGATAAAGAATACCTTATCTCGAATGTGAACCTTCTCAAGAATAATGCACTCAGTGGCTAAGAAATCTCTAATGAAGTGACACCTCACCTCAATGTGCTTGGTCTTTGCATGATGGATTCTTAGCCAAAGCAATAGCACTGTGACTATCACTGAGCAAACAAGATACATGTTGAGGTAAACCCATATCACAAGCAAGACGAGAAAGCCACAATGCTTCCTTACATGCCTCACTTGTTGCAACATACTCTGCTTCTGTGGTGGAAATAGATGTACATTCTTGAAGAAAGATTTCCAAGAGATAGCACCTCCAACAAAATGAAAAATGCACCTTGATGTAGAGTTACGATTGTCTACACAATCAGCATAGTCAGAATCTATGTAACCAATAATGGATGCTTTCCCTCTACCTCAACATAGACACTTGTCCTTAGTGCCACTCAGATATCTCAAAATCATCTTGATCGCTTTCCAATGCATCTCTTTGTGTAGAGACAATGATCCTCATTGCTTCTAGAATAGCCTTGAGACTTCATAAAAGCATCAAACTTTTGGTACCATTGTCTAGGGGACTGTTTAAGTCCATACAAGCTCTTCTTGAGCTTACAAACTAGACTTTCCTTGCCAGGAACTACATAACCCTCTGGTTGTTCCATATAGATCTCATCTGTAAGATCTCCATGCAAGAAAGTAGTTTTCACATCCATTTGGACTAGCTCTAAGTTCTCCATTGCAACAAATCCAAGCAACATGCACAGGGTAGTCATTTTGACCACTAGAGAGAAGATTTCCTCGAAATCAACACCATGTTGTTGCTTGAAACCCTTTGCAACAAGTCGTGCTTTATACTTTGGAGAAGCTTTATCTGATGTGAATTTCAACTTATATACCCATTTACATGGTAAAGCTTTCCTCATACACGGTCCAACTTTTTTCTAAGATTTTTGGGTATATGAACATATGCTTTACACCCAAAAACTCAAAGATGATCATAATGTGGTGGCTTCCCTGTCCATAACTCTTGTACCACTTTCAGACCTTTGGCAATACTAGGTGAAAGGTTAATCAGATGAACTACAATCAATACTGCTTCTGCCCAAAAGCCTTGTGAAAGGTTTGCATGATGCAGCATAAAGACTACTCTATCCTGAATAGTTCTATTCATCCTTTTAGCTACACCATTCTATACTGGGGTATAAGGAGCTGTAAACTCTCTACAAATTCCTTTAGAGCTTAGTAAAGCTTTGAGCTTAGTTCCCTTTTTAGTCTCAAATGAAGCAAGCCATTTTCTAGGGAACACCTCATCCTTCAATTTGATAGGATATACCCAAACTTTTCTAGTAGCATCATCTATGAAAGTGACGAAGTAAAGAGAACCACCTATGACCTTGTGGGCATAGGATCACACACATCTGTATGAATGACATCTAAAGGCTGAATTGAAGATTCAATGTGCATTCTATGCACATTTTTGGTTTGCTTTCCATATTGACAATGTTCACAATGAAAAATCGGAGAAAGATAACACAGGTAAGTAGCCAGAATGAGAAAGATTTTCCATTCCATTATGAGATATATGGCCCAAACGACCATGCCAAATACAAGCCATACGTTGTCTAGTAACAACTAATAAGTGTTCTTTTTGTGATACAAATAAAGGATAAAGTGAGCCAACTTTGCTTCCTTTTGCAATAACCATATCGCCCTTTGATATGCGAAAGGATTGGGCATAGAAGACCACCTATAACCAAGGTCATCAAGTTGACCAACTGACATCAAACTGCAAGATAACTGAGATACATGATTATGCATTGTAAATTTTGAACCATCAATGAAATGCACAACTACATCTCCAATCCCCAGAACATCACACTGGCAAGAGTCACCAAGTCTCACCATACCAAGAGACTTTGCTGCATAATTAGAGAACCATTCTCTATGTGGTGTCACATGGAAAGAAGCAATATAATCTAGCAGCCACATGTGGGAAAGAGAATCAGCCATAAGAGCGTCAATTGGCACAGTACTATCAAGTGTCAACACATCAACATTATTAGAAATAACATTGATTTCTTCAATCTTTACAGTCGAAGTATATGGTGCAGGTAAGTGTTTAACATACCCATCAACATTTTGTCCTTTACCTTTAACATTCTTTAATGCATAAAAATCTTTCTTCATGTGTCCTTTCTTATGAAAATAATGGCATTTGATATCCCTCTTCCTTGATCTACTTCTACTCTTATTCTGTTGACCATTCTTTTTCTTGTTCTTGCTCCTACGACGTTGCTGATTCTTTCCTTGGTAAGAATCACAAAAATTATATGCATCTCCACTCTGAGTGCCAACCATAGATTTTCTACGAATCTCCTCACTCAAGAGTGCTCCACATATGTCATCATAGACCAGTTTACCACCTGGTGCACTATTGCTAATAGCTGTAAAAAACGTATCCCATGATGATGGCAAGGTGCACAACAAGAAGTCTGCTTTCATTTCATTATCCATATCCATTTTTTGAACCTATAACTGGGAGAATATAATATCAAACTCATCTAGATGAGCAACAACACTATCTGTGTCCTTCATGCGAAGGTCATATAACTTTCTCATTAGATACACTTTATTTGATGCCATCTCTTTTTCATATGTATTGCATAACTTCTTCCAAAGCTCCTCTGCACTTTCACAATCTAATATTATACAGTAAACATTATCTTCTAGGTCAATCGAGCAGTAGACTTGGCCATTTCATCTAGCTCATCTGAATCATCTTCATCCATGTCAGCAGGCTTCTTTGAAATTCCATTTACTCGCATCCATTGCCTCCTTTGAATCAGCACATCTTTAATCTGATTCTTCCATAGAGCAAAGTTTGTGCCATCAAATTTTCAGATCTCAAAATGTTCTTTGCCCTACAAGTTATAGCTTCTCCTCGGAACACTGGCACTATATCTTGATCCACCAAATGTGCTTGAGACCTCTGATGCCATGATGGTAGATAACTAATAGAATGATAATGCAGCTAGAATAGGCCAAATACCACTAAGGCTCAAGGAAGGATGACCAAGTGTCAGATTCCGGGAGAGAATTCAGGAATCTTCCGAGAAAAATGAATTAATGAACAGTAATGACCAACCGAAAGAATTATGTGAGAATAAATATGCTCACACCAATAAGTGTATCAAGGAGTAAATTGACCACTATATAGTTGACAAAACCAGAAAATCTGGAAAATTTTTGCCAGAGTATCCTCTACAAAATGAGCATATGACTAGTGTCAAAATCTCATAAAACTGCAAGTACTAACATGTTTACCTGCATAGTAAATCACTGACTCGATTGCATATAATCAGTTACACGAAAAAAGCCAACTAGGTTTATTGGGCCCCTATGACCAACTATCATACATCTCCTATGGCGAGACTAGGTAAGTCTTCCACCTACATCACCGAAGAGACCCCAATATTTGGGTGTCCCCCAATTAAGGAAACCTCACCACGAGCCTCTTTATCAAACATAAAAGGATTTATGAAATAACATATATGCTATATCAATGACCACATGGACATACATAAGTGATATCCACAAAAGCATACATAGTGTATATGTGCTCAATATATGCAATAAAATGACACTGAAAGGTTGAATGCACAACCCAAAAACTAGCCAACAACACCTGCAAGTGTTTGTCAACTCTGCATTAGGGAAAAAAATGAACCCTGAATGGGCCTTTTAGATTAAGGGAGGATTAGTGATGGACCAATGAGAAGAGGGTGGTGGCCACAGTCTAGTCCCTCAATCACCTAGACTAGGCATAGCCTTCCCTTGTTTCTTTGTGGTCAAAGGTGGTATGAATGACTAAAAACCAAGAGTTCCTCTTCAAAAGTGGTTTGATAGGCCTTGATTTTGAAGCATAGCCATTGGATGGACTCAAAGATCCAAAGGCTCATGTTAAAACACAAAAAAAAAAGTCGGCATAGAATTTTAACCATTGGATCTTCAAAATATCTAACGATGTAGCTTGAAAGTCATGACAACATGCGCCTTTTTATTTCCTTCGTTGGATGGACCTAGAAATGAATGGTTGAGATGTATTGCTTTAAATTTTGGGCCACTTTCAATTGCATCCATTGGATCTTTGGTTGATCTAATGGTTGTGAGGCTTTTTTCTTGTGAGGATCCCAAAGTCATTTTGTAGCCATTAGATCATTGGCACATCAAACGTAGAAGAATCAATTCCGCCACGGAACTGCGCCATGTTTCTTGTCGTTTTCTGCCAGTCCCCAAGCTCCTTGAGCTCATTGAATGCTCTTTCTTTTGTCTTGTAGTGACAGGCAACTGTGCATTCATCTCAGCCGTCTGTCGAAATCTCATCCAATGGAGAGGAATGCCGACGACTGTTCACGTCTTGGGAGAGTTTTTGTCTTCTTTTGACAGGTACACAAAGGTTGATCTTAGCCATTCATTCAATCTCATCCAAGGGACAACAATTCAAACCAATCTATTCGGTCTGAGCACAAATCTTAGAGGAAAATTTTTATTGCAAAAACCACTAGTGGTTTTTTTTATGACCTTGATACCTCTTTTTGTTAACTTTAATCCCTAAAAATTAGGGATCCTTACAAGGCCCATGCAGGGCTCCTTTTTTCCCCTAATGGTTGTTTAGGTTCAAAAAACTTGCATAAATTTGTAGTGGCTAAATCTACCACATCTGAAAACCTTTCGAGAAACCTGTCATTTTACGAGTGTGGCTGAAAACACATCTCCAAAGGTGAATACTTATTTTTTGAGAAGTACAAAGAACACTCTTCTTGATGTTCTTGAACCTGTGTGAAGAGACCTATGCACGAAAGTACTCCAAAATGCCTCCAAAAATCACCCCAAGAATGCTTCAAAAAACCTGGGTGACCTCTGGGGAAGTACGGGGAACCTCTATCTTCCTTGATCGTTGAGGTCATCCCTCGTGCACAGCCAATGGTGCCAACAATGATTTTGGTGACTCGATGACAAGGTATGCCAAGGTCTATGCCTTGGTCGCCAGCTTAGTCATAAACCTTGGGTGGGCGGGCAGGTGCTCGCTTCACTCACACAAAAGGAACAAAGCTTTTGCATCAAAATTCTTTGATACCAGTGAAGTATTTTGATGGTAATGCACCACAGTGCACTCTCCTTATCAAGAGCTCCACAACGATATCCTCCAAGTAGAAAACCGAGCTCCAAGCACTGCAGATAGTACTCTGCACAGAGGCTGCATAATACACAGAAAAATACAGTACACAAGGAGCACGAACACAGGTTTCTTGAAAGGTTTTTAGTTGTGGTGGGAGCCACCACCACAAGTTTATGCAAGTTTTTTCGGCCTAAAGAATGGAGTTGACAGACACTCGCAAGTGTTGTTGGCTAGTGTTTGGGATATAAGTTCAACCTTTTTAGTGCCATTTTATTGCCTATATTGAGCACATACATACTATGATGCTTTTGTGGATATCTCTTATGTACATCCATGTGGTCATTGATATAGAGGTTATATTTTTGCATAAAGCCATCAATGTTGATAAAGAGGGTCATGGTGAGAGTTTCTTAACTAGGAGACACCTAGATGTCAAGGTCTTTTTGGTGATGTAGGTGAAGACTACCTTGGCTCACTATAGGAGATGTATGCTAGTTGTTCATAGGTGCTTCAGAAGCCTAGTTGGATTGTTTTGGTTAAGTGGGTATATGCAATGGAGTCAGTGATCCACTTTTTAGGTTTACATGTCAATACTTGTAGTTTTATGAGTTTTTGACAATGGCCATATAATCATTTTGCAAAGGAGACTCTCTTTTTGGATTTTAATTTTTCAGCTATATAGTGGTTGGTTTTACTCTTTGAAACAATATGTGTGCACATACATTCTCACATAATCCTTTTGGTTGGATATTGCTCCTCATTGATCAATTTTTATCTAGAGACCCTGCTACATTTTTCCCAAAATCTAACACGGTCCTTTTTGAGCCTGTGGTGTTTGGACTATTCTAGCTCCATTATCATTCTAGTCAGTTCTCAATGATCATGGCATCTGTGACCTTAGGCACATATCGTGGATTAAGGTCTAGTGCCAATGTTCCCAAGAGGAGCTATAAATGGCAAGGCAATGACCATTTTGAGATTCAAGAATTTGATGACACAAACTCTGCCCTATGAAAGAATCAAATTAAAGATGTGATGATTCAAAGGAGGCAGTGGAAGCTAGTAAATGGAATCTCAAAGAAGCCTGTTGATATGGAAGATGAAGATTGAGATGAGTTGGATGAAATGGATAGGTCTACCATTCAATTGCACTTGGATAATAATGTTTACTTTATAGTATTGGATTGTGAAAGTATATAGGAGCTTTGGAAGAAGTTATGCAATACATATGAAAAATAAACTATATCAAATAAAGTGTATATGATGAGAAAGCTGTATGACCTTTACATGAAGGACACAAATAATGTTGCTGCTCATCTAAATGAGTTGGATGCTATATTTTCTCAATTATAGACTCAAAAAATGGAGATGGATAATGACATGAAAGTAGTTTTGTTGCTATGCACCTTGCCATCATCATGGGATATGTTTTGCACAACTATTAGCAATAGTGCACTTGGTGGTAAACTTGTCTATGATGACATATGTGGAGCACTGGTGAGCAAAGAGATCTATAGAAAGTCTATGGTTGGCACTCAGAGTGGAGATGCATATAGTGTTCATGACACTCACCAAAGAAAGAATTAATAACATGGCAAGAGCAAGAAAAAGGAAAAGACTTATCAATGAAATAAGAGTATAAGTAAATCAAGGAAAAGAGATCTTGATGCCATTATTTTCATAAGAAAAGACATATGAAGAAAGACTACTATGCATTAAAGAATGCTAAAGATAAAGGGTAACATGTTGATGGGCATGGTAAACAATTACCTACACCATCCACTTTGACTACAAAGATAGAGGAATTAATGCTATTTCTGATGATGTTGATGTGTTGAGACATGATAGTACTATGCCACTGAGGCTCTCATGGCTGATTCTCTTTCCCACATGTGGCTTCTAGATTCTGGTGCTTTTTTACATGTGATACCACAAAGAGAATCATTCTCTACTTTTGTAGCAAAGTCTCTTGGTACTCACAGACTTGGTGACTCTTACCAATGTGGGGTTGTCAAGATTGGAGATGTGGTTGTGCAATTCATTGATGGTTCAAAATTCACTATGCATAATGTATGGCATGTACCTCAGTTATCATGCACTTTGATGTCAGTTGATCAACTTGATGACCTTGGTTACAAACTGGTTTTCTATTGTTTGTCCTTTTGTATATTAAAGGACAATATGGTTATTGCAAAAGGAACAAAAGTTGTCTCACTTTATCCTTTATTTGTATCACACAAAGAACACTTATTAACTGCTACAGAACAACCTATGTCCATTAGAAAACGATATCAAAAGTTTGATTATTTTATGAAGTCCCAAGGTTACTCTCGAAGTAATGATGATCATTGTCTCTATGCAAAGAGATTCTTAGATGGAAATTTTACATGCTTGATAATTTATATTGATGATATGTTGATTGTTTGGAAGTCCTCTGATGACTTGTCATTGCTAAAAAAGAATTTGAGTGAGACATTTGATATGAACGATTTGGGGGATTCCAAACATATTCTTGGCATGCATATTACTAGTGATAGGTTAAAAGATGCATATACTTATCTCAAAGTGAGTACATAGCCAGAGTACTTCACAGGTTCATTGTGGAGGGTGGCAAGGCATTGTATACACCTTTAACTATATATATTTAATTGAGCAAGGATGATTGAACAAAATCAGATGAGGAAAAGGAATTCATGAATGAATTCCTTATTAGTCTACTGTTGGTGGTATCATGTATGCTATGGTAGCTATGAGATCTACTATTGCATTTGTAGTGGGAGTTGTGAGTAGATATATGTCTAATATGATCAAGGTGTTTTTGGGATATCTAAGTGGCACTAAGGACAAGTGTCTATGCTTGGGTAGAGGATAGGCATCCATTATTGGTAACATAGATTCTGATTATGATGATTGTGTAGACAATCAGAATTCTACATCAAAGTGTACATTTTTCACTTTGCAAGAGATGCTATTTCTTAGAGATATCGTCTTCAAAAATGTACAACTATTTCCACTACAAAAGCTGACTATGTTGTAGCAAGTGAGGAATTTAAGGAAGCATTGTGGCTTTCTTGTCTTGCTTATGACATTTGTCTACCTCAACATGTACCTCATTTGTTTAGTCATAGTCAGAGTACCATTGCTTTGGCTAAGAATACAATCTATCATGCAAAGACCAAGCATATTGAGGTGAGGTATCACTTCATTAGAGACTACTTATCCACTAAGTGCATTATTCTTGATAAGGTTCATACTCAAGTTAATACTACATATGATTTGACTAAAGCTCTACCATAGGATAGCTTTCGACACTATTGCCACTTGATGTAGGCTGCTTGATTCATGATCTTGCACAATTACTTATACATTGTGTAACATGCCCATTAAGTGAGAGGTATAATCTTATACTTGCACTCAAGTATCCTACACCATTCTGTATTTTTTCTCCCATAGTTCATGTTGTCCATATTAGCCTTTAGTGGGAGATTGTTACTATTAGTGTCCATGTGAAAGGCCAAATGGCTAGCATACACATTTGTATATGTTCTATAATAAAACATATAGTGACTTGGTTAGTCACCAACTTCAGGTTTGTTTTGTAAAACCTCAGAAATTTGAGTTCGTGCTCTTTGTGTACTATGTAGGTCTATGTATTCTGTAGGTTTGTGTGGTGCATTGTGCTGGTCATGTAGAGCTCGAGTGTTTATAATGAGGCCATCATTGCAAACCTCTTGCAAAGGAGAATCCACCATGGTGCATCAACATCACATTACTTCATTTCTTTAGCCATGTGCGGCCAATAGGATCCTAATTACGTTAATTTTTGTAGATTCTATTTTGGGGAAAACCAACCCAAGGAAATGTGGACTTGTGCCATAAGATCCTTGACTTGTGCTGTAAGCTCCAACTTTTCATCTTCTTCCACATGACAAGATAAAATTCCTTGCTTGTCTTTTCTATATAGGTGTCTACTAATATAATGTAGATCTTTAGCTTCTCTATTGTCAGCTTATCTCCAGGGAGGTTGTGGTGTTGTGGACCATATGTAAGTAAAGGGACATGGTTCTATCCACTTTGGTACACCTTTGGGTTGAAAAAATAAGCATTAGGTAGCTCATTAGGTACCCCATTGGGTGGTTGACCATTTATCAACGTAGGAAGGTAATCTGCACACATGTGGATATTACCTTTGTTAACTATAACCTAAAAATCAATTTCCACTAATAAGAGAAAACATGTTACTAGTATTTGATTGTTGCAAGGCTTATTAACAAGGTAGACAAGGGCCTGATCATTTGCAAGCAAATAATGCCTAACTTTTTTGACTGCATATATTATTTACAATCCCTCTTGTTTTGTCGTAGTATAATTATGCTCTACCTTCATAAACAGACTGCACTAATATACAACCTATGGCATAATTGGGTGCATCAACATGCACATGAAAATTTTAGTTCCGATCTGACACTTTTAATTTGGAAGCTATGACAAGCTTGTGTTTCAACTCTTCCAATGATTTGTTTCACTCTTCAATCCACTTGAATTTTGTAATCAAAGGATAAAGTGGCCCAACAATGCTCACGTCTTAGTGTAGAGTATGCAAATAAGACCACTTACACCTCCAAATATTTTCGAAGAAAATCTTTGAAGAAATGACACATTATCCTTGAGAAAGTTGTACGGGCATTTATTAACCCAAAGGAGATAACCTTGAATGTATATATCCCCCAGTTAGTAGCAAAGGTGATAATGTGTTGGTCTTTTAGGTGCAATTGCAATTTGATTGTAACTTGAGAAGCCATCTAAAAATCTAAAAATTTCTTTGCTAACTACTTTTTCTAAGAGAAGATTAGTGGTTCGAAGTGGCTAACTATCTCTTACCATTGCTACATTAACTTTCTTTAGATTGTTGCAAACTCTTAAGTTTCCATTTTTCTTGGGCCAACAACTATGGGGGAGACCCATTCGATGTGCTCAATTTCATAAATACTATTTCTTTTAAGAGTTTTTAGATCTCTTCTTTAATCTTGGTTCAATATACATCATTATATGTGGAGGGAGAACCCAGTAAAAGAAGAAGAAGAAAAAAATCAAAACGTAAAGTAGCTCAATAAAAGACTCACCCTTTGCCCAAAGCCCCATAGGGGCATGCATCATCAACAAGAAACAAGGAGGACCCAAAGAATGTGATCAAGAAGTCAAAACAAAAGGTCCTTCCAACAATCTACAACTGAAGCATAGCAAAGAGTGACCAATATTGATGTCACTCTAGTCACTAGGTGCATGCGATAAAAAAAAAATAAACATGCTAAAAAGAAAATAGCAGGGCTGAAGAATGTGGAAAAAGAAGTTAAACAAGGTCCTTCCAACAATGCAAAGAACTCTAGTGAAAGGTGACTCAATGTACATCACCTTAGCCACTAAGTGCATGCCTGGCAACCCAAATTAACACAATCCTGAAGAGTTCCTTGACCACTAGTGGCAAACAATTAAAAAGAAATATACATTGCCTCTGAACCTTTAAGGCCTCCACAAGTGCTGGCGGTGGACAACTACAAATATGCCATTGAGATAATCAAGGACTAGCTCTACCACATGTTAAACACTAAAGACAAGAAGCAAATCTTGTCAAGGGATGACAAAGACTAAGAGGGGGAGAGTGTTGCAGAAAAAAGAGGCAAAGAAAGATAGGCCCCAAAAATTTTCAAATCTAAGCATAATTTTTCTTCTTCCAATTTTCAAGATTATCCTATCAAGAGCCATGCAAATGCTGTAGAGGAGTCCTCTAGATGCATAAATCCCAAAAAATGTACAATAGTAGGAATTTAGTGTTTTCTAATAAAAGTGTCAGTCTCTTGTGTGAAAGGACCATTTTTAGGGCACATGTATATAAGTCACTTGATTTCTCTTTGTAAGAACTTTTTGCCATTTGGACTAATCAAGCTGAAATTTCAAATTCGTCCCTTCTCTAAGAGCTTTTATGTATGTGTTATGCTTAGAATGTGTGCTTAGGATTGTTATCTACCGATCCCCTTCATGTTTAAGATATTGTAATGCATGAGTGAATCTTGATGACCTGTGGAGCTGAAGTAGTGTTTCCCGCCATTTACTATTTTGCTCATAACTTGAAGCAAGTTTGTCAGATTAGGCTGAAAATACCACCGTTAGATGCATCCCAATTTGTGCCTTACTATTGTAACAAGTATCACGCCGTGCATTTTTAGAAGGATAAGTGACTTGTGAAGTAGACGAACCTATGTTACATGCATTGTTAGCACTTTCACTTCTTTTTCCATCATGTCTGCACATGTCTTGATACACTTGATATGTCTAATTTCACAAATTGATAATTAAGAGTGTATAAATCCACCACTATATACACTTGTGGGATATTGAGGTATAGTCTCAGTTAGAAAAATTCCTAAGGCTCTACGGCTTAGGTACACATTATAACTATAAGTCATTTGTTTAGAGGGTTTTGCACCAGGTGCTATAGGGATCCTATGTGCACAAATACGAGGATCAACACCCTTTAAGTATCTATATGACCAAGAAAATATATATCTATATTGTTGGAACAATTCTTTCAATTGTGCCTCTTCCATTTCAGATACGTCACTCCCAATATACATGCAATTTTCTTCTCCATCTTCTATAGTTACAACCACATTCTTCTTCGTTTCTTGATTTTCAAATGAATCTCCTATATTGGCTTCTCTCTTACATCTTAGAGCTACTACCTTCTTTCTACCTCACATTTCTTGAAATGTTTGGGAGGCTCAAAATCATCTGACCTTCTCTCTATTGAGGTAATACTCTTTTCACCTAGTTCCTCAAATTTCTATAGGGGATAGATTATTGCAATGATTCTCTTGATAGTATTGATTCCACCCTTGGAAATGTTCCTATTGATTTGTATCTTGTGAAAGGTAGAGAGTTTTATGGATTCATAATTGAGTATGGGCTTCATGAAGCCCTCACAAATGGTGAAGTGGGAATACCCTTTTTTTGCTTATTTCAAAGGTCATTTTTCGTCTCTTTACATGAATCCAATCTGATTTTCTACTTGAAGTAGAAATAGGTGTTGAATTCTTTATAACATACATTGCGACACAAAAAAAAAACAAAGAAAACCTTGTGGCTTTCGTGATTGAATTCTCACGTCAAGATGAAAGCTTGATTTTGTTTTAGCATGCCAGTACAAAATACAATGGACACATGCATTTTTCTCAAAATAGAAAGGCGCTCACGAAGGAAGGGGATTTTTTTTTGGGCTTCCATCCAAAGAGAGCAAGTTTTCAATGGGTTTCATGGAAGGAAAGATGTTGGCATTTTCACATAGAGGTCACAATTAGAGGAGGTCGAGCACCTGCAATTAGAGAGAGAAAAAGAACAAAGGAGATCAATCTATCTTCCGGGGGAAAATGAGGAATGGAACGAGCAATTTTGGTAGAGAACAACACAGGTGTATGCTTCACCAATTTTCTTGGAGAGAGAAAGGCATTGGATATTAGGATTGTCCTTTGTTGCACTTAGGGGTTAAAATGAAGAGATGAAAGGCTTTCATGACAAAAAGAAGTAGGAGAAACAAGGATTGATAAGCTAAATATTTCTGAATGGCAATGAAAGCACATATCTCATTAAGTGTGAATGCTGTTAAGCACTGTAGATATTGAATTGAATGATTTTACTTAGAGTATGAAGCATATGAATAATTCCAATGAATGCTTATGAGTAGCCTCTTCCTTCAAAGTTTTCAAGATTTTAGTGTGCCTCGAGAGGGGACACAAATCACTCATAGATCTTGATATACGGGTGAAAATACAATTGGAATTAACAGAGGTCTTATAAAATCTTAAGTCAACTTGTTGATGTGCTACACTACAAACTCTCAAGTTTAAAAGTGACTTTAGTTATTTTAATAGAGATTTATCACCTACCATTCTGGCTCCACATGTATGTTATCCCTTTCCATGTTTGCCTTGGCATACTTAACAAACATAACCTTTGGGGGTGGAGGTGGTTGTTGATCAGAAATAGATCTAGCATGCTCCTTGTTGCCTTAACTGTACCTATGTTGACCATAGTAGGGTTCTTAGTAATATTACTACTGGTATCTAGGTGGGTTTCCATTTGCATCCCTAGGAGGATACATAGGCCTAGGTTGGTACTCTTACGTTTGTTGGTATTGTGATGGATGATATTGTTGTTGAAGTGGCCTATTATATTTGAAGGCTAATATCTGGGTACCCTATTGCACATGTAAGTGGGGTGATCCCCATTACAATTTTGGCATCTCCTGAGAGTTTGTGGTCTTTGGCCATAGGGTGCATTGTGTTGCTCTTTTGCTTGTTCCATATGAAGCTCCTTGAGTACCATGTTAGCAATTCCTTCAATTAAAGATTCCTTTGAATCAGAGGAAGCCAAGGTTTTGCTCTTAATGTCAAGGGTGAGATCTTTAGTTTAGTCACTAAGTTGTCTTCTAAGTCCGTGCGTTATTTGATACATTCATTAAAGATATTTAGCCCTTGAGAAATAGAGAGATTAACTTGTTTTCTAGTGGACTCTCGCCAGCTAGACATCAGTCCATATATTGGTTAAAACATCTTGCTACAACTTGCACTTATTTGTGACTAGATTTTTGGAAGCTATAGATCCCTAATGTTGAGTCACGCTTGGCCCCCCGTTTGGAGAACTCACTTATTAAGTCTTCCACAAGAGCTTCCAAAAACATATCTATCTTCAATGATTGAAACCATGAAAATGTTGTCCCTCCTAGGGTTAATCCAAATGCCCCATATTGCATGAAGAAATTTGTGATTTGTTTTGCACTCAAGACTTGTTTAGATTTGGCTATTTGATCATAAAGATCAATAAACTTCATCACTTGGGATGCTCGAAGTCATTGTCTTGGGTCTTGCATTCTAGGCACAAGGTTTGTCAATTAACCTCCTTGTTCAGTTATTCATAAACAAGTGTTGTGTGAGCAGGTTGCTCTTGTGGTGGCACTCTTGCTTGGAATGTATTTGGAGGTTCCTCTCAAAATCTTGAGTTCACTTCCTCATTGAGGTTATCAAGTGGATTCTCAAAAGGATTTATGCTTATAGTAGGCTTATGTCCGATATTTTTTGATAAGACACTTCATGCCCTAAGTTATCGCCAACACACTATGGGCCAACACCAACATTTTAGTATATGAACAATCTCTATCCCTCATGATTGTATGTACTAATGCCCATTTTGTAAGCCCCCAATTAT
Organism: Ceratopteris richardii; assembly: GCA_020310875.1. Lineage (NCBI taxonomy): Eukaryota > Viridiplantae > Streptophyta > Polypodiopsida > Polypodiales > Pteridaceae > Ceratopteris > Ceratopteris richardii. Next base: position 138,581,339 of record CM035417.1, read on the forward strand.
GAGGAGAAACCAAGGGTGCATTACCCAGTTGATGGGAACCCCAACTTGCATGTTGGATGAAGGTCGAATTGGACCATCTAAGGTATTGTAAGGAAATAGAGTTACTAGGGTCCCTAATTATGGGGTCGAGGGTAGTGGGGAGCAGCCTTGGCTAGGGGGTATAAGAGGGCAAGCGGTTCCCCTAGTGGGGGTTCGAGGGTAGCACACCCAACACGATGATAAAGGAAATATTCCATGGAATATTCTATATCAAAGTTAGAAATCATTCATATTTATAAGGTTAGTTGAATTGCCCTAAGTCACATATGGGGATTATGCAGGCAGTGGCTGCCCACATTCTACCACCCATGTATAGCCATCCATGGAAGGCCACATCTCTCGAGTAGCCTATATATATATATATATATATATATATATATATATATATATATATATATATATATATATATATATATATATATATATATATATATATATATATATATATATATATATATATATATATATATATATATATATATATATATTCACTACCCCAAATATCAAATTGAGCTAGCATATCTCTACATTGTTACTTTGTATCTAAAGTTATCTAGATCACCATTTAAGCTCTACCTTGAGAGTGCACGGGTGAACAATGCCATCATCTTTGTACTTGCTATTAGTAGCAAAACTTTGAAATTCTACTATATGTGTTATCTTCTCTACTACTACTCTTGTGTTCTCTTGTGTAGCTACTTTTTTACATGCTATCATAGCTATTAGACATCTGGTGTATCCCAAGCATGAGCATCACCTCCTTTACTTGTCAATACGGAGATGTGAGGAGGATATGAAGATTGTGAGCAATTGTGGTGAGCAAATGTGAGTGACAAGCAAATACATGAACACACACACACACACACACACACACACAAGGCAAGATAACAAAGATAAGAACAATGGAAGTTCTCTTAGTAAGCTCAAAGAAAGTTTACAATGCTCAAGAATAATTTCACTCTCCAACTAGCTAATCTCAAAAATGCTAACCTAAAAAATGAGCTCTCTAGATCTTTTTATCATTTTTTGACTAGTTTTGACATTGTCCATACCTAGTGTCCATCCTAGTTAAAAGTTAGATTCTAGGGATTATTTGAGGACTCAAATGGAATAAAAAAATTATGAAAATTGATAGGTAGGTACTTCTAATATCCTCAAGGTTGAGGACTTCTCAGCTTGAACAAAATGGAGTTGCAAAAAATATGAAATGATATTTACAATGGTTTTTAGTGATCAAAATCACCATTTTTATAGGGATTTCTTATGAAAATTTGACATACACTTCTTGGAGCTCCCTACATGCACCCTCTTCTTGTGTGTCCACCTCTTTGATGCATTCCTATGCCTTGTGCTTCATCTTGAGGGTCAACACTCCCCCCCCCTCTTGAGTCTGTCGTCCCTGATAAACCCTTCTTGGAGTGGGTGTTCCATGTAGTAGTTTGAGAGGTAGTGTCCAAAGAGCAATTTTTTTTCCATATGTAGCAGGTTCAATTGTCTTGTTCTTCTTCCTTGCATTCCAACATGATGGTGTATTTGTGAGCTTTTAAAAATTGCTAGTTGCTCAAAAGAGGATGTCAATATTGATTTTGAGCAGCTATTCGATGTGAATGGCTTCATAGTAACTGATGTTGTAACCTTGATGTCCTTTGGATCTTTTGAAACATGGGTTTCATGATTATCATGCCAAGTACTCATAACCCATAATGAATGATGGGTAAGTGTGTTAATGCATGGGTTGAAGAGAATATGTACCTTGTGCATGGCCTTGTAATGTGGCCCTATGCATGGTTACTTGGGGAATGCAATGTAAGAAGTAAGGTGCAAAAAATTGGGTCTTGAGCTAAGTGCTCAAGGGTATGTTGACAAAGAGGTTGCTTAATCTATCGTTGTTATAGAGTTGCCAAAGGGATTCTTATCGTGGTGAAAGGTCAATCAATGTTCATCTGTTCGTGTTGTACTCCCATCATGGTGATTGACCATTATCTTGTCTTTCATTGTTGATGGGTTTCCTTGTTGATTATTCACTGATGAGAGTCTTTGAGTGCATGGTCCTGTTCCTTCTTCTTTTCTTTATCTTTGTTTTATTTTTTTTTCTTTTGGAACAGTGCCACAAAACAAAGAGAAAGGTTAGTATCAATAAAATAGTTTACATATGTCAAGTGTGTCTCATGTTCCTAGGATTCTCAACTGCATCTATGCACGTCTGTGTAGTGTGGCCCTATATCAATGCATACTGTGGAAATGCATGACTTGAATGGTGCAAAAGGTGGGGTTATGCCAAGGGCACATGGTTGTTGCTCATCGTGGTTTTTGATGTTACTTGCAAATGTTGATGCAATCTTTGTTTGTAGGTATCCATTGGATCTCAAAATGATGTTGATAATTCCTCATAGAATCCATTATGGAATAGTGTTTGGCTGCATAGAAATCACTTTTGAATATGGGGGCTACTGGTGCTTTTGGCTTCCAAACCCATACCCTTGTTGCTTTTTGCCGTACTATTGTTGAAGAGGTGATTTGATCTTCTTTTGATCCCGGTGCTTGACTTTGACCCTTAACTTTCCTTGACTTCTTTGTTGAGACTTTACTCGTGTGGGAGAATATAGGGTTTTCTACATGTAAGAGTTCATTGGGTACCACATGTGTAATTTCCCTTGTTGAATTGCAACTAATTTCTTAGACACCAAAATTTGTATGTTCTTGTGGTCAGCCTTCATCGATCGCTTTGGTACTCAAGCTTGGAGTACTCTTTGAGATAGAGATCTTTGTTGTTCTACTACTTGTTTTCTTAGCTTTCTCCGCTACTTCGGTAAGGAGTTTGATTGCAATGATGTCCTGATTTGCTTCATGCCTCAAACTACTTTATTCTTGAATTTTGTTTGTTTATTTGATATAGTAGTTGTCTTGTACTGTTTCACTTGCCTTGGTGGTTGAACTATGTGGCTTCATTAATCTTTGAAAAAGGAGAGAGATCCATTCACCATCGAGCTTGGTCTTTCATGATTGACTCCTTCTGTATCATAGAGCTTTTGTCACATACAACATCTTCTTCTCTAAGATTAGTGTTAGAAGAACTAAGAGAATGTGAGATACCTAGATTTGTGATCATGCAATTCTCTAATTCTAATGTTATGCATTGTTCATGTACCCAAACTTGAAGAAGTTGGCTTCTTAGGTTTAAGTTGACTGCATGGTCATAGATCCACTCTTGACCCAAGACAAGTGGTTCCATAAAGTCATCATCTTGACAGACTAGCATTTTGACTATCATTGGGACCTCTTGAAGGTAGATGGGAAGCTCCACCTCACCCAAAAAAGGGGTTTCCACAGCTACCAATCCTATGAGATAGGTTTCTAAGGAATTGATGTTCAACTGTAGATCTTGATAGTATGAGAGTCTAACTGCACGAGTTGATACACCTGAGTCAATTAAGGCTCTCACAGTCCTTAAACTCTTTCCTTGTCCTACCTCTATGGTCACAAAGGGACATCGGTCAATTATTTGAGGAGCAACTGCACCCGATGTTTAGCACATGGACATATGATATCTTGGGGCATTGAGATTGACATCTAGGCATTGTCGCCTTAACTTATTTTGCCTAATGTGCTCTCTAGCCTCTACTTATGCTTCTTCTCTAACTCTAAACTCTTCTTCTTTTTGTTTCTTCACAGTGTTGAGGCTCCTTAGCATATCCTCTGTAAGAGGTTCTTGATATAGCTTGACTCAGCATCCACTAATATAGCTTGGCAAGATGTCACCTTCTAGAGTGGCCAATTGTACTACACCGCTGTGGAAATTCTATTAATGACCATGGGCCCATATCCTCTTTTTCCCAATTTATGAGCATTGTGATTTAGTGCATAAAACAACAATAGGTCTCTCTTTTTCAATCCTTTATCCTTGATGTGTGCATCGAAGTATGCCTTTTGTCTATTCTTTGCAACATAGATGCCTGTTGCTGCTCGTAGCTTGGTCTCACCTAAGTGTTCTAGATCAAATATCTTGGAGGACAACTTGTGTCCATTCCACTTCTGCTCTTGTGCTACTTTTAAAGTCAGGGTCAAGAAGTCTAATGGTAACATAACATTCTGTCCGAAGACCATATGAAATGGGGTGTCATTGAGTACCATTTTGTAAGCAACTCGATTAGCCCAAACAACATGATGAAGTTTTTTATCCCAATTGTAGTGTTTATTATTTACCAATTTTGTCAATACATTACATAAGATCTTATTTGTGCTCTCAGCCTGTCCATTAGCTTGTGGATGGTAGGGGCCCGAATTCTTATGTATCACCGAGGATTCTTGGAGAAGGTTTTCAATTACTTCATTCAAGAAGTGTGCACCTCTATCACTTACTAACTCTATTAGTAACCCATATATGGTGACCACATTCTCGAATAAGAAATTAGCTGTCGTTTGAGCATCATTCTTTCTCATGGATTTTACTTCTACCCACTTTCTAGTTGGGGGGTTAATAGGACCTACAAAGTCTAGATTCCACTTCAAAAATGCGTGTCCTCCCATCATTGGCCTCAAATGCATCTCATCTTTTCTAATTGAATATTGTGCACGTTGGCATGTGTCATATCTCTTCACATAGGTATGTGCATCCATAGGAAGAGTGGGCCACCAAAGTCTTGAGAATAGAATGGTGTTAATTACTCGGTCAAGCCCAAAGGGTCCACTTACAACACCACTGTGTGCAGTTTTAAGATTTTCAAATAGTCCGATTCATGAATGCACAATCTTAAGTAACCATCTTTGCCTCTTTGGTACAGGTGTAGTCCTGTGCCTCTTGCTCCATGCTTCGTTTTCTTGCTAGACTAGCTTCACTCGGTAGTGTTTTCGATCTCATAAATTCTACCAATAAAGCACTCCATTATGGAATTAATGACATGTGATAAAGGGTATCATACTCAACTAGGGGTCTCTCCTGGCACATTGGATAATTCTTAATCCACTCATGTATTTCTCTATCCATACTAGGCCAATACACTCCTAAACGTTTCATATTCTACAATGTTCATTGTTTAGAATAGTGATTTCCTAGCAATCCTTCATGGGCTTTTTGCAACCAACTGCTATGTTCATCCTCCTCAACACAGAAAGCTAGTACACCCTCTGTATCTTGTTTGTACATATTTCCTGCCAATATTTGATATTTTTGTGATTTTACAATTTCATCTTTATTTGTTTTCACATTCTTATTTGTGGGTCCAAAGGTTAGGACATCTACCAACTTATTTTCCCATTTAGGAACAACTTCTAAATTGAATAGATAAGTGTCTGGCAATTCACCAAACACTCCTTGCGGTGACTCTCCTGAAGTGATGTGAGAAAGGTGATCTTCCGTGAGGTGGGTCCTACCTTTCCTAAAAACCACTTCAAAATCGTATTCCATTAGTAAGAGAAACCATCTTACTAAGCATCCTATATTGCAAGGTTTATTGAACAAATGTAATAAAGCTTGATGATGAATGAAAAACTTGAACTTGTTGGTGAGTAGATAGTGTCTAAACTTCTTCACAGCATATACCATGCCTAAGCCTTCTCTCTCGATGGTTGTATAGTTACCTTCAATTGTGTTTAACGCTCTACTAGCATATGCTATAGGAAAATCTAGATTTCCTTTGCATGCGGGTTGTGCTAGCACACATCCTATTGCATAATTTGATGCATCTACATGGACATGGAATGGTTTATTCCAATCAAGAGTGGTCATTATTGGTGATGTGCACAAATGTGTCTTTAGCTCATTGAAGGAATTTTTGCATTCGTCGTTCCACTCAGAATTTGTCAGCAGAGCGTAAAGAGGTTTAGCTATGATTGCATACATGTGGATAAACCTGTGATAATATCCATAATGGCCCATAGAGGCCTGTACCTCTTTAACATTCCTTGGCCTTGGAAACTCCACGATGGCTCTTACTTTGTTTTCATCTATTGATATTCCATTCTTAGAAACATGTACCATGAACACACACTTTTCTGGGTTTAGACACACTCGATATTCTCTACACTTGTTGAAGATCTGTCTGAGCTCAGGGATGTGGTATCTTCTTTCTTGGGAATGAGCACATAAATTGTCTGTCATGAGGAAGGAGATAAGGAAGAGAGCTCACACACACACTCTCACAATCAAAGAGAAGCACACACCCACATTGAGGCAAGGAAGAATGATCTTCTTCTTCTTCTTCTATTACATAAAAAGGAATTTACAAGAATGACTTAAAAACAAGAATACAACTATTGCAATATATAAAGACCAGTACATAAGGAAAAACCTAATGTCCGTGAATGAGTGAGCTGGCAAAAAACAAATGTGCCATCATTCTCGATAGATAAATCTAATAAAGCTCAATGGATTGTCCCTGACATATACTGACGTGACCACTATACATGTCAAAGAAATGAAAACGTGATACGTGTCATCTTGGATCATCACATGTTGAGCTTGATATCTCAACACTCCACCTCAAGCTCAATGCCATGTCCTCTAATCCAAGCATCTTTCAAAATGTCTTCAGCTTCTTTGCTTCAAGTGCTTTAATGAAAATATCAGCAACCTGCTCGTCTGTTCTCACATAAACAAGATCAATATCACTTGCTAATACCTTCTCTTTGATGAAGTGATAATGTACCTCGATATGCTTTGCTCTAGCATGAAAAATAGGGTTCCATGCTATCGAGTCATGGAGATGCTAGGATGATGGATCAGGTCATCCACCAGATCGGTCGACACACACTGGGTGTCTAGAGCTGACTCAAGTACTTGAAGAACATGGGTTTTTGATGACACAATCAATTTTAATTACCTATTTTAATGTAAACTAAAGTCAATTTAGAAACAAAACTTTAATAGTTTATGCAACTAAGGACCATAAGGATGCGTAGCTCTATATTTAGCAACAACGTCTTGGTAAGACTATAAAATTAATGACTCTTCAGATAAACGTTCTTTAATAGTTTCTTCTACTACATTTTCAGTTGGATTAGGGTGATCAAGTCTATTTAAAGGTCTCAGAAAATTCTTATTAGTTTGATATTCAGGGAATTCTGGTGGTACTATGGAAAATAGAGTTATAAATTTAGTTACGCAATGGTTATATGAAGGAGAAATTAACGTCTCTTCAGTAATCCTATCTTTAATTATTTCTTCTATAGTGTTTTCTTCAAAACTATTTTTTTCAGATATGTTCCTAGTTTCATTTCTTTTGGACTCATCATAAAACTCAAAAGACATAAAAAAAAATGAAATATGATTAATTGATTAAATATTAATGCTAAATTTGTTTCTGTCAAATGAGTTGCTAAAGCTAATAAAGTAAATCAATTTGTCTAATACAAGTAAGATAGAATAAAATGACTAATACAAATGTAAAATGGCTACATGAAAGCTAAAGGGAAATATAAGTTGAATGGAATCTCTTCAATCTTTCAATCATGGATCAGTGCACTTTGGCTGCTCTTTACTTCATCAATGTTTGTCTGCAAGAAAACATTAGCACATAAGTAAAGTTACAAGAAACCATTGGAAACATAAATAAACTTACAAAACATAAATCACATGTACATATAACATTCTCATTCACATGCATATACACATACATATGCTCATGCATACATTAAAGCATTCACATGCACTCTAAAACATACATACATTCACACACATGCTCATTCATTCACTTACATACATATATGCACTTTCATATGCTAACACACATCTCAACCATTTGTATGCTAACCTTCTTTTAGAAACTCACAAACTCTTACATGTATCATTCATGCTCATTCATTCATCCATTCATGCCCATACATACTAACCATGCACACACTAACATGCTAAGATGCATATTCTCTAATATACAGATGCATTCACCCATGCACATGTTCTAATGCACTTGCACACTCATGCACATTCATGCTCATGCATACTAACCATGCATACACTTCCATGCATATGCATATACACACTCACATGCACATGCATCACTCACCTTTGAATACATATAATCATGCACATATATTAACACTAATTGGTATGCACTAACACTCATGCATATGTATTAAAATCACATACAGATGCACTTATGCTTATGCCCGTAATTAAAGGTTCACATAAGCTAATACATCTAACACTTACTAACTCATGTATGCATTCACAATAACACATGCATCTTCCTTAAATGTATGCTCTCAAAAATAGTTAGTTAGGTATTTTTTATGCATTAATGCACGGTCAATCATGCTTTTACACTTCTCATGTATATACTAATGCATTATACTTCCTATATATTAACTTTTATGCTAACTTATTTATGAACTTCCTTAAGCATAAACTAAAGCACATTCTTATCCATGCTATTTCACTTTACTATTAAACATATTCATACATTAGCTTAAATCCATGAATTCATTCATGCACTCACATATACTATGCTAAGAAAATCTAATTAAACTTTAGAAGTACTTATCTAATTATACAATACCAATATCTAAAATAACTCATTAGACTTACTTATATTCAATTGAAACAATGCAATAATATAACTAATTAGATTTAATTATTTAAACAATGCAATACTAGATAACTAATTAGATTTAATTATATCTAACTTAAACAATAAAGCATCTATTAATTTTAATATAAATCTTTTTTCTCTCTCTTCTCTCTCTCTCTCTCTCTTTGTGCGTGCACTGCGCGCTATAGGCCATGGGGGGAAGGAAAATTGCTTTTTTCACTCTTTCTCTCTTTGACACCGAATATTTCCATGCGTACAGAATCTCTATCAGCAACCAAAAATTTAATCCTCTCTCTCCTACACATTGTTGTTGGAGCAAGACAATCAAAAAATTGTGATTATACAAAGGGTAGAAGTAAAGACATGAAGAGAAGATTGAAGATCAATGTCATGAATTGAAGGAAAGAATCAGATAGCAAAGTTCTTTAATCAAATGTACATTAATTCTTTAGATACTTCAATATACTTGAAGTAGTTACGAGTTAGGACTTGTATATATATATATATATATATATAAGTACATGCTTGTAGTCGTATGAGATATAGAGAAGAGAGTATGAGATGAGTTAGTTGATGTACATTGTACAAATCATCCATCAGATGTATGAAGGAAATAGATAAGTGAAAATTTCAGATATGGCGCGTCGATCTTCTCTCCCATTCTCCTTCTGTGCTTAATCTTTTGAGAAATCCTTTTGCACGTATCTAAGTCCATAGCTAATCTATCTATGACTAGAATTTGAGAGGTTAATTGCAATCAGGTTGAGAGAATTCAGTTTAGGAACATTCATATGTGAAGATGTTCTGAGAGTCGTCAAAACTGGCGCAGATTTCATGTTCAGAGAAATGGACATTTCTCAGTGCACAGTGTAAAGTTTTACACAAGTGAGGGCTCAAAATCTAAGTTGAGAGGTAAGCCATCTATGGCTAAAAGATCTTGATCAAACGGGATTTACTTTGGGAGAACCAGTGTTAAGAAGTTACAGGTGTTAAGGTCACCATTGCAAAGAAGCTGTTTCAGACATAGGGAAAGTGTTTCACACATTTCTCACAGTATACTCAATCATTTTGAGAAATTTAACTTGAAGAAGTTGCGCAACCTTAAGGCGAAGTATTATGCAAAGTTTTATCAAAAACTTTACAGGATTGATTAGTCAATCAGTAATTAATCTGTGGCAGACTTTTTAGGAAATTTCAGTTTTCAACAGTTAGTCAAAATTCTGATAATTTGGTGATTGTTTTCTAAAATTAAGTGGAGTCTGAAGTTGTTCTTGATATAGAGGAGTTCTAAGTTCAAGTACAACTTGTTCTTTTGGAGATTAACACTCTCCATCAGTGGTATCAGAGCAGGATGTGTCAAAATTGAAGTGAAGAAGACTCCGACTACTGCAGAAATACAAATATTTACATCTCAAAGGTGCAAAAGGATAAAGGTTGAAGAAAACTTGAAGGCAGACACATTGAAGTTATCAAAAGGATCAGAAGGAGTAAGATTCAAAGTCAAGGTACATTTATTTCTCATAAAGATTAAAGAATTGGCAATACAGGTAAAGAAACAATGGGAGATAGTCTCCAAATTGAGAAGCTGGATAGAGAGAACTATCCTGCATGGTCAATGAGGATGGAAGCTCATCTTATGAGCAAAGATCTCATGGGATACATCACAGGAGAGGAAGAAAAGCCAGAATTTAGAGACTCTAGTGTTCCAACTAGAGAGGAGCTTGCAGACATGAAGAATTGGATGAAGAAGGATGCTCAAGCAAGGAGCATAATCTACATGGCAGTCAATGACTATTTGCTTCCTCACATTAGAGGACTTGAAAGTGCATGTGACATTTGGAATGCTTTGGAAGAGCATTTCCAAAACACAACCAAATCAAGGAAGGCTTCACTATGGGTAGAATTTACTACTTTCAAGAAGAAGGCCTCACAATCAATCTCTGATTATGTGACAAAGATGAAGGACATTGCAGATTCTTTAGGTGCAGTGGATGAAGATATTGAAGAAGATAAATTGGTAAGACAAATTCTCACAGGGCTAAGAGGAGATGAGAAGTGGAAGCCTTTTATTTTGTCTACAGAACTTTCATTAGATCACTTCACTCCTGATTTGAATCAATTGTTAGGTCATATGCTAACTTTCGAGAATGATATCAAAGGAGATGTTGATAAGAGTACAGGTCATGCAATGTACTCTAAAGACAAGAAGAAAGCTAACAAAGGAAAGCAACAACCAGTGAAGAAGAAGGTACTTCAAACCAAGCAAATTTCATAAGAGGAAGAGGAAATGGCAGAAGTAGAGGAAGAGGCAGAAACAACAAAGATAATGCAAGAGCTTGTTGGATATGTGGTAAGACCAATCATCTATCTCATGATTGTTGGCACAATAATCAGAACAATGGTAATTATCAAAACTTTAATCAAAGAGCAAGAGGTGGTAGATTTCAGAGAGGAAACTTCAGAGGTAGAGGTGGTAGGAATTCTTTTGGAAGAGGTGGAGGAAGAAGCTTCCAAATTCAATCCTATAATAACACCTACTACAACTATGCATCAGATCAGAAGGAGGACTCGACTCTCATTATGAATGCAACATGTGAAACCTCACATGAGGACATGAGAGTGTTCTATATTGATTCAGGATGTAGTAATCATTTAAGTGGAAATATTGCTTTGATGACTGATCTAGATCATAATGCAATTAATCATACAGTTCAGACAGGTGATAATACAAAGCATAAGGTAAAGTCAATTGGTTCAGTCAAAGCTAAAGATGGGAGCACTCTTCTGAGTAAGGTTCTTTATGTTCCCACAATTCCAAAGAATTTGATCAGTGTAGGTCAAATTGTGGAAAAAGGATATGAGGTAAGGTTCACCAATGATGGAGTCTATGTTGAAGACCCTAGTCAAGGGTACAAACAGGTTGTTACAGGAAAGAAGGAAGGGAGGCTTTTCACATTGAAGGTACAAGGAAATGTTGGACATGCTATGTTCACATATGGAGAGCAGAAGGTATCTGAATTGGATCTTTGGCATAAAAGACTTGGACATTTCAATGAGAGAGGTATTAAAGAAATGATTAACAATGATTCAGTGCTTGGGTTGCCTAACATTGCAGGTCAACACATGACATACAGATGTGAGGCATGTCAATTAGGTAAGGCCCATAAGCAACCTTATTCCAAGCATGGGTTTATGTATTTAGAAAGACTTGAGTTGGTGCATACATATGTGTGGGGTCCTTCAAAGGACTTTAGTATAAATGGTTCAAGATATTATGTCATATATGTTGATGATGCTACCAGGTGGATCACAATTTATGTGATTAAAGAAAAGTCAGAAGTGTTTAATACATTTAAACACTATCATGCATATGCAGAAAGGATTACAGGTCAAAAATTGAAGAGACTAAGGTCAGATGGAGGGGGAGAGTATTTTTCAAATGAGTTCAATGATTACTTGTGGAATGTAGGTATAAAGAGAGAAGTTACTTTCAGGTACTCTCCTCAACAAAATGGGGTAGCAGAAAGAAGAAACAGGACACTTGTTGAATTTGCAAGGTCCATGATGAAAGAGAAGAATTGTCCAAATTATTTGTGGGCTGAGGCTGTTAATACAGCTACATATTTGGTTAATAGATTGCCTTGTAAAGCTTTGCAAGGTATGACACCATATGAAGCTTGGTGGGGTAAGAGACCTACCTTGGATCATTGCAGAATATTTGGATGCTTGGCATATGCATATGTGCCATCTCAATTGAGGCATAAGTTGGAGCCTAAGGCAGAAAAATATGTATTCATTGGTTATGATGATAAGCAAATGGGATACAGGTTGTGGAGTCCATCCACAAAGCAATTCCTTGTATCCAAGGATGTTACATTTGATGAGCAAGGTACTTGGTATGCATGTAAATATAATATACATGCAGATGTTGAAGAAGTAGTGGATCAAAGGAAAGGTAAAGCAAAGATTCAATTACTTGATGAAAATGAGGATAATGAAGTACATGTTGAAGTTGAAGAGAGGCCAAGGTTTGATCCAGAATGTGATGAACCAGAGACTTCAAAAAGTGCAGAAGTTAGGAGGTCATCTAGGCACAAATGGCAACCCACAAGGTATAGCTATGACACCTCATTCTTGACTACTAAAGATTATGCTTATTTGGTAAAAGCAGATGAAGATCCATCTACATATGATGAAGCCAAAGGCAAGAGAAATTGGGAAGAAGCCATGCAAGAGGAGTATGATGCATTGATAGAGAATCAGACTTGGGATCTGGTTCCTAAACCTAATAGCCAGAAAATTATTGGATGTAAGTGGGTTTACAAAACAAAAAGATTTGCAGATGGAAGTGTGTCTAGGTACAAAGCCAGACTTGTTGTGAAAGGGTATGCACAGACATATGGAGTGGACTATGATGAGACCTATAGTCCTGTGGCAAAAATGACAACCATCAGAACTCTCATAGCAATTGCTGCTTGCAAAGGTTGGAAGTTATCTCAATTAGATGTTAAAAATGCTTTCTTGAATGGATACATTTCAGATGAAGTTTACATGGAGCAACCAGATGGGTTCAAAGATCAAGTGAGTCCAAATTATGTGTGTAAGCTCAAGAGAGCTTTGTATGGGTTGAAGCAGGCCCCAAGGGCTTGGAATTATAGGCTTGTAAAATTCTTAAAAGATCTTGGATTTCAAGCATCAAAGGCAGATAGTAGCTTGCTAGTCAAAGCAAGTGAAGATGGATTCATTTATGTTTGTATTTATGTTGATGACATAATACTTATAGGAACGGATGATAAAGGAATACAAATGATCAAGAAGCAGATGGAGAAAGAGTTCAAAATCAGTGATTTGGGGAACTTGTCATTCTTCTTGGGAATGGAGATTTTATATACTCAACATGGAGTATATGTGACCCAAGAAAGGTATCTTAAAAATTTGCTAACCAAATTTAAAATGGAAGATTGCAGGGTTGCACCTACACCATTGGAAGTGAACCATAAGTTGTCTAGATTTGGAGGAGAAGAATTCAGAGACATGAAGCTCTATCAAAGTTTGGTTGGTAGCTTGATTTATGCTACATTAACAAGGCCTGATTTGTCATATGCAGTTGGTGTGCTTTCACAATTCATGCATTGTCCTAGAAAGGAACATTGGATTGCAGGACAAAGAGTACTTAGGTACATCAAGGGTACACTCAGAGAAGGACTGTACTATGGATTTACTTCCAATACAAGAGTGAAGATATATAGTGATACAGATTGGGTAGGTAATGTGGATGATAGAAGATCAACACATGGATACTTGTGCTATGTAGGAGACAAATTGATTTCATGGTGTTCTAAGAAGCAACATACAGTTGCTTTGTCATCTACAGAAGCAGAATATAAAGGTATGGTGGAAGCTGCAAAGGAGGTAATATGGCTAAAGACACTCATGAAGGTTTTTGATGTGATTCAAAGTACTCCTATTATTTGTGGAGACAATATGAGTTCTCTATACTTGGCAGCTAATCCTGTGTTTCATGCTAGAACTTAACATATTGAAATACAATATCATTTCTTGAGAGAGAAGGTTATTGATAAAGAGATTGAAGTCATACACACTCCTACAAAAGATCAACTTGCAGATATGATGACAAAAAGTTTAGATGGACCAAAGTTACAGAAGTTCAAAGACATGGCAGGAATAAAGAAGATGCAGATAATCACAATTGATGATTGAGGGGGAGCTGTTGGAGCAAGACAATCAACAAATTGTGATTATACAAAGGGTAGAAGTAAAGACATGAAGAGAAGATTGAAGATCAATGTCATGAATTGAAGGAAAGAATCAGATAGCAAAGTTCTTGAGAAATTTAACTTGGAGAAGTTGTGCAACCTTAAGGCAAAGTAATGTGCAAAGTTTTATCAAAAACTTTACAGGATTGATTAGTCAATCAGTAATTAATCTGTGGCAAACTTTTCAGGAAATTTCAGTTTTCAACAGTTAGTCAAAATTCTGATAATTTGGTGATTGTTTTCTAAAATTAAGTGGAGTCTGAAGTTGTTCTTGATATAGAGGAGTTCTAAGTTCAAGTACAACTTGTTCTTTTGGAGATTAACACTCTCCATCAATTGTCTGTAACTGCCACAATGCATGATGTACACTTGTCATCTCTCTCTTGCGCTACTCTGTGCACATCGCCTTCATAACTACTGAGAGCAGGGAAGTTAATGCTTTCTCCACCTCTGTTGAGCCATCAGAAGGGAGCCACCAAGAGGAGTTCACTCTATAGGATAGCGCATCAATGCCCCCCCTTCCCGAGTGGTCTGCTCTAGAGATTTTGATTCTCTCTCTTTCTCTACGTGCGTAGAGTAGAAGCACTGAGTCACGGAGAGGAGGGAAAGATGCCTTATCAAAATCAATCTCTCTCTACAAAATCTTTATGCAGCAGCAGTGGGAGGAGAAGGTAGAGACATTAGCTTCACTCTCTCTCTAACTCTATGCGTCTCAGAAGTATCACTCTCTCTAGAACACAAAAAAAACAGAAGAGAAAGAAGAAAGTAAAGAATCCATAATATTACCTGCAAGAAAACATTAGAGTAAATAGCTCATACTGCACATATATATACACGAAGAAAACATGTGCAAAACACTCTTTTTGATCTTGCTTTAATTCCCCATCCACACTTTTACCCACACTTATCCACCACACTTTTATTTGACTTTAATCACACAACTCACCCTCATCACTCTTTAACCCATTTTCATACATACCTCTCATTTTAAGTTTGACTTTAACCTCCTTTAAGTGCATCATTCATCCATACCACTCTTTTAATCACTTTAAATACACATCTTTTGTGAACCATTCTTTAAATACATACTCCCACACACCACACATTATTTATCCACTTTATTTATCATTATAATTTATTTAACCTTATTATTTATATTTCATTAATATAATTAATTGAAGCTTATATTAAGGGTTTTAATAATTAAATACCTTAGTATTTATATTCACACACACTATTAAAGTAAGTAATTAAATCATAATTTAATTTATAATAAATAAATGTTTAATTTATAAATTAATTTAATTGACTATAAATATTTATGTATTAAATCAAATGTTTTCACCCATTAGATTAATGTTAATAATAATTCACACTCAACCCTACACACACAAACACACTAAAACCCTTGGGAACCCCTTGAAACCCATTGGAATCCTTTTGAACCCTATCATTAACCCATTGGAACCCTTTGGAAACCTAGCTTTAACCGTTTTGATCCCTAGCTTTAACCCTAGAATTAACATTCTAACATAAATACACATAAATTTATGTAACCCTAGGGTTTTATGTTCCTTGCTTATATGGGTACAAATACACATTAAATGTGTAGTTAGGTTGATCCCTAATATGAGCACATGTTTTCTTCATTAATTTAGACCTGCAACACTTTCAGAGTGATTAGTTCCAAGCAAAACAACTGATCAACAACATTATAAAGGGTTAGAGTTCACCAATAAAAATGATTTAATTTTCTTGGATGTCAATTGGAAGGTGCAAATCTTCCCGACATCTGCCCCCACCAAACCTGCACATCGTCCCGATGGGCCAACTTGTAGATTGAGGGAAGTAGCATCTTGATGATCATCCTTAAATTTATCCATCAAACAACATCAATTCTTTTATAAATAAGTTTTAAAATTATCAAAATTTTCAATATTTTATGCAACATGCACATGAAGTTTATTTAAATTCAATCTGGTGATGTAAACATATCAAACTATAAAGTTAAACTATCAACCGGTTGAGTCAACAAAACATTAATCTAAATTTCATCCATTTATAAACTTTGCAAGGATCAGTATGAAACAGAAATCATCTTCGTTCACTCAATGTAGGTTTCTTCATATACATGCATTTACATATGAGCAATCAAACATGTCAAAGAAATCAACTAAATCTACTCATACAGACATCCGCCTTGTTTGCCCAATTTTATTCACTAGATGTGTTTTCCATAACTAACTTTCTTCATCTTTTGGCTTCATACAAGTATGATGTAAAATTTTCATGTAGATAATGAGTGTTAATACCTTTTTGGGGTGAAAGAAGGTATAACTTCTGTGCATCATATATTCTTTTCTTTTCTTTTTTCTATTTTTTTTATTTTTACATTCACAACTTTTTTGTTTTGAAGGGGAAAGGCTTAACTCCTTTATCTGAGCTAAGGTTCTAGATGCATGTATAAGAAAGACCTAGGATCTCACAAACAAGAATCATGCATTTATATGCTCCTACACATATACAATTACTTCCGTTATTTGTAATGAACTACAAATCCTTCTACCCATAACAAATCCTCACTCAATCTATAAACTTAGAAACATAAATCATGCTTGTTTTCCTATTATGATTAAATATATTCTCTTCATAATTTAATAAGCTTCATCCCAAATTTTTATAATTAAATTTAATATGAATGCATAAATCAAAACATAAAGAATTTTAAAACATAGATAAATACAACATAAAATTAACTGCATCATCAATCTTCATCAATTTCATTTTTAAATTCGTCATAAACCTATAATTTGATCATCTTCAAAGTCCTACTAAAACATCAATAGCTAGACATACAAAATTACTTAGTTTCATAATCAAATATTCTTCTTCATCCTGCAAAATAAAACCACATTAAAGGAATTGATCCATACATAAATCAATCACTCTCTTCATCATACATTATTTCATAATTTTCATCATTTCTTTGCTTGAATAATTTAATCCTTTTGCCCGCAATTAAGTTCTTGAGAGGTGTACCATCTAATTCACGTAAGGCATATGTTCCATTATCATAAAATTTGATCACCACATAAGGTCCAAACCAACGCCTTTTTAATTTCCTACAAGTATCATAATGAGAATCAAACGTACTATCATAAATTAAAACCCAATCATTAATTTGTATTGGCTTTGGCCTTTAACTATGTGACTTGTTAAGTCGAGAATCTTTCAATTTAGCTACAACTTCTTCTAATCTTTCATTCCCTTGCTCAAGTTGCTGAATTCTTAGAGCTAATAAATCTTCAATAGATAGATTATATTCCCATGGAAGAGTAGCCCAAGTAAGGATTTGATTATGCACAGGAAAAGTAGGCTTCTGGTAGTACATTAACTCTGTCGGCATATACCCCGTCGTTCTAGTGCAGGTCATTCTATCAGCCCACAATGCAAATGGCAGAAATTTCAGCCAATTCTTAAGTTCTCCATTGCAAGATTTAGAAATTGCCTTTATAATAGGAGAATGCCCTCGTTCTATTTTCCCATTAGCCTCAGGGTTATAAGCAGTGGTAAGAGCTAAATGAATTCCATGCCTAGCAAAGAAATCTCTAGCCTCTTGCGCATCTAGTTCTCCCCTATCAGCCACTACTTTTTTGACATAAACAAATCTTGAAATTACATCTTCAAGAAGAAATTTACATACATTGAATGTTGTTTTAGATCGTAGGGCTTGGCCTTCAACATGGTTAGTAAGATCTTCTCGTGCAAGAACTATATATCTCATCTTATCTATACCTTTGGGCATGGTCACTAGGTCAACTACCCACTTATAATGTATGCATGGTGGATAGGTAGGATGCAACAGATCCCTATGCTTAACTGATGAATGTATTTGACATACGTCACAAGAATTCACATAATTCTTTACATTAACATAGATGCCTGGCCACCAATAGACTTCTTTAATCTTCTCATAAGTAGCCACAAATCCCTTATGTCCAGCCCATAAAGTATCATGCATATTTTTCATGACTTGCATTCGAAGATGCCTAGTTCCTAGTACTCTTTGTGGAAATTTAATCTTTCCCCTTGCATGTCTCCAAATTAGTCCATCTTTTAAGAAAAAATTGAAAGCTCTTTTTCTAATATTCCTAAATCTATTTGAAGACCATGTACGTGATCTAATCAAAGTACTAGATACCTCCCAATGTCTTGCCACTCTCCTTCATATTCATTAATGTTAAATTGTTCATACACATATGCTTGAGAATCATAATTAATTGCATTCATATCTAATTCTACTTCTTCATCTTCATCATACCTAGCTCTAGAAAGCATATCAACAATAGAATTAGATTTCCTGCAATATGAATTAAAATCGGATTTATAAATTTAATGTAAGAAATCCATCGAAGCATAGCAATATCAGGTGAAGAACAATTTGTTATCATTCTTATCAGTGGTAAACAATCTGTCTCTACAATTACATTTGCTCCTATAAAATATTCTTTATCAAACTTTAATGCAGTGACCAAACCCAAGAGTTCTCGTTTAATTTGTGGATAATTTCTTTGCATTTCATGTAATATCTTAGCTCCAAATCTAATGGCATATCTTTTTTCCTCTTCGTTGTCCTGACCAATAATCCATCCTATGCCTATGGGACTCGTATCGACAGTCAAAATAATGGGCTTCTGATCAGAATAATCCACATGTTTTATGTTGGCATCATATGGGAAGAAGCCAAGTATGGGCATGCATGCGGATCTAGCACTAAGGCAACCTATTAAAATTTTTCCAAACCTTACATCATTTTAAAAGTGATTCTCATCACTAGAAACCCTTGTAAATACCGTTTCATCTTTTTGTAGTTCCATTTTGTACAAGCCGAGGAGCCCTCGAGCTTGGGGAGCCTTAGAAGTAGTTGCTTGCCAATTTTCATATTTTTTAGATCTCGTTTGAGCCCTCAAATAAGCCCTAGAACCTAATTTTTAACTAGGTCGGACACTAGGTCTGGACAGGGCCAAAGCCTAGTCAAAAGCTATAAATAGAGCTAGAGAGCTCATTTTGGGGGCTAGCTTCTTGTAGTTTTGAGCTTGTATGAGAACTTGTTTGTAATAGAAGTAATTCCATTGTCTTACTCTCTTTGTTCTTGTCGTGTGTGCACGTGTGTGTATGTGTGTGCATGTTTGTGTGCTTCTCACTCACACATTTGTGCCTTCACTTGCTCGAGGTCTTCATACCATCCTCATGTCTTCCCGGATTGACATTAAAGGAGGTGCTACTCATCACTGAGCTACACCAAATTTTGGCGCCGTTGCCGAGGATTCGAGCTTTGAGGACGAGCGTGTGATGGTAAGACGTAGAGAGGATGCGTTGGAATGGTAAGTAGTAGGTGAATTTCTTGTTTTCTTCTCCATCTCCATCTCCATTTCCATCTCCATCTCCACCTCCTTCTCCACTACATATTCCCTCTTCCTTGTCATTCTCCTCATTTGTTTTGTGCGAGTTTGAGAGAGAGCGAGTGTGTGTTCTTGTTTTTGTGTGCTTTTGCATGTTTCTTGCAGGTTTCAGCTTCATCCTCATCTCCAACAAGCTCAGTAGGTATGGATTTTCTCTGCACAGGCCCCGAGGCATCAAGCTCGAGCTATCGCGACACACCGAAAAGTTGACCCAATCACGATTCTGAGTGCACCACGACACTGCGCAGGCCGAGAGCTCCTAGGATCACTAGACAGAACAGAAAAATTTACCATATCCCGACCTATCGCGACACCTCGAAGTATCGCGACATCCCCAGGTATCGTGACACTCCCAAGTATCGCGACACTCCCAGGTATCGTGACACGCCCAAGTATCGCGACACCTCCACCTATCGTGACACCTCGACCTATCGCGACACCCCCAGGTATCGCGACACTCCCAAGTATCACGAAACCTCGACCTATCGCAACACTCCCAAGTATTGCGACACTCCCAAGTATCGCGACACCTCGACCTATCGCGACACCTCGACCTATCGTGACACCTCCACCTATCGCGACACCTCCACCTATCGCGACACCTCGACCTATCGTGACACCTCCACCTATCGTGACACCTCCACCTATCGCGACACCTCGACCTATCGTAACACCTCGACCTATCACGACACCTCGACCTATCGCGACACCTCCACCTATCTCAACACCTTGACCCGACCTATCGCGATACACGGGCTTAACGCATGAATTTTTAGGGGGAATTAATTGAGTGTGTTGAGGTACTTTTAGGGCTTAATTTTAGACACATTGGGATGATATTAGAGTCTTAGAAGTGGGAAAAATACCTAGAAATCAGGGAGGAATTTCCTGAACCCTGAGAGCCTGTTTTGATCCCTAACTGCCTGAATGGTCATAACTTCACCATATGAACTCTGATTGATGAGATTTTGGTCTCGTTGGAAAGCTTGTTGAGAATCCTACGTGGACCTCGACTGGTTTTTGTAAGAATCATACGCGGAGTTTTAGAACATGTATTTTTAAGTTGACCTTTAGGTGGGACTAGGTGGTCATAAGGGTTTGGGGGTGCAGTGAGTTACTCCAAGGGGGGCTTGTAATTGTGGATGTGTGTCTTTCAATCCATTGTGGTAAAGGAGCTATATTAACTTGTGAATTTTTGCAGGAACATTGTGTGCAAGCAAGGCAATTCAAAGCAAGCTAGCAAGGGTGAGTACCAAGCTTGGGAGAAGGTTTCTTGGGCTTGTGTAGCAGTCTGGTCAACAAGTGAATTAAGGTTGGAAGTTCTCTCAACCCTCCTTAATCAATTCCTAGCTTAGGCTAAGTACGACTTAGGTGTGGTAATTAATTAGGGCAACGCTAGGCACACATCAAGTCCAAGAGAACTAATCAACTAAGTGCAAGCATCAAGTAGGACTTAAGTGCGAAAACCCTAAGGGACAAAAGTAAACTTGAATCGATCACTTATTAAGTGCGAAAATCACTTAAGTATTCCTGACGACGAGATATCAGACAAGATCCTAAACATAATATTCAATTAAAAAGAACAAAGAGATTAGTGCAAAGTAACCTGCAACGAGAGTGGACTTGGGACCAAGGGGGTAGATAAACCAGTCATATGAACCTTAGGTCAGACAGATACTTAGGCCGAGACTGACAAAGCCTCAGATCTTCTGAAGCTAGTGTCAATCACACTGCTAGGTCTTGGGCCCAGCAGTTGAGTGATTACCCATACACTCCCAGATTAGAAACAAGTGATTCTGAGATGTCCTATAACATGGAGAGACCAGTAGGTAGTTCAGGGGTGGCATACCTAGAAAAGACAGAAGGATCTTACAAGACTCAATTGGAATACATCAGGACTAATCGTCTAGGTGCTCGCATCTACGAAGACGGCCTGAGAAGATCAGTGGTCCAAATTAAGAACCCTGATCAACCCCATGGACTAGAACACCCGGTAGTCAAGTTCGAGAATGGAGCATACCTAGATAAAGAAGGGACTATTTATGTAGTCACCACCCTTCCAGATAGAACAGATGAGTTTGGGAATGTGATCGCAGAGACTGACATGGGTGATATAGAGCAAGGGAATGTAGAGAGAGAGCCGAGGACTCCCCGTGGTAAATCAGTCTTGACCAGGATCATGACTCCAGAGTGGATCCCTCAGGATAATAAAAGCATAGATTTGCTTTTAAACCGAGAAACCGATGAGGCCTTTTGGAGATATAAGCCTGCCCTGCCTCACGAAGTAGGTGCTCTCACAATCTATGAGTTTAAAGACCCTGACAGCCCAGGCAAAGTAACCTACCTAGACAATACATCAGAGAGGATCTTCGTGGTCATTGAGCATGGCAGACATGCCTACACATGGAAGGGTGAATTTGTTTTTCCCCAACCTCGGTCCAATGTGTCCTACAGCCACCAAGGAGCTGGGACCTCCCAAGCTCATGGAGCTCAAAGAGATAGAGGTAGAGACAGACCTGATGTAAGCTTTGCCAACTCCCTGGGAACAGAAAGGAGGAGAACAGGGATAGATAGAGATGAAACCGAGAGACCTGGAGCCCCAAGGAACCAGAGAAATGCCAATGATTTCCCTTTTCCAAGGCCAAGAGAACACACTAGGACCCCAAGGCCAACTCAACTGGTGAAGTCCATGAAGAATTACTTCGATGGCACTGGAGACCCATACGACCATGTGGCAGAATTTAGGCAAGTCTTGAGAGCTGAACAGGTTGAGGACCTATTCACGCAATACAATGCTTTTGGTCTAACCCTCAGGAACACTTCCCTTACATGGTTTCAACCCCTGAATGAGAGGCAGTTTAGGAGCATAGACCAACTTTTAGAGGCTTTTGTCACTGAGTTCTCTAAGAGTGGCATACGGCATAATACCTCCTCCCTGATTCATAGTTTTAGGCAAACACCTCCAGAGACGGTCAGATTAGGAGGAAGATGGTTTAGGCAATACCTAGAGAGGTGCTCAATGCCTGAGTTACCCACACCATCCAAGCAAGTGGCTTTGTTCTTAGATGGATTGTTGAGCACCAAGCTTAGGTCATATGTGTATCTGAAGGACCCCAGAACTATAGAAGAGTGCGTGCGCATGTGCATAGACATTGAGGATAATCTAGGCGAGGAGTGAGAACTATAAAAAATCTATAAGGATTCGGATAGCTCTAGTAGCCTCACATCTGGTCAATCCACATCCATTGAGGAACTTGCAGAGAAGGTAGCTCAAAAATTAGGTGTCTCTAGCAAACAAATTCCAAGATTTGCCCCAGTCAAGAGGTGCTATACGTGTGGAGGTGACCATATGGCAAGTGTTTGTCCTATTATGGCCCAACCCCAAGTGAATCCTAGTAGCGAGTACTGCACCATAGAGCGAAGGTACACCAACCACACCGCACAAGACTTCCCTTATAACAAACAAACTGTCAGGCAAAGTTACCCTCAGCCATATCCACAACATGGTAGATACCAGAATCAGTACCCACCACAACAATACAGCAGACCACAACAATCTTATCAGCCACGTTATCAAGGGCAACAGAGACCTCAACCAGTCCTAGCGCAGCAACCCCCTGCTCCACCAATGTGATCCCAGTGAAATATGCATCTGCTGAAGAAAATCTGAATAGAGCCATAGTCCTAGTCACACCGTTGCTATCAGACAATGATCCAAGTGACCATAGTTTTGACTCCACACATATTGATAGCCCACAGGCTTACTACATGCAGTCACTCGAGCATAACGAGTCATACTATTATGACGACCCAAGTGAAAATAGTGGGGAGCCTGAGTATGCTAATGTCATGTACACAAACCCCAACTCTAGACCTCAACCTAGGCAGGTACGGCCCCCATTTCCTAGAGGACCATGCTTCAGATGCCAGGGAGATCACCTTATATGTGATTGCCCAATGCCTACCCCTACACAACCCCAACCAGTGACAATTCAGGGCTTCTGTCAAGATTGCAGAAAAGAGCATCTCTTATGAGATTGTCCGAAGAATCCCAATACCCTGCCAAAAATCACTCCTATCAACGTCATTGGACTAGTAGTAGACTCTATAGGAAGTGTAACTTCCACTGCCCCAGTGCATGTGGTCACTAGAGCTCAAGCCTTGCAGCAAACTCAAGGAGTAGGCTTGGGAAAGAATTCTGAGGTTAGTGAGACAGAGAGTATAACTAAGAAAAGGACAAGAGCTTGGAGAGATAGCCGAGAAAGAATGAAAAGACAATGGTCACAGAAAATGAGCGAACTTGAAGAAAGCTTGAGAGAAACCAAAGCAAAGATAAGTGAACTTGCATCTCAAAACCACTCTCACACCACCCCTCCACCACCGTTTCCATCTCCCTCTAACCCATCACCTTCCATTCCCCAACATGCTAATCCACCACACATAACCCACCCACCACCCAGAGTAGGATCAGTCCTAGCGGATCCCACTCTTGAGGATCTAGACATGATGCTTAAAGCATATCAGGCCAGAATCCAGGAAGGGCCAAACGTGACAGATCATGACAAATGTTACCCTAGATCCGATCTAGAAATAGAGAGAACAAAGTTTTGTGCTAAGATGGTCGAATCGGCGCAAGCCATGTTTGAAGCCAGTCGCTTGTTCAATGGCTCTAGCTCCACTAGAACACCATTGCATTTTGACAGTCTATTAGATAGATTGGAAAGGCTACTTGCAAAGTCTGGGGAAGGAGCCTCCTCCCAGCTTGAGGGGACTGTAAGAGATAGAATAAGCTTTCCTCCCCAGGAAGCTTATGTGCCTAACTCCACTGAACTAGACACTTCTTCTTCTATGAATAGGTATTCACCAGAGTTCCTGAGAGAGATTCAAGAAGAGAAGTGGGCAAAGGAAAGTGAAGTCCCTCCTCCCATTGAACTTGTGGATGACGCACATGATCAATTCCCACAGGACATCCCTTCTATCTATGAAGAACAAGAAAGTGCCCACCCTCATGAGAGGTTAGACTTTGAGTCTAATTCCTTGCAAGAGTTACCACATTTCACAGGCCCATGGGAAACTAGGTCAACATGCATGAGAGCGCCCACAATCATGATAAGAAATGAAGATTCGATCGTACCTAGGAATACTGAGGTAGTAAAAAACACTAAAGTGCAGTGCAATCTCACTTTAGAAGAGCTACTCAAAGTTAAGCCAGAAGTGTGGAAACACATAGCCAAAGAAGTGCCAAACTTAACCAAATCTCGTTCACAGGTAGGATCCCACAGAACAGTACCAGAAATACCCTTGGATAAGATAGGAGACATGAGTGAAGGAGAGGAAGGAAATACCTATCTACCAGTTACCCATCAGGGTTACACAACCAAGGCAATTTTGGACTCAGGTGCAGCAGTTGCAATTGCTACCACTTCCTTATGGAAGCGTTGGGGCAAGCCAGCACTCAGGCCAACGAGAATGAAATTGCAGATGGCCGATGGTCATATTGAAAGGCCCTTAGGATTTCTAGAAGGAATAACTCTCACTACATGTGGTGTTGAGTTTGAGCGTACTTTTGCTATATGCGACTTTAGCAAAAACCAAGCCTACGAGATGATTTTGGGAAGGCCATTTATGCGGCAATTGCAAGTGGTACAGGATTGGGGAACCAATTCCTCGTATTTGCAACATCTAGGTGTTACAACCAAAGTCAATCTCAAGGATTACTCTCATAGAGATGTACCGCCTATTCAATGGAATCCCATCCATAGAGCCAAAGATGAGACTGAGTCTGTGCATTCCATAGGATCCGGATCCTCATGGATGCATGAAGACACTCACTTATGGATGTGTAAGGTAGCAGTAGAAGAAGAGAAGAGAGAGAAAGCCAGAGAGATAGGTGCAAAAGAAACCCATAGATCAATTCAAGACCCAGCCTATGCATCGGTAGTTTTTCCTGACGAAGAATTTCAGCCTCACGGTTGGGCTGAAATTTTAGCAACCATGGATGTAGCCATCAATGAAGAACAATGGACAACCCACTGTGATGAGGATGGCTATGACATTTCAGTCTTTTCAATAGAACCGATCATGGGAGATGCAGTGTTAGAAGAATGCGAACAGTCCTGATGCATTTAAGGATGCAAGTGACTCCGACCTAGAGTCAATCATCATGGACCCATTGTTTGCATCAGAGGGAGAATAATTCTATGAGGTAGAAGTTCACCCTCAGAGACATGAAGAGCTCATGAATGAGGTGAGATTAACCACACAAGTGACCACCAAGAGTGAAGGAAAGAAAAAAAAGAAGAAAGAAGCCACACCGGAGGAAGAGGAGTCCTTGTTTGAGGTGCCGGAAAATTTCAAGAAGTATGAGATAGAAGATAGAAGAGTCATGGTAAGAATGCCTAAACGTGAGGCACAATCAGGAGAGGCCTATGATAGCAAGGAAACTACTAAGAAAATAGTTGTAGCCGTAGAAGAAGGAGAAGAAAGATGCACCTACATAGGACATGACCTGATAGCTTTGCTAAGGGAGTATCGAGATGTATTCTCTTGGAGCTACAAGGACCTGAAAGGTGTAGACCTTGACATATGCTCACATACGATCCCCATGACTTTAGAGGCTAGGCCCTCTAAGAAAAAGCCATACACATACAATGACAACTATGCGGCCACGATCAAGGAAGAGATAGATCGCTTGGTTGAAGCTGGATTTATCTATGAAATTGAGCATACTGAATGGGTATCCCCCATTGTAGTGGTTCCCAAAAAGAATGGCAAATTATGTGTATGCATTAACTTGAAGAAGGTTAACGCAACCACTATCAAAAATAGTTATCCGCCTCCTATCACCGAACATCTATTAGAAAGGGTAGCAAGCAAGGAAGTGTACAAATTCCTAGATGGGTTCTCTTGCTACAATCAAGTAGCCATTACACCAGAAGATCAGCATAAGATGGCTTTTGCCACAGAGTGGGGCATATTTTCCTTTCGGGTAATGCCATTCGGGCTTACCATTGCACCTGCTACCTTTCAAAGATTGATGTGTCATGTGTTTAAAGAGTTATTGAGGAAGAACTTGGAAGTCTATGTTGATGATCTATGCGCTCATTCCAACATTAGACAGACTCATATACCCAAACTCAGGCAAATCTTTGACAAATGTAGAGAATATCAAGTTTGCTTGAACCCAAAAAGTGTGTTTTCATGGTCAGACAAGGCAAGATCCTAGGACATATAGTGTCAAAGAACGGAATATCCATTGACGAAGAGAAAGTGAGAGCCATTGCAGAACTACCTAGGCCAAGGAATGTCAAGGAGGTACAAGCCTTCATAGGGCATTGTGGTTACTACCGCCGGTTCATTCACATATATGCCGTCATTGCAAAGCCTCTGTATGCCCTTCTAACTAACTTTGAGTGGACTGATGAGTGTGAGAACTCTTTCACGGAGCTCAAACGAAGATTGTGTTCAGCACCAATCTTGACCACACCAGATTGGAATAAGCCATTCCATGTCCATGTAGATGCATCCCATTATGCAATTGGATGCGTGCTAGCACAACCTACCGGTGAAGGTAATATGGATCTTCCAATTGCCTATGCCAGTAGACAACTGAATGCAGCTGAACAAAATTATACCACCACTGAACGGGAGGGGTTAGGCATGGTATACACAGTTAAAAAGTTTAGACACTATTTGCTTGCAAATAAGTTTAAATTTTTTACTGATCATCAAGCTCTATTGTACTTGGTAAACAAGCCATGCAATACAGGTAGGTTGGTAAGATGGTTCCTCTTGCTAATGGAATACGACTTTGAAGTTATGGTGAGGAAAGGAAAGACCCATCTGAGAGCAGATCATCTCTCTAGGCTCACATCAGGAGAGGCCCCACAAGGAGTGACAGATGACTTACCTGATGCTTACTTGTTTAATTTGGAAGTTGTACCTCAGTGGGCTAAGCCATTAGTGCCAGTATTAACATACGCGCCTAATCACTCAGTAATAAACACACAAGATAGGGAGATAGTAAAAGCTCAAAAGTATCATATCTTGGCATGAAGTATGTACAAGCATACCGATCAAGGAGTATTAGCTTGTTGCGTAGAGGAGGACGAGTACGCTAAATGGTTGCAATTAGCACATGTAGGTGCATTAGAGCAACACTACTCAAAACAACGAACCCTATAGACTCTAAGGAGACTAGGAGTGCATTGGCCAACTATGGAAGTTGATGTCCATAGAATGTGCAAAGAATGCCCAATCTGTCGCACTAAACCACCAGTGGAACACACCACTCTTTATCGAGTGTCTCTAGTGCCAGATTGGAGTGAACCACTAGTAGCCTTCTTGAGGACGAAAACATTCCCTCAAGATATGACATTGGCCAGACAAAGAAGTTTGGAACAAGAAGCCTTGGAGTACGCACTCGTTGGTGATAATTTATACAAACGTGGTAAAGATGGTTACCTAAGACTGTGTGTCCATGAGAGCGAATATCTGAAGATATTAATGACTACTCACCAAGGTGTAGCAGGAGGACACTTTGGTCCAGACCGGGTGATCAAGGCAATACTATTTGCAGGATTTTGGTGGCCCACCCTTCACATGGATGCTCATACCTACGTGAAGAGGTGTGAGGTTTGTCAGCGGACTCAATATCCTATACGCAAGGATGAGATGCCATTGAAACCTATGATGGGTGGACGTGCATTCTCTAAGTGGGGAATAGACTTTGTCGGACCTATTAATCCCCCAGCTAAGGGTTCACATGCTGAGTATATCATCATGGCCACAAACTATCTAACCAAGTGGGTAGAAGTGAAAGCCACTACAAAAAATGATGCTCAAACAACAACAAAGTTCTTATTTGAAAATGTGTTCACGAGGTACGGATTGCCAATAGAGTTGGTGAGTGATAGAGGCACACACTTCTTGAATGAAGTCATAGAAAACCTTCTCCAAGAATTCTTGGTGATACATAAGAAGTCTGCTCCCTATCATCCACAAGCTAATGGTCAGGCTGAGAGCACAAATAAGATCTTATGCAATGTGCTGACTAAATTGGTGAATAACAAATGCTCTGATTGGGACAAACAGCTACACCATGCTGTTTGGGCATACCGAGTTGCCTATAAAACGGTACTCCAAGCCACACCCTTTCAGATGGTGTTTGGCCGGAACGCGGTGCTGCCATTGGATTTTTTGATACCTACGTTAAAGATAGCACAAGAGCATGACTGGTCAGGCCATGAACTCTCCTCTAGAATCTTTGATCTTGAACGTTTAGGGGAGACACGATTGAGAGCTGCAGTAGGAATCTATGCAGCCAAGAAGAGGCAAAAGGCGTATTTTGATACACATGTGAAGGATAAAGGCTTCAAAGTAGGAGACCTAGTCCTAGTCTACACATTGAAGCAACATGCACGAAAATTAGAGAAAAGAGGCTATGGCCAATGATTATCAATAGGATCTCCACAAGTGGAGCAGTACAACTAGCCACTCTGGAAGGCGACATACTACCAAGTTACATAAGTGGATGTAGAGTCAAGTTATATCAAGAACCCCTAACTAAAGAAATGCTCAATCGACTCAATACTGCAAAGAAACGTAAGGATCAGGAAAAGAGAATTCGAGAAGAAGCATAGGCTGAAGCTTTAGAACGCATTCGACGAATGAAATTGAGAAGGCAAGGTAGAGATCAACCCATGACTGACGCTCATGAAGCTCTAGGTTATCACATGGCCATGTGCGAGGCTTCAAGTGAACTGGCCCGTAAGATAGTTGATCGATGACCTTTTGTGACCCTAGAAGTAGGACAAGGAGAGAGTGCAAGGACCGTGAGAGCTTTAATTGATTCAGGAGCGGCCACTAGTGCAGTTCGGCTTTCTTATTGCCAACAATTGCATTTGGAGGTAAAACCCCTAGAAGCATATCTGATAGGATTAGGAGGTGTTGAAACTCCTTGCATGGGAGAGGTGGAACTTCCCCTCTACATTCAAGAGGTCCTCATGCCAACAAAAGTACTAGTATGTGAAGACGAGGATCTTACCGAACCTCTCGTCTTGGGCCAAGACTGGATCTATGATCACACAGTCAACCTCAACCTAAGAAGTGGACTTCTTCAGGCTTGGGTAGGCCAAAGCCGCATTACGATTGAATTAGAAAATCAAGCACTCAAACCATTAGAACAGGCACCAACTCCTGGTCCCTCCAGGAACCCACATGAAGATAATGTTATTCTTGTCCAAAGTTCTATGGTGCAGAGGATTGTCACTCTTGCCAAAGGTGAGAAGTCAAGGAGGAACTCCCATCTGTTCGAGAGAAGAACCTAAAGGGGAAGGCTCAGCAACAACCGACACTGAGGAGACCGATGAACAAGAAGCATGAGCACCAACTTCGGCAGTATGAAGTGCCTCGTGGCATGAAACAGATATGGATACGCAAGGGGGAAAAATCACGGCCCCAAAGACAGGGTCTCAAAAGAGCATCAAGCAAGCCACACTATCAAGGACTAAAACGAAGGAGATCTCTAGTCAACACTCTAGGCATACCATGTCTATTTGGGTCCCTAAGCGGTCAATGAAGGCTAGCCCCAATGCTAGAAAGATATGGGTGCCCAAGGCCTGCTTACGAGCCCAAATAGCTCCAACTCTAGTCACTAGCATAATTCAACACTCACAAGTCCTCTTGGCCAACAACCCAGGAACTCTACTTACATCCCACACTAACACGCACTCGGTCAAACCTAGGAATGTCTGGAAATGGGTACCCAAAAGGTCCCAAATCTAGCACAATCTAGTCCATGAACCTTTAACCGTCATCAGCTCAAGGAGCCATGAATCCTCAAACAAATTTTGGAGAATTAAACCCTATATCGAACCCCCAAACCCAATTTTGTAAATCCATCCACTCTGAAGTAGATGCATTCTGAGTACCTTGCATATCTAAAGTATGCATCTAGAATGACACTAACCACTAACCACCACTCACATCTATCACAAACACTTCACCTCTAACCATTAACCATCTCGATTGTCATGTTAGTATTGTGGAGGGAACACTATTACATCCTGTTTCCTATGCAACACTAATGTGCCTCTCTTCTGCTAGCAGATAAGCATCAACTGCTGCAAGGAGTCTCATGGCAACAACAGCAGGAACAAGCTCCCAGGTAGGCACTAGCACTCAAAGTAATTGGGATACCATGCCTGTGGAAGCTCCACTGACAGCAAGGCCTGAAGAGCTATTGAATGTGAGAAGAATCCCTATCTCGGATCCTCCAAGTGGCCTAATAGAAAGAGTCAAGGGGCATTCTCATTGGTTCAACGAGATGCCAGGAGATTTGGGAGATGCGGACCACATATGGGAGTCCAAGTTGGAATTCGGAGGAGTATGGTGGACATTTCAATTCTTCTCGAGAGAATTTGAAACATTATAGAATGCAGCTCCTCTTCAAGATATTTGGTTGAAAGCGGGATTGCAAGATTATTTTAGTGCAGCTTTACCTAAACTTGATTTTCTTCGGTGCTACTACTTGATTGCCACACTGAAGGCGACAGGAGATAAAGATCATTCAGGCACATTCCTGGTGCCCTCTCTATCAAACTAGGAGGAAATGAAGAAGTTTGAGTTGAATATTACTTTAATCAGGGAAGCCCTTCAGATGTATGGCACCCACATACCTTCCGATCGAGATCCTTTGATACCGGAGTCTATGAAGAACAATAAAATCAAGAAGTTGAAAGAAACGTGTGCCCTCACCCCCAACATTGCCATACCATTACGGATGTGCCTTCAACACTTCACTTTTCCAACGCAAGACCGGTTCACCCAACCTCATAAGAAAATCTGGTATGGATTATACCTAGCAGAGACTGGGAGCTTACCAATTAAAATGCCCGTGTGGATCCTGGACCAGTTATATGAAGTAGGCAAACAAGGCGTGAGGAAGCCTACCTTGAATGGTTGCTGTGCGATTACAAGAATTATCTACAGATGCCTTGCCTATGATGTGCCGATCGCAAGGGCCCTTAAGTACTCACAACTGGAATTCTTCAAGGGGCGGAAGTCAAGGGTTCAACCCGCAAAAAGAATGCGTGGTTCGCTTTCACAGGTTCTAATCCCTCGTGAGGCCACCACAGAAGCTTCCCTCAGAGAAGAGGACCAAGTAGCCCCTTTCACTATCCATCTCCAAGGACCACAATCAAGGGGTATGGTACAACCCACTCCATCAGCCCCTCCACTACCCACAGATGCTGAGTTTGCATCCATGGCTACTTTGGCAGAAGATACATCTTTTGACTTTGAAAGCTTCTTGCAGACAACCCACTTATCTGAGAGTGAATTCTTCTCAGACACAGACGGCCCCGAATCATTATTTCAGAGAGGATGGACACATAGTGAAACCCGAAGAGTGCATTGGGAAGATGAGGCACAACACACTCAGGTGGGAGGCACACATGAACAAGTGGAGATGCAGAGGAATGAACCGGAGGAGAGTGAGGAGGAAGCCCCAGCTTACACCGCACAACTCAAACGGCTCTACAAAATGATCAAGCAGGTACAAAAGAGACATAAGCTATCAGAGGAGGCAAATAGAGCGACGGTGAATCAAATGTTCAAGCAGAGAACGCTGATCCCCATTTTGTGGAATCATTGAACCTTTTGGCAGAGACATATGGGATTATAGAAGCTATGCGGATCATGTTACATCGCAACCCTCCTCAATACGATAAATGAAGGATCGATACACGACCACGAAGGGGGAAGATGATTCAAATGGAAGTCTCTACCGCCTTCCCTACCACCACTCAAGAAGATGTTCACATGGCCAGCCCAACTAACCTTGATGAACCAGATGTAAATATACAGATTATATCTCCACCGTCACCTCCCATTTAGCCCACCGAACACCTCACTGCTAGCATTCTTGAGCAACCAATATCCACCCTGAGTGAACCTATATCACACACCATCATTTTGTCATCCTTGACTATCCCTACCTCTATCATTACGGGTCCATCTTCCCAACCTCATATAGGTCATCCTGCCACCCCTCAAACCATCATAGGTCACCCTTCTTTCCAACCAGCTCTTGGGCAGCCACATCCCCCTACCCAGACCTTAACACCCACATTTCCCTTCACCACTACATTTCCTCTTTCCCAACCTCAGACCATTGAGCCCCTCTTCACCTCCTCAGAA
This sequence comes from Ceratopteris richardii, assembly GCA_020310875.1. Lineage (NCBI taxonomy): Eukaryota > Viridiplantae > Streptophyta > Polypodiopsida > Polypodiales > Pteridaceae > Ceratopteris > Ceratopteris richardii. The sequence continues at coordinate 138,614,342 of CM035417.1, forward strand.
CCAACACAAGCCACCCTACCTCCATTGTTGGCAAACCTTGTAAATATGATGCAACAAATTGATGATTATAAGAGAAATTCCCTTTCCCAACACACCTCACCCACATTCACACCCACCACTAACACACCGCCCACCATTCCCGTATTCACGATTCACACAACACACACAATCACGTTCGATCCCATGGACATTTCACCATCCATAGGACCACCCACCCCCACTTTTGTTCCAACATCATCACATATCAATTCACTCACATCACCATTTCTAACCACAGTAGGCACAACACCCACTTTTTCCCTCCCCATTTCCCGAACCCTTGCATTTTCCACCTCTACCCCTGCATCCACATCATTTAGTCATGCACTAGACACCATGTTCGAAGCGGCCACTCAACTTAAGCAAGAGTATAGATTATTGGAAGAAAATAACACACAGCTGTGCAATCTCTCGGCTCAACTCCAGGCACGTGTCAATGCCTTGGAGCTAAGTAATACATCACTACAACATGAAGTGACCACCCTCCAACAATCCCAAGTGGAGCTCGAAGCCAAACATACAGAGATGACTAGGGTAGCGGAAGAACAACTCAGAGATCAGCTAGCCCGTAATGCTAGACTACAACGAAACATGGCTCTACTCCGATGCCACCTAGCGGCTGCACAAGAAGAAAACAGGAGATTACAGCAACAAAATCAAGACAACCTCAAAGCTGCCATAGAAAGTACTCCAGGGGCACCCATCGACCCTACTAGCTTTTGGGCCGTCCCTTCAGAAAGCATACAACAAATTTTGGAAACATATGCCAACCTCTTAGAAGCACATGATCACCTGGCTGACCAAGTAAAAGAGCTACAAAGATCCCAAGTGCCTACATCACAACCACCAGAAGCTAAAAAGATGGTCAATGCTACCACTTCACCAGAGCTTGAATCAACAACGACCAATGAGGTACTTGAGCTACGACAACAAGTGGCAGAATTAAAGATCAAGCTGTTACAGTATGAAAGACCCCCCTCTCCACCTGATCAACCAATAGAAGAAGAAGAAGCAGTAATCATTCCAGTGGAGGAAACATTTGAAGAAAACTACGAGCCTCAACCCATTCCAGGAGGCAGCATCACGGAGGAAGGACAAGACACATATGAGGAGCCCCCGTCGGCATGGATGAAACAGGTAGAAGAAATGGGGCCAACTCATGAGGAACGTATCTCCACCCAGATGTTGGCCATGAGGACTATTGAAGAGACCATACTTCAATCAGAATATTTCAAGCACTTGGTTACCAGGCAACTGATAACCAGCTCTGAATTACAATATAAACCATACTTTGTACTGTTGGCAGACTACAATCCCGAGATCAAATGCAAAACCAACAAGTACCCTACTTTTGCTACCCAGTTTGAACCTGAGGACATTCTAGAGGACGCCCACAAAGGGAACATATTCCAACCAACCTGGAGGCAAAAGTTACTGGAAACCTATCCGGAGATGCTACGAACATGGGATCACGTGCCCATGCACTTGAAGTATAACAATTGCTACGGGCCTGTGCAACGGAGAAGATCATGGAAGGCATTTGCCATAAAAGTTAAGAACAATGCCAATTGCAAATAATGGCTCAATTACCCCACCATTGCACCCCCAACCGACACACCTACTGTAGCTTACATGATGGCTACCATCAGACATTGGATGCCATGCCTCCACCCCATGCCTGACGTCGCTGCACAGATGATGCTCAACATATTGGACATGATGCAAGTGGTATTAAAGACTTTTCGAAATGTACGTAATATTCAACCGCCAATTCCGGGCTTCATCAACGGTAACTATGATTTACTTTATGATATGAGCACGACCCCGAGTATCAGAGTGGCTTATGCGTGGCATGCACGAATAAGATATCTCCTTGCTTGCTACAAGCAAACGTTTGATGACATGTTCACCACGGGGTTCTGGGAAGCACACTCAGAAGTGTTTGCGCCACGCCCAACTCATCTCCTATAATTATTCGCCTGCAAATAAACAATGCATTCAGAGCTCTACACCATGCCACAACCTGACCTACCGGGCGCAGTTAATTGGGAGGCCCTGCAGAGAGACCTGGTCAAAGGACTGCGGGTTAAAGAACAAGAATTGGCAACCGACATACTACATCAGTACATTGATCAAACCGTGGAGCAGAGGTCTGTCAGAGGCGACAGACGCTAGGGGCGGGGAGAGTGTTGACATCATATGGGAAGAAGCCAAGTATGGGCATGCATGCGGATCTAGCACTAAGGCAACCTATTAAAATTTTTCCAAACCTTACATCATTTTAAAAGTGATTCTCATCACTAGAAACCCTTGTAAATACCGTTTCATCTTTTTGTAGTTCCATTTTGTACAAGCCGAGGAGTCCTCAAGCTTGGGGAGCCTTAGAAGTAGTTGCCTGCCAATTTTCATATTTTTTAGATCTCGTTTGAGCCCTCAAATAAGCCCTGGAACCTAATTTTTAACTAGGCCGGACACTAGGTCTGGACAGGGCCAAAGCTAGTCAAAAACTATAAATAGAGCTAGAGAGCTCATTTTGGGGGCTAGCTTCTTGTAGTTTTGAGCTTGTATGAGAACTTGTTTGTAATAGAAGTAATTCCATTGTCTTATTCTCTTTGTTCTTGCCATGTGTGCGCGTGTGTGTGTATGTGTGTGCATGTTTGTGTGCTTCTCACTCACACATTTGTGCCTTCACTTGCTCGAGGTCTTCATACCATCCTCATGTCTTCCCGGATTGACATTAAAGGAGGTGCTACTCATCACTGAGCTACATTCTAAAACAGGAACATTAAGAAGTAATCTCTTTAATTTCCTCATAGCTTTTGAGTGCTCTTCAGTCCAAAGAAACTTTCGATTCTTTCTTAGCAATGCGTAAAGACAATTAGCAACATGTGCATAGTGAGTAATCCAAATGGAATAAAACACACAAGCACCAAGAAATCGTCTCACTTCACTAATATTGCTACATGTCTTAGAAATCTTGTTTATGGCATCAACCTTAGGTGGATATGGTCTCCGACCGTAATGTCCACATAAATGACCAACTATGAGAACCTCATTAACACCAAAAATAGACTTCTCAATGGAGAATGTAAGACCAACCTCTTCAAATCTCTTGAAAATCCTTTCACAGTCAGAGATATGGTCTACAACAAATTTCCTACAGCCAGAAGCGTCTAAAGTTTCATCTTTTGCAGTCTCATAACATCCTTTAATAGGAATATCATCTATAAATGGCATAGTTATATTAGGAATGAAGTCATGTAAATTAGAATTCATGGCGTTCATCATGTGCACTACTAAATTAGTAGCTCCTTGCGGCAAAGTGCACATGTGGACTAAGCCTAAAGGAGTTTTCATAGTCGTAATTTCTCTACTTTCAATAGCAAGCTGGAATTGATCATAACCAGAATATAAATCTCCCATTGAGTAAATAGCATGACCTGCAAATGCTTGAGCAAATTCTCCTACAATGGGACCAGTGCCTACATTCCTAATAGTAACCTTGTTCACAAGTCGTAAGTATTGTATAAATCGTAATTTGCCATTTTTCTTGGGAACACTAAACCATCTATTTGAGTAGGGTGAAGATGAGGGCTCCAAAATCCTCATGTGAATCTTTTCTTTAAGTAGCCTTATTAGCTCAGGTAAATGAGCTTTTGCAACAGGTATAGGACAAAGATTCCACGGAATGTGAGGCACCATAAAGATAATAATTGGTGGTACAATTTGTGGGTCTGCATAGCCTATCTCATGGGGATGTAATGAAAAAACATTTCCATGCTTTTTAATCACTCTTTGGAATAAGTCACGATCAACGGGTAATAAAAATTTATCATCATTTCCTATCTTGATTAATTTCAAAGTTTCATCTATTATATTTGTGCGCTCTCTTAAATAAGGATCTTTTGAAACTTGTCTAAATTTCTCTTCACTCCCTTTTGGTAAAGGCTAGGCAATCAGATTAATTTTTTTATCAATAATTTTATATTTTGTGTTTACTTTCGCTTCCTTACTTTCATCACTCATAACAAATTTAATAATAAGATCATATTCTTCAATAGAATTTAAATGCACAAATCTAAAAGTTTCCTTTTCTTGTAAAACATTTTGAAGTTCCTCAAGTAATGAATTTGAGGATAAAGTTTCAATTACGTGTTCAATGTGTTCATCAGAAGAAATGAGTCATTTATCTTTATAAAATTTTTCATAATGTTATATATATTTTTAAGGAATTTCTTTCTAATGAATGAATTGCAAATACGATGAAGGGAAATATAATGCAAAAATTTCTAGAATATCTACAGATGGGTGAGAGACATCAATCCAAGGACCACTGTTGTCTCGCTCAATAGTGGCATCTAGGCAAAATTTTGGTCATAGTAAGTTCCGAACTCAGGAAGAGGCATATGATCTTCGCGTACCTTCTCATGAGAACGGATGGGAGTCTTTCTAATTTTCTCACAATTTTGTACATGGTTAGGACTTACTATCATAACTTGGAGTGATTGTAAATCATTGTTAGATCTAATTCTTGCATATGCAGAGCCGTCATCCATAACTTTAGTCTCCATTCTAGCTTCGCATATAAATGGTTGACCTAAGATAATTTCATAAGAGCAATTGTCCTGAATAAAAAAGTGGAATGTCTCAGAGATTCCACCTATCTTTAGAGGTATATGAGCACATGCACCTAGGAGTGATCCACAACCATTCTCCACAGTTCTCATTATCCAGCCATGATTCTTATCAATAGGCCATTTAAAATTATCATATAATTCTTTTGAAATCACATTGATTTATGACCCAGAATCAATTAGGGCTAAAGCAGAATATGATTTCTTTTGATCACCTAAGTTAATTTTCATCTTAGGTGTGCCTCTTGCCCAAAAACTTTTTCTAAAATTGCTCTCTGAGTTTTTGGTTTCATCATCTAGTACAATCGGCCCTAAGAAATTTTTGTTGACATTACATGCATTTTTCTTTTCATCCTCTGAGTCAGAAGAAAGAGATTCATGCATTAACTGAGTTACATCAGCAACATCCTGCATCTCTACCTCTTGTGAAAGAGGGAATCTCTTTCTTTTGATTAATTTAATAAAATTTTCTTTAAATTCTATTTTTGCTATTGAAATATTTGTTCTAACGTCATTGTTACTGCACTTTTCAATAAAATGATATACAATATTACCTTTGAATCAACTTTTTGTTCTAGTTTCGATATAAGAATAGCTTTAGGAACTCTTTTCGATTTCTTCTCTGGTTTCTTTTCAATTTGTTTTTCAGTTCTAGGAATTTCCTCTACTTTACCTGATGTTTGAATTGGTTCATTAATCATAGGATGTTTACCCTCCCTAATTTCTTTTCTTCGCTGTTCATTTGCTTTAGAACTTTTTCCTTGTTCAAACTGCACTTTCTTAGGTTTAAGCTCGTCTCTCATTTTAGTCCTAGCCACTCGTCTACCTGATTCATTTGTATCTTGCTCATCATCCTGTTTCCTCTTTTCTTCAACATTCGCAATATGTGATTATATTGATAATTGATTGATGGGAGAGTTCCAAGCAGTTTTCTGCATAATGTCATCCCTAGCCTTTATTAAAGCTTCAATTGAGTAGTTCCTTGTTTCTCTAGTTTGCTCAGTGCATTCCTCCTTTTCCCCAATTTGCAGCTAAGACCAAATGTGTTCTACAATCACATAACTGCTTGTCAATGTCAATAACAAGTCGTTGTTCTTTTGCTTCCTTTAAGGCTTCACATGTATAGGTAAGATGATCTGTGGCATCACACCAGATATATCTCCTAACATTGGGATTTCTCCGCTCATTGAAATTCCTTTGGTTCGTTGTTTGAGGAATTGGTTGAGGTGCCATGGGGGGAAGGAAAATTTCTTTTTTCACTCTTTCTCTCTCTGACACCGAATATTTCCGTGCGTACATAATCTCTATCAAGAGTCAAAACTTTAATCCTCTCTCCTACACATTGTCTGTAAGTGCCACAGTGCACGACATACACTCGTCATCTCTCTCTTGTGCTGCTCTGCGCACATTGCCTTCATAACTACTGAGAGTAGGGAAGTTAATGCTTTCTCCACCTGTGTTGAGCCATCAGAAGGAGGCCATTGAGAGGAGTTCACTCTACAGGACAACGCATCAGTGCCCCCCCTTGCCCAGTGGTCTGCTTTAGAGATTTTGATTCTCTCTCTTTCTCTACGTGCATAGAGTAGAAGCACTGAGTCACGGAGAGGAGGGAAAGATGCCGTATCAAAATCAATCTCTCTCTACAGAAGCTTTATGCAGCAGTAGTGGGAGGAGAAGGCACAGACATTAGCTTCACTCTCTCTCTAACTCTATGTATAAGAAGTATAACACTCTCTAGAACACAAAAAAAATAGAAGAGAAAGAAGAAAGTAAAGAATCCATAATATTACCTGCAAGAAAACATTAGAGGAAATAGCTCATACTGCACACATATATATACACACAGAAAACATGTGCAAGCCACTCTTTTTGATCTTGCTTTAATTCCCCATCCACACTTTTACCCACACTTATCCATCACACTTTTATTTGACTTTAATCACACAACTCACCCTCATCACTCTTTAACCCATTTTCATACATACCTCTCATTTTAAGTTTGACTTTAACCTCCTTTAAGTGTATCATTCATCCATACCACTCTTTGAATCACTTTAAATACACATCTTTTGTGAACCATTCTTTAAATACATACTCCCACACACCACACATTATTTATCCACTTTATTTATCATTATAATTTATTTAACCTTATTATTTATATTTCATTAATATAATTATTTGAAGCTTACATTAAGGGTTTTAATAATTAAATACCTTAGTATTTATATTCACACACACTATTAAATTAGCTAATTAAATAATAATTTAATTTATAATAAATAAATGTTTAATTTATAAATTAATTTAGTTGACTATAAATATTTATGTATTAAATCAAATGTTTTCACCCATTAGATTAATGTTAATAATCATTCACACTCAACCCTACACACACAAACACACTAAAACCCCTGGGAACCCCTTGAAACCCATTGGAATCCTTTTGAACCCTATCATTAATCCATTGGAACCCTTTGGAAACCTAGCTTTAACCCTTTTGAACCCTAGCTTTAACCCTAGAATTAACATTCTAACATAAATACATATAGATTTATGTAACCCTAGGGTTTTATAACCATGTCCCTTGCTTATATGGGTACAAATACACATTAAATGTGTAGTTAGGTTAATCCCTAATATGAGCACATGTTTTCTTCATTAATTTAGACCTGCAACACTTTCAGAGTGCTTAGTTCCAAGGAAAACAATTGATCAACAATATTATAAAGTGTTAGAGTTCACCAATAAAAATGTTTTAATTTTCCTTGACGTCAACTGGAAGGTGCAAATCTTTCTGAAAACGCTAACTGTATGCTGCAAAGATTATCACAATAGATGGTGATAGGCTTTTGCACTTCCACACCTCAATTTGTAAATAGCATCTCCAACCATGATGCCTCACATGATGCCATTGTCGCACCTCTGTACTCAGTCTCTGTACTTGACAAAGCAACAATGGGTTGCTCCTTGCTGCTTTATGTAATAGCTGCACCTCTAAGTGAGAATAGAAAGCCACTAGTAGATCTTCTATCTGGAGTATTACCAAACCAATATGCATCGGTGTATCCATGAACCTGCAAATCTACACCAACTTCATAAAACACTTCATAATCCAAAGTAGCACACATAACATAGAGTGCACCTCAGAGCATCCAAATGTGGCTTCCTGGGAACCTGCATAAACTAACTTTCAAGTCCAACAGTATAGCTTAAATCATGCCCCTTGTAATTGTGAGATATATAAGACTTCCCACAATTTTCCTGTACATAGTAGCATTTTCCAATGCTTCACCTGATGTAGTATCCAACTTCAAATTCTGATATAATGGCATAGAAATTGGCTTACAATCAGCCATACCATACTTTTTGTAGCATATTCAAGGCATACTACCTTTGTGACATCCATATACCTATTTCTGTATGTATAAACTCAAGTAGTGTAGCACACCAAGATCTTTCATGTCAAATTCCTGCATAAGAAGTTGCTTTACCTCTTTGATGCTTTCTTCATTATCACCACCTACAATAAAGTCATCAACATAGGTAGCCACAATTGTGATGCCATCATCACCCTTCCTTGCATATAGTGAATGATCTGCATCACACATAGAAGACCCAATGGTGGTTAAGTAATCAGCAATCCTTGCATGCCATGCACAAGGAGCTTGCTTGAGCCCATACAAAGCCTTTTGCAACATGCAAACATATTCTGAATGCTTTGAATCTTCATATCCTTGTGGCTGGTCCATGTATACTTCTTCCTGTAACTCACCATGTAAGAAAGCATTCTTCACATCTATCTGATGCAAAGTCCATCCTTTTGCTGTAGCTAATGCAACAAGTGTTCTGATAGTATACATTTTAGCTACAGGGTTGAATGTTTCCTCATAATCAATGCCATATTTCTGTGCATATCCTTTTGCTACCAATTACACTTTATACCTGCTTATGCTACCATCAGCATTGTGCTTTACCTTGTAAACCCACTTGCAGCCTATGGATTTCTTTCCTTGCGACAATGGAACCAGCTTCCATGTTTCGTTTCCATAAAGTGTAGCCATCTCCTCATGCACAATGATGAACCATGTAACTATCATATGTTAATCATTGTACAGAATTCCACATCCTCTTAGATCTTCTTGGTCCTGGGTCACTTCTCCTTGTATCATTTGCATGTGCCTTTCTAACTCCTGGAGTCTTCACAGAGGGCAACCCAAGTTCCTCATCAAGAATCTTTTTTGAACCACTTGAATCTCCATCAATATCTTCAAAACTTGCACATGTTTTATGACCAGTAGAAAGATTTTCTTTATCTTTCTTGGATGTATTTGATGAATTTGCTAGACTAAAATTTCCACCCAAACTTCCACTCCATGGATTTGAGTTGGAACTATTGCTTTGTGATGCATCCAGTCCACTCAAAGCTTGAGTTTGCACTTGATTTTTTAGCATTTTCTTTGTCATTTGGTTCAAGATTCAATTCTTCTTTGGCATCTGCATAGAAGCTTGACATTTCATCAAATACCACATCTTTGCTCACTTTCACCTGTCGTGTGAGTGGGTTATAACATTTATATCCCTTTTTCTCAACGGAGTATCCAATGAAGAAACATTTTTCTACTTTTGGATCAAGCTTCATCCTCAACTCATCTGGAACATGTACAAAAACTTTAAGATGTGATAAGTTTGGATTTTTACTTGTTAACTTCTCTTCAGGTGTAACTTGATGCACAACAATAGTCGGAGTTCTGTTCATGATGTATACAATAGTATGCACAGCTTCTGCCCAATAACAATGAGGCATATTCTTCTCAGCCATCAAGGCTCTTGCTATTTCTGTAATACATCTATTTTTGTGTTCAGCAACACCCTTCTGTTGTGGTGTGTACTTGCATGAAAACTGATGCAGAATTCCATGATTTGCTGAACTCATTTGACATGTATTCACCTCCTCCATCAGATCTTAATGTCTGAATATACTTCCTTCTCCACTTTTCCACCATAGCTTTAAAATTCTAGAAGTGAGTGAACACCTCACTCTTCTCTTTCATGAAATATACCCACAATTTTTGTGTATGGTCATCAATGAAAGTAACATAAAACCTGCAACCGCCCACAGATGTGGTCTTTGCAGGACCCCAAACATCTGTATGTACTATTTCTAGCACATTCTCACTAACATGCTTGTCATGCAAAAATGATGATCTTGAATGTTTACCAAATTGACATGCTACACATACCTTTTGCATCTCTGCAACCTTGAAATTTGGTAGTCCATGGACAATCTCCTTTGACTGCATCAATTTCAGCCTTTGCAAGTTTGCATGTTCAATCCGTTTGTGCCACATCTCTATATCTACAACAACTCTTGCACCTTTTGCAAACATGGCTGCATTTATTTCATGAATTTTCACATTTAAGGTGAACATCCTACCCACTTTGTTTCCTTTGGCAATCAATCTTCCATCCCATTTATATTCTTCTACATATAACCCATCAGCATTGAACTTGACTTGTAATCCCTAGTCAACCATTTGTCCAACAGAAACCAGATTCTTTGTTATATTTGGAACATGCAACACATCAGCAAGATGTTTTACCTTCCCGTCTTCCATAGACAATGCTATGTTTCCTGTATGCTTGATAGGGTGTGATCTGTTATCACCTATTTCAACATATCCAGGAACTGATAATTTTTGCAAAGTACTAAACTATTTCGCATGACTGGTCATGTGATTTGAAGCACCTGAATCAACATACCAGACATTATCATTCAATTTTGAAACACCAACAGACATCGTATTCGTCATGTGATGTTGAACCATGAATAGCTTCTCAGAATCATCTGCACTTGTGGATGCATAGTTGTTTTGTTGCCTTCTAATATTTTGATTCTTCAACCTGCAATCACGTTCAAAGTGTCCATGTTTACCACAATTCCAACATCCTTTAATGCCATTACGTGAATCATTTCTTTGGAAATTTTTGCGACCTTTTTGACTCCCCCTGCCTCAAAACTATCCTCTTCCTCCTGCATGATTCTGTTGTTGACCTTGGTCTTGGTTACTGTTTCCTCTTCCACTTTCGAAACCTCTAACTCTACCTCTTCCTCTACTAGAGTAGAATACTTGCTCAGAACTAGATTTTCCTTGGGAGTTTGAGTCCTCACCAATGTTCTTTTCTTCAATAATCAACATGGACACTAGATCAGCAAAATTCAGAATATTTTCCCTGGTTTGCATGGAAGTTCTGAACTGCTTATACGCAGCTCCTAGACCACGAAGGAACACTTCCACCTTATCATCATCATCTACATTCACACCAATAGATGCAAGTGACTCACATATGCTTTTGATTTTCAAGGTGTGGTCACTTACCAACATGCTCTTTTTCTCCAAAGTATGCACCTCATTCTTGAGTTGCAATTTCCATGCCTTTGTATTAGTCTCATACAAAGTGACCAAACTGCTCCAAGCCTCTTTCGGAGTCTTGGCATCCTGTATCTGTCCAATCATGCTATCTTGTATGCTAATAGATAGCCAATACATTACATTTCGTGCTCCTTGATTCCATTCCTCACATGCTCTTAACTGGTGTGCAATCTGATTTCTTTCTAGTAACTACAGAGTATTTTTGTTCTCTCCTTCGATGTACTTCCAATAACCTTTTCCCATAAGGAAATATTTCATTTTAAATCTCCAAGCATGGAAGTTGTTCTTGTCCAGCTTATTGCTCATAAGCTGACTCATTCCATCTGCATTTTCCATTTCTGTAGCAATTCACAACACTGCAAAACACTACAAGCAGCATGTCTGCTTGACACTGTCACACTATGACGTGACAATTCGATCTCAGAAAAAAATGCAATTTTCGTGTATCAACAGTACATGGAATCGCTTGAAATTCCGGATATCAAATAAATGACTATTGCCAAACAGGATGCAAGTTACAATTTTGCAAACTGACCTGGTTTTTCTATGGACCCCACCTTGTGAGCTCAAAATGGAGGTCGAGATGGCTCCGAAACTCTGATCTGATGCCAATTTCTATAGCAATATGAGGTCATTTGTGAATCATGCTTTCTCCATGCCTTTTCACATGCTCTTCACCATCGGCCTTCTCCACGAGCTCTCTACAGCCACACTAGCTCTGATACCATGTCACGAGGAAGGAGATAAGGAAGAGAGCTCACACACATACTCTCACAATCAAAGAGAAGCACACACTCATATTGACACAAGGAAGAATGATCTTCTTCTTCTATTGCATAAAAATGAATGTACAAGAATAACCTAAAAAAAGAATACAACTATTGCAATATATAAAGACCAATACATAAGGAAAAACCTAATGTCGATGAATGAGTGAGCTGGCAAGAAACAAATGTTCCATCACTCTCGGTAGATAAATCTAATAAAGCTCAATGAATTGTCGCTGACATATACCGGCATGACCACTATACATGTCAGAGAAATGAAAAAGTGATATGTGTCATCCTAGATCATCACATGTTGAGCTTGATATCTCAACATTGTCCACATATACTTCTAAGCTCTTTCACGAGGACTCTTTGAAGACATGACACATGAGCCTTCGGAATGTTGCATGTGCATTAGTGAACCCAAATGGCATCACAAGAAATGCAAAGATTTGTTGGTATCAATGTTGGTATTGTAAGCTCTGATACCAAATGTTGGTATTCTAAGGTCTGAATACCATATGTTGGAAGTGGTATGGGCCCCAATAATAATAAATTCATGGGTTTACAGGATCTTCCAACAAATGAACCTTAACATACACACCTTAAGACTAAAAAATAGATGAATGAGAGATAGAGAGAAAATAGACGAGATTTCAAGTGTAATGGTAAGCTTTGAGGCTCACCTACACTAACTTATATATGAATGTCAAATTACAATGTGTGTATATGATACAAATCTAGGCAAAAATAGGAACTAGATACAAGAAATTGTGTGTCTAAGAGGTATGAAGAGTGTGTGTGTGTGAATATGGAAGATAAGAACAATTTAGAACTATTTTACAACAAACCCAAATTCTGATCAACCTAAATCAGAAACGAGTGACTTAGCAAGTAAGAACAGAAATAGACTTACTACTCACAGTAAATCAACAATGGATGTTGATGGTGAGCTGGCAGAATCTCCTCCAAATAATCACCAAGATGTAGACCACAACTCTTCCAAGAGTGTGAGAACTCCTCCTCCAAGATAGAGCACCTCCTAGTTGATCACCTCCTCAAGAGTGTGTGAACACTCTCTCTTCAAGAGGACCTCCTCCTTGCATTGAGCACTTAAGCTCCTTGAGACGATCCTTGAGTGATGATACATAATGAGCCAAGGGCCTCCTTATATAGGTTACGTTTTAACCCTTGAAAAGAACAACTCAAAAAAGCTATGATTGTTCAAGAAGTAAAGCTCTGATAAAAAGATGTTCGCAAAAAACTACACGGCGCTGGATGTGCTTTTGCTCTCCGTAAGCTTTTCATAAAAGCTACAAACTAAAAGCATGCCAATCACTGCGTGATGCAGCCACCAAGATTCTAACCTTGGTGGGTTCTTTGCAAGTCATTTCTCTTAGACCAAGGCACCCACGTGTGCTTGTTGAAGAGGAAGCTAAAAGGGTAACTCTTATCACTACAAATTGAGCTTTTGGGACATTGTTTCCAAAAATCCCCCTTTCAATGTCACAATGGTACAAGTTCAATAACTTGCAAAACTTCTAATCTCTGCAAATATCTCTTAACTGATTTCCACTGAATCTTGAGCTGACTGTGTATGAACCTGTATACTTGAGAAACTACAAATTGAATGTCCTGATGTGAATTACATAGATATATCAAGCAACCAACTACTTGAATATATAATGTAGCACCAAATGGTTCTGAATCTTCTACCGACTGTAATAACACATTAACATCCATAGGTGTCTGCATAGGCTTGGAATCTATCATCTCAAACCGTTCCAAAATTTCTCAATGTAATTCTGTTGTGTCATGTAGATACACTTATCACTGTACCTGAACTGAATCCTGGGACTTGTGATAATCATATTACTTTGTAGTGCATCTTGAACACTAGCTGGTTCATTCTGAACTAAAGGAAGAGCTAAAATATTATGAATCTCAAAATGCTCCACATAATTTACTTGGTCTTCTTGTTGTCTCTTGGTCTAACTTCTGGTTCTTCCTATGTATTCCTGTATACCACTGTCCTTCCATGTTTGATATAACCACTTTGGCATATTCCTAAAAAGTGGTGGTATATCTTCTGGTTCTTCAGTATCTCTTTCTTCTGGAACTCTAGAACCTTCTCCAACTTCATAAGTCGGAACTTCAAAAGGTACTAATGTAGGACTAGGTACTCATGTAGGTAATGAAATTCTCTCTTCACCTGTATCTCTTAGGGTTTGAGAAGGTTCATCACCCCCCTTGTATGGCTAAATGTAAGCATCCAAATTCCTTCTTAAAAATGCATAGTCATCTGCTTTTATGAAATCTGGAATCTCTTCCTTATTATCATAAATCTGTCTTTCTACAATATATGAATTGCGTGAGAGTAGGATATCACCTGTATCTGGAACATAATTTTATCCTTTGCTTTCAATTGCATAACCAATAAAGACGGCTTTAATGGATTTTACATCAAGCTTACCATGATCCTTCTTCTCAATGTGAACATAAGCTGGGGGAACCAAAAACATTGAAGTAACTCACATTGGGCTTCTTCCCATAATAAGCTTCATAAAGTTTAATGACCTTCAAAGCTTTTGTGGAAGACCTATTCAGAATGTGATTAGCTGTATGTACTGCATCAAACCAAAACTTGGGAGAAAGCCTTTTGGATGACGTCATACTTTGCATCATCTCAACAAGTATCCTATTCTTTCTCTCTGCAACACCATTCTATTCTGGAGTGTAAGCAATAGTGAGTTGATGAGAGATACCTTTGTCTTCTAAAAGAGAATTAAAGTCTAAAGACATGTACTCTCCTCCTCTATCACTTCTCAAAATCTAGATCTTTGACTGACTTTCATTTTCAACCATAGCTAAGAACTTCTTGAAAGTAGGAAAAACCTCTCACTTCACTTTAAGACCTTAAATCCATGAATATCTTGAGAAATCATCTATGAATATGAAAAAGTACCTGAAACCTTGAATAGAATCTCTTCTCATCGAACCATTCACATCTGAATGTATGATCTGTAACTTCCTTGTGGTCGTGATAAATCCATGTTTCTTGAAAGGTAGTTTGTGAAGCTTTCCTTCAAGACATCCTTCACATGACTCTGCATCATTTGGTAAAGCAAAAATAGGCAAATTCTCCACCATACCTTGATCTTTGATATGCTTAAGAGCTGTGTAACTGATATGACAAAATGTAGTATGCCATAACTTCATGTTCTCCTTAGGTGTAGTAGACTTAGCAACATTAGCATGAATAATTTTGGATAACACAAACATGCCACTTCTGTTCTCACCTTGAAGTAGACAATTCTCCTCATCAAGTGAGAGGATCTGACATGAATCTTTCTCAAAAACTACTTTATAACCATCTGACAAGAAAGTCGAGATAGAGAGCAAATTCTTCTTTATTTCTGGAACATAAAGAACTTTGGAAACTGTGAAATTTTTGCCTGCTCTGGACTTAAGGTTTACTTCTCCAACACCAACAACATCCAAATCATGACCATCTGCAATGGTCACTCTTCTACCCGAAGAGTTTGAAAGGGAAGAAAATACCTTTCTACAACCTTTCATATGCTTAGTAGCTCCAGAATAAAAAATCCAAGGATTATTTGAGGTTGCATTTAACGTTGCCTGATCAAAAGCTATCTCTTCAATAGTGGCACATGCATATGAATCTACCTTTGAAGATTTAGGTTTTGGATCATATTCAACACTGTTATCTGATGCTTTCTTCTTCTCATTGAAAATCATTTTTTTGCATTCTGCTATGTAATGACTTGGTTTCTTATAGTAATGGCATACTCCTTTCTTTGAATCAGATGTAGTTGAAGACTTTTCTTTGGGTGTAGAGGAAGCATTAGGAAAAGGACTGGAAGACTTAGAATTAAAAGACTTACTTTCCTTGTTGGATGGTGGACTCTTCTTCTCCTTCTTTGTCTCCTTCTTCTTCTTTCCCTTTGATGATGATAACATGGCTTCATCATTCTCTTCCATACCCTTTTGTTGATCTTCATCTTGAAGTAATAGGAACTGTAGCTCTTCAAATGAAACTTCTCTATCTCTTGTAGAGAGAGATAAACAAGAAACAAAAGCATGGTATGTAGATGGAAGTGAGTTTAGAAGTGTGTTTACCATCTCTTCATCTGAAATGTTGACTCCAACATTTAGTAACTGATCTTGTAAATCTTTAAGCTTCAAAATATGTGTCTGAACTGATTCATCAACTTTCATCCTTGTGTTGCCGCTAATTGTCTCCTTAGATGAGCTTTCCTAGCAAGGTTTTAGCTCTGATAGAGATTCTCTAACTCCAACCAAGCTTGATGAGAAGTTCTACAAGACCTGATTTAGGGTATAATATGCCTCTTAACTCCCATAGCAATATATGAAAGTGATAGTGCATCCCTTGAATCGCATCTGGATTGCTCTTCTGTAGGAAGTAATCTGGTAGTAGTACGGACTCCTGATGATGAAAGGGTTTCTTCTTCTTCACTAACTCCTGTTGAGCAGAAATAGGAACAAGGGTTCTTCTAGAAGATGAAGTAGCCTCTGACTTGTCTTGGCCTTGGATAAGTGCCATTGAAAATATTCCATAAGTCCTTTGATACTAACAGATTCATCATCATAAAACTCCACATTGGTTAATTAGACATGCCCTCAAGCTTGTCTTCATTCTCAAGTCTATATTCACTCATCTTATTAAGGGTGTATGTCAACTATGCTGTGATACCAAATGTTGGTATCAATGTATCGTAAGCTCTGATACTAAATGTTGGTATTCTAAGGTCTGAATACCATACGTTGGAAGTGATATGGGCCCCAATAAATTCACAGGTTTACATGATCTTCCAACAAATGAACCTTAACATACACACCTTAAGACTCAATAATAGATGAGTGAGAGATAGAGAGAAAATAGATGATATTTCAAGTGTAACAGTAAGCTTTGAAGCTCACCTACACTAACTTATATATGAATGTCAAATTACAATGTGTGTATATGATACAAACTAACAATATCTATATCTAGGCAGAAATAGGAACTAGATACAAGAAATTGTGTGCCTAAGAGGTATGAAGAGTGTGTGTGTTAGAATATGGAAGATAAGAACAATTTAGAACTGTTTTACAACAAACCCAAATTTTGATCAACCTAAATTAGAAACGAGTGACCTAGCAAGTAAGAACAAAAATAGAGTTGCTACTCACAGTAAATCAACAATGGATGTTGATGGTAAGCTAGTAGAATCTCTTCAAAATAATCACCAAGATGTAGACCACAACTCTTCCAAGAGTGTGAGAACTCCTCCTCCAAGATAAAGCACCTCCTAGTTGATCACCTCCTCAAGAGTGTGTGAACATTCTCTCTTCAAGAAGACCTCCTCCTTGCATTGAGCACTTTAGCTCCTTAAGATGATCCTTGAGTGATGATACATAATGAGCCAAGGGCCTCCTTATATAGGTTATGTTTTAACCCTTGAAAAGCACAACTCGGAAAAGCTACAATCGTTCAAGAAGTAAAGCTCCGATAAAAAGATGTTCACAGAAAACTACACGGCGATGGATGTGCTTTCGCTCTCAACAAGCTTTTCATAAAAGCTATGAACTAAAAGCATGCCAATTGTTGTGCAATGCAACCGCCAAGATTCAAACCCTGGTGGGTTCTTTGCAAGTCGTTTCTCCTAGACCAAGGCACCCATGTGTGCTTGTTGAAGAGGAAGCTAAAAGGATAACTCTTATCGCTACCAAACTGAGCTTTTGGGACATTGTTTCCAACAAGATTCCCCACTTTGTGGGGAAGGCCGTTTTGTGTTGATATTTTGGGGCAATCGACACTTGGTTGTAACCTGAGAATCCATCAAGGAAGCTGTAAACTTCTTTGCCTGCAACTCACTCCAATAGATGTTCGGCGATTGGAAGCAGATAACTATCTCTGATTGTAGCGGCATTAACTTTTTTAAGGTTAATACAGACTCACACCTTTCCGTTCCATGATGGGGGACACCCATTCAGTATGCTAAATCTCATAAATAAATCCAGCTTCAATCAATCTATCAATTTCTACTTTTATTTTGGCTGCATAAGTGTCGTTATATGTGTAGGGCTTCTATTTGGTGGGCTTGGCATCAACCATCATGGGGATCATATGAGAGAATATTTTTGGATCTACTCCCTTTAGATCTCTATAGGTCCATGCAAACACATCCCTATATTCCCTTAATAAAGCTACAAGCTCTACTTCTTCTTCTTCACTTAGGTCTTCTCCTATGTACGTACATCGCTCTTTGTTCTCTTCAATGGTTACTACGATTTTCTTGGTCTTTTATTTATAATCATATGCTTCTCTTGTGATGGCCTCTCTCTTGAAATTATCTGGTACTTCAAATAATGATTCCTCCTCTGCTTATTTCATTGATTTTCTTTTATTTTTCTATTGAATATCTTCACTTTCCTCCCTTGAATTAATAGTTTTAATGCTTGTGAGAGGTTCTTCTTTTTGGGTAAATACTCCTACATTTTTTAGATAGTGCTCCTCTAAGTCAAAGCAACTATCCATCACAATGGACTCTATATCATCGTCATCCTCTTCTTCTTCTCTGAATTCATTAGAGCCAAACTCCTCTAGCAAGGGTTCACACATGAACAAAGAGATATCATAACCCTCCTCATCAGAATGAGGCATCCATTGTTCTTCATTGGTAGCGATGTCCATGGTGGCTAAGATTTTTGCCCTGCTATGAGGCTCACATTCCTCATCTGGAAAGATCATCGGTGTGTACGCTGGGTCTCTAACTCATTTGACTCCTTGATAAGTTCCTTCTTCTCTCACTTTTAGGCATCTTTCCTCTTCCTTTGTGACCTTGTACATCCACAAGTGAGTATCTTCATGCATCCATGATGGATCACAAAAACTTATAGAATGCACAAAGATTGAATCCTCTTGCACCTTGTGGATAGGATTCCATTGTAGGGGTGGTACATCTCTGAAGGTATAATCTTTTAGATTGACCTTGGTTATGACCCCTAAGTGGTGCAAGTACAAGGAGTTGGTTCCCCAGTCTTGTATTACTTGCAGTTGTCCTAGGAAGGGTCTTCCTAGGATCATCTCATATACATTATTTTTGCCAAAGTCACATATAGCAAAGGTGTGCTCAAACTCTACACCACAAGTGGTTAGAGTTATCCCTTCTAGCAATCCTTGAGGTCTTTCAATATGGCCATCAGCCATTTGAAGCTTCATTCTAGTTGGTCTTAATGCGAGTTTGCCCCATTTCTTCCACAAGGAGGTGGTTGCAATCGCAACACCAGCACCTGAATCTAAGATAGATTTGGTTGTGTAACCTGGGTAGCTGATTAGAAGATAAAAATTACCTTCTTCACCTTCACTAATGTTTCCTATTTTGTCTAGAGGTATCTCTAGGATTTTTTGCTTAGGTCTTGCTTTTGACATATTGGAACCAAGTTCTGGAACTAATTCGCCACATGTTTCCACAAACTCAAGTTTTACTTTTAGTATCTCTTCTAAGGTGAGATGACACTGCACCTTATTGCTCTTCACGACTTCAGTGTTTCTTGGAACAACTGAGTCTTCATTTCTTATCACTATTGTGGGAGATCTGATATGAAGAGATTCTGATTCCATGGGCCTGTGAATTGTGGCAACTCTTGTAAAATATTAGATTCAAACTCTAATCTTTTGTCTTCTTGTTGCTCTGCTTGGTCTCTGTAAATAGATGAAATGTCTTGGGGAAATTGGTCATGAAGATTATCAATTTCAGGAATGGGAGGGGGATTACTCTTCTCCTTGGACCATTTCGCTTCTTGTATTTCTTGCAAGAACTCTTGAGAGTACTGTTCAATTGAAAGAGGTGTTCCATCATCCATGGATTCAAAAACATAAACTTCCATTGGTGGCGAGCTTTCTCTTTCAACAACTGGTTGAGCCTGTGGAGGTAAAGAAACTTGTGGTTTGTTTACCAACTACTCTAGTCTTTCTAGTAAACCTTGGAAATGCAGACTTGGTTTGATAGATTTTTTTTGATTGAACAATTGATTGGTCTCAAGAATAGCATGAGCTAGTTCTACCATTTTCATGCACATTTTTGTCTGTTTAATCTCTAAATCTGCTCTAGGGTAACTTTATCTAGGTTCACAACTATTGGCCCTTCTTGAAGTTGAGCTTGGTAGGCCTTGAACATCATGCCAAATCCTTCTGGGGTTGGATCCACGAGAACAAATCCTGGTTGTGGTCTATTTACAATGAGTAGTGGGATGGGATGAAGTGGAGTGGATGGATTTTTAGCATGGGAGGGGTTTTGAGATGAAATGTCTGCTATTTTTGTTTTGGCGTCTCTCAGGATTTCTTCTAGTTTGGATAACTTTCTAGCCCATTTAGGATTGGACTTCTCCCTGGTATCCTTCCATGTTCTTGTCTTCATCTTACTAAGCTCACCTGATTCACTTGACTCTGATTGTTCAGTTGGTTTAGCATGTTGTAAAGCTTATGTCCTAGTGAATACTTGTATAGGAGCCATGTTAATGCTGCTTGAACTTGAATCCACCACTAAGCCTACCACATTAATGGGTATAACCTTGGGTGCACCAGAGGGTTTCGATGGACAATCTCTCGGGAGATGGTCTTTGCTGCAGTCAGGACAAAATCCTTGTATTGTGATGTTCTGTCCTTGTCTTAGAGCCAGTGGGTGGGGACATTCACAAATGAAATGGTCACCCTGGCATGTAAAACATGGTCCTCTAGGGTCTTGTGGTCTCATTTGTCTCAATTGGGGCCTAGGGTTAGGATTTGTATACATGACATTTGAGTATTCTGGCTCCCAATTTGGTTCCATTGGTAGTGCCTCGTATTGATACGAATAAGTCTCACTATGCTCAGGTGACTCTATGTAATAAGCTTGTGGACTATCTTCATGAGTGTAGTCATAACTCTGAGCCTGAGAGTCATTTTCTAAGACCAAAGGGGTAATCGACACCAATTCTCTATTAGGGTTCTCATTTGCCACTACATACTTAACTGGAATCACATTGGCAAGAGATCGCAATTGGTTTCCTAGGACTACTTGTGGCCTATATAGTCCCTGATATTGTTATTGGTATTGAGGTTGATATTGTTGTTGTGGCCTATAATATGGCTGTTGGTATTGGTTCTGATACCTACCTTGTTGGTAAGGTTGCTAATAAGTTTATCTAATAACTTGCCTATTGTATGGGCAATCTTGAGTTTTATGGTTCGTGTAATTCCTCTCAATGTGAAATATGGAACATTCATTTCTCTCACATTTTGGTTTTGCAATGGACATACATTAGCCATGTGGTCGCCTCTGCAAATATAGCATCGCTTCAATGAGGTGACCCTTGGTGCTTGTTTGAACTCCTAGCTTCTTGGCAACCTGCTTAGCTATCTCATCTATCTTAGTGGAAGGTCTAGAAGTATGACTAGTAGAACTGTCAGAATCCTTATGGAGTTTGGACAATTCTAACTCCTCACCTAAGTTGTCTTCTATGTCAATACATATTCTCAAGCATTGATCTAGTGTGACTGGGTCCTTGAGATATACATATGATCTAATTTTTCAGCTTAGAAGTACATCTAAAAGCAAGGAAACTTGTTTTGCTTGTGTTGGTAATTCAGGTGTTGGGCATCTTTCCACATATTGTTTAAATCTTCGATAGACTAGCCAAATTGTTTCTTGGGTGTCTTCTTGAAGCTGTGTATCAAGGATGATGTGTTATACCTGATGCCACTCTTGGAAAATTCTATGATAAATGCTTCTAGTAGTTGACCTATATTTCGGTAGTTGCAAATGTTAAGGGGTTGAAACCAAGCTAAGGCAGTACCTTTGAGGGTCAAACCAAATGCCTCAAATTGGGTGAACGTCCTCGATCTCTTCAACTCTTAGCACTTGTTTGAACTCAGCCATATGATCATAAAGATCTCCTGATCCATCAAAGTAGTTTTTCATTGTCTTGACCACTTGAGAGGGTCTCAGGGTTCTTGGATACTCTCGAGGTCTAGGCAATGGAAAATCCTGTGTGTCTCTTTGATGCCTATGTCCTCTATGTCTCTCTCTTTCAGGTCTTTCACTTTCAAATCCTGATCCGTCTCTGCACACTATGTGTGAAAAGCTTACCTCAAGTTTCTCTCTGGATCTTTCCCTCTAGTTTTCATGAGCTTGGGATGATCCTACTCCTTGGAGGCCATGGGAAACATTAGATCTTGGTGGAGAAAAACTCAATTTGCCCTACCAAGTGTATGCATGCTTTCCATGCTCTGTTACCATGAACATTATCTTAGACGTGTTATCCAGATAAACAACTTTGTGTGGTATCTCAAGATCTTTTGAACTCATAGATGGTGACTCTTCCTATTTTGCTAAGTTGATCTAGCTTGAATCTCCAAAAAGCTTCCTCTGTTTCTCTATTTAAGAATAGTTCTATGCTTTTGTTGTCCTGGGGAACCCACTCTGGTGTTATCACTCTAGTCAAGACGGATTTTCCTCGAGGAGTCTTGGGTTCTCGTCTTAGGTCTCCTTGCTCTAGGTCTCCTATCTCCTTTTTGAGAATGACGTTTCCAAACTCATATGTCCTATCTGGTAAGCTGATAACCACATACATGGTTCCTTTCTTATCAATACATGAACCCTCTTCAAATTTAACCACTGGGTGTTCAAGTTCAAAGGGTTGATCAAGATTTTTGAGTTGGACAATTGATTGCCTCAGACCATCCTTATAGATGTGTGCACCTAATTGGTTGGTCTTAATATACTCCAATTGTGTTTTATAGGGACTTTCTGGTGTTTGTAAATAAGTAGTGCCAGAGCTACGTGCATGTCTCTCCATGCTAAAAGACATTTTTGAATCACTTGTTTCTGAACTTAACACATAGGGATAGTCACTAAGTTGTTGTGCCCATGAACTAGCTATGTGATTGACACTAGCTTCAGATGATTTGATGCTTTTTCTATCTCAACCTAGGTGTCTACTTGATCTCAGGCTCATATGCCTTGGTTAAGAGTCCAAAATTTCCTGAGTACAACCTTGTTGCTAAGAGTTGATTGAGGGGGTTAAGAATGCTTACAACCTCGAGTCGCTTCTCCCTTGATCACACTTGAATGCTTAGGATACTCGTTCCCAAGCTGGCTCACACTAGCATCTTGCTTTGGTTTCTCCAAGAGCACTTAATGATCTTGTAAAATTTGTAAGTTTTGCTCAATCTTTTAACTTCAATTGACAGACAATTTGATTCATACATTTTTAAAGATGCTTTTCCCCCCTTTGTATTGATAAGAAACTTTCAAGAGCTCCCTTGGTTTCCTAATTGCACATGAGGGTCAATTTCAAATTACCCTATTTGAAGATCAAGACATTATTCTTAAGAAAAATAATCATGGCCATATGGGATTCAAAACAAGATTTCCAACGCACTCTAGAGCTCAAAAAATGGATTTTGGATGAAAAAGTTATGTCAAGGCGGTGTCCATAAGTGTCAACCCAAGTGACTCATATTGGATCATAAAATCTTCCACTTGTTCAGCACGAATCACTTGCTTGAATTCAGCTATGTGATTATAAGGTTCACCGGACCCATCGTAATAGCTTCTCATACACTTGGCCACTTGAATTGGTCGTAATCTTCTTCCTGGCTCTAGTGGTATGGGCATAATAGGAATTGTTGAATGTCTTACTTGAACTCCAACTCCCCTACTTAAGGGTGGTCTTTCTAGCACTAGATCTCTATTCCTAGGCTCTCCATTGGTTGGGGGTTGATAATTAGGGTTTGCTCCTAGTGTGGAGAACTGAACATTGGTCCTTGTAGGAATATTTTGTTGTCGATCCTATCCCGAGTTCTGACGCATAACTTTGGTATGTTCCATGAGGATTCTAGGAGGTAGTTCCTTGGTCTCTAGGAGGAAACACTAGAATACCTTGATACTTTAATCAGGATCTTTCTAGATTTGAGATGGGCCACTAAGTCCTCATATTCATATCCAGATAAGTGATTCTAGAAAGATCTTTCGGGTCTTGTAGCTCATAGATGGTGACTCTGGGGGTCAAAACAGGCAAACAAGATGTTATGAGAAAATCATGATTTTGATTGAGGATCCTATTTGGAAACACTTTGAAAATGATGATCTTGACTGAGGATTGCGATGCTAAGCAACCCCAAAAATCACGATTATGATTGAGGATCATATTTTTGAGAATTGCCGAAAAATCACGATCTTAACTGAGAATCGCATTTTTGAGAATTCCTAAAAAATCACGATCTTGATTGAGAATTGCATTCTTGAGACACCTTGAAAAACATGATCTTGATTGAGAATCCTGTTTTTGAGAATCACAAAAAAATCGTGGATTCTTGACTAAGAAACATGTTCTTGAGAGACCTTGAAAAACATGATCTTGATTGAGAATCGTGTTTTTGACTTGAAATCGCGATTTTAAGAATGACCTAAAAATCACATTTTCTTGAAAATCGTGTTTTTCTTGAAAATTGTGTTTTTTTTTGAAAATCGTGTTTTTCTTTAGGATCGTGTTTTTTCCTAAAAATCATGTTTTTCACTTGAAAATCACGATTTTGAGAATGACCTAAAAATTGTGATTTTGAATGAGGATCGTGTTTTGCATGAGAATCGTGTTTTGCTTGAGAATCGTTTTTTTCTTGAAAATTGTGTTTTTTGAGAATGACTTGAGAACCGTGTTTTTGAGACAACTAGAGAATCGTGATTTTGAGCACAACCTGAGAATCCCAATTCTGAGAATGACCTCAAAATTGTTTTTTTTCTTAGAATGCTTTTAGGTGAGAAATTCCAAAACTAAGAAAATCATGATTTTAAAAGTTTGAATTTTTCACAAAATCATGATTTTCACCAAAAAAATTGCGTTTTTCTGAGATTTTTTGGGGGAACTTTGAATTTCAACACTGAGGCCTGTGTGTCACACAAAGGTCACAAAAATTACAAAAAATTGCACTCATCAATACTTTGCCTCCCTCTCTCCCTCTTGCACACCCACAAATGAGAAATGAGGTGAAAATGGGGAATATACACTTGAAAACAAAAAATCTCTATGAAGATGAAGATGGGAGAAGATGATGATGATGATGATGAAGATGGAGAAAAAGTCAGAAATTAAACAGAAAATGACTATTTTTTAACCTTCTAACATTGCAAATCTATGATCTTGCTGTCACAATGCTCGTCCTCGAGCAATGCTCCCCAACAATGGTGCCAAAATTTGGTGTAGCCCAAGCGTGAGCAACACCTCCTTTACTTTTCAATCCGTGGAGACATGAGGAGGATATGAAGATTGTGAGCAATTGTGGTGAGCAAATGTGAGTGACAAGCACATACATGCATGCACACACACACAAGGTAAGATAACAAAGACAGGAACAATGGAAGTTCTCTTAACAAGCTCAAAGAAAGTTTATAATGCTCAAGAATAAGTTAACTCTCCAACTAGCTAACCTAAAAAATGCTAACATGAAAAATGAGCTCTCTAGCTCTTTTTATAGTTTTTTGACTAGTTTTAACCTTGTCCAAACCTAGTGTCTGGCCTAATTAAAAGTTTGATTCTAGGGCTTATTTGAGGGCTCAAATGGAATTAAAAAATTATGAAAATTGATAGGTAGGTACTTATAATACTCCTCAAGCTCGAGGACTCCTTGAATTGAACAAAATGGAGTTACAAAATTATGAAATGATATTTACGATGGTTTTTAGTGATCAAAATCACTAATTTTATAGTGATTTCTTCTAAAAATTTGACATATACTTCTTGGAGCTCCCTACATGCTCCCTCTTCTTGTGTTTCCACCTCTTTGATGCATTCATATGCCTTATGCTTGACCTTGAGTATCAAAAACATCTATTAGTAGAGAGGAGTAATTTCTAAACTTGCAAGTATATTTTTGTTATCATCATAGTGCATGAGTGATGGCTCTTCTAGTGTTAGTGCATCTACTAATGTCATTGATGCACCAATTTGCATTTGTCCGCTTGCATTCACTAAAGGGAAGCTTGATGGAACAATCTAAACACTCTAAAATTTCAATATTTCTACAATTTTGGACTCTTATTAGTTATTGGATAATATCATGGGGCCAACACGGCTTCATCCATAGCCAATTTTGATGAAAGATCCATCAAATCCTCGAGCGAAAATCTAGATTGATCCAGAATTTCTTTGAGCTTGGAAGAGGATGAATGTAGATGTGTTATGTGCCATTATGACACATGTAAGTGATTCTATGCTTACTTTAGTTCAACTCACCACTAAAGCACATGAAGTTTGGAGAATATTAGCTCAGTACTATGAGACCAAAAATCGTACTTAGATTAAAAAAACTTGATAATCAGTTAGCAAATGAGAAGCACCCTAATTTGAAGAAGATTGAAGACTTCATCAAGTGAATCAAGCATTTACACGATCAACTGGTTGTTGTTGTTGTTTTGATAGCACCTGAAGAACTAGCTCGCCATGTGTGTTTGAATTCTTCCTACAAAATATGATGGGATTGTTATTGCTCTTAACACTTAGGTTAGACCTTTTCCTCTTACCTTTGAAGAGTTTTTTGAAATGCTTTTGGAAGAAGAAATGTATTTGAAGAATAGTTAAGGTTCAAATGATACAACGTTTTTAGGAAATGAAAAGGGTAGAGGTTCTTCTGATAGTTCAAAGAAGAAGGCAAAGAAGAAGAAGTTCACCAAAAGCTGTCTCTATTGCAAAAACAAGGGTCATGCCATTAAGGATTGTAGGAAGACACTATAAGAAAATAACAGCACAACGGAATAGACTTCTAGATAGAGTTGAGAGAAAAATGCAGACAAAGATAGATGCAGACTGAGAGATAGAGAACTCAAATTCTCAAATTGCCGAGCATAACGCAGTTACAATGATGGTGCTATCCACCCGTGTGCTCCCAATGTGGAGCTTAGATGGTGATCTATACAGACTCTAGATGAAGGGCTTACTAGTGCACAATGCTATGTAAAGCTCAACCTAGGCCATGCTTATATAACTTTTACAAGGCGGTTCGGTATAGATAAAAGTAGGTGGGAGACACAAAATAGTCAGTAAAATATACGATCCGACAATATCTCCATGACTAGAAGTCCTACCATCTTGGCCCTACGAGCCAGGGGGATAGGCCCCCCAGACCCCACAGAAGGGGGCATGCCCCCCTCTCCACTCCCCCCATTAAGGTTCTATGGGGAAACCACGCGATGCCACATGGCCTTTATTTTCACCTTAAATGGCAACCCAATGGATTGGAATTTCATACCCTACCTAACCTAATGGCTAGGCTCACAAAGGTCATCTACAACCATCAACAGTCACACATAGACCTCATCTAACTTGGAAATTAGGGTTCCACAAATGTCTGGGCTCTCATAATGGCTTCTCCTCATAATGGGGGCCTTACAACTTAGAGCACCATGGATCATTTGTGGTCACATGAGGGTGGAGTATTGTAAGGAATTGAACTCACAACCTCGTGGTTAGGAATGTGATGGGCTAACAACTGACCCCAAAATCCATGGTTAAGGATTACTTCCTAATCCTCTCTCTTAGGGTGTAGTTCAACCATCTCCTATCTGTCAAGGGTGTGGTTCAACCATGTCCTACCTATCACTTTATTACATTCTTCCCCCCTTGCTCAATCATTGTCCTCAATGATCTGCTCTTGTATCCCTCTAGCCTCGGTGATCAGCCTCTTGAACTACCTAGGTACCCTTGAATTGATGTCCTCAACCTCGCACAGTTTCTTGAACCTTGTTCACAACCTTGGTCTCTCAAACCCTTGCTCTCAACCTTGGTGTATTGAACCTTCTTGTTCGCAACCTTGGTGTCTTGGGCCCTTGTTCTCAACCTCAGTCTTGAACCTTGTTCTCACCCATGTTTGCTATCTTGAACCCTCAATCAAGTTCCACCCATGGTTTCCCAAGGGATTCACACTTTCTAGCTGTCTCATCAGATTTGGAAGTTCATTCCGAGAGATTTCCAACGGTATATTATATGCCTCAATCGGACCTACGAATTGAGAGATACACTTGATTCTTTGTTGGGCCCAATTCTCAAAGTGTCGCCTTGACAATTCCTACCATTTCACATGATAGAGTGCCCAAGCGCCTTTTTTAGAGGCCATTGGATCATTCCACCTTGCCCAAGCCTACTTCCTAGGCTCTAATACCAATGTAAGGAATTGAACTCACAACCTCGTGGTTAGGAATGTGATGGGACCCAAAAGCCATAGTTAAGGATTACTTCCTAATCCTCTCTCTTAGGGTGTAGTTCAACCATCTCCTATCTGTCAAGGGTGTGGTTCAACCATGTCCTACCTATCACTTTATTACAAGTATTGAGCATATCTAACACCCCCTCCCTCAATGTACACCTTACGGTGAACTACCTCCTTGGTCCAATCCCAAGCTTTGGAAAGTGTCAAAAAAGTTGCTCTCTCCCAAGAGCCTTGGTGAAGATGTCTGATCCATTTTCTTTAGGAAAATAGCTTACTTCCATGAACACATCCTCAATCAAATCACACACATAGTGATACTGAATTTCTATGTGCTTGGTACATGCATGGAAAACATGATTTTTGGCAATGACCATGCAACTTTGGTTGTCACACTTCAACTCTGTAGCC
This sequence comes from Ceratopteris richardii, assembly GCA_020310875.1. Classification (NCBI taxonomy): domain Eukaryota; kingdom Viridiplantae; phylum Streptophyta; class Polypodiopsida; order Polypodiales; family Pteridaceae; genus Ceratopteris; species Ceratopteris richardii. Next base: position 138,642,891 of record CM035417.1, read on the forward strand.
CCCTGTCCTTGTATTCCTATGTGCCATAGGATCCTCCTCAACCATACTACTTCACATGCTACAACACATGTAGCTTTGTACTTAGCTTCAGTAGAAGATAATGCTATAGTCGGTTGCTTCTTACTAATCCAAGAGAAAATCCCTGATCCTAAAGAAAAGCAATATCTAGAAACTGATTTTTTGGTATCAATATCTCCTGCCCAATCTGAGTCACAATATCCGACTAGAGATGATCCTTCTTCATAAAGAATACCATAATCAGTGGTTCCTTTCACATACCTAAGTATATGCATGCTTGCCTTGCAATGAGTTTGACAAGGCTCATTAGAGAACCTCCTTACTACTCCAGCAACATAAGAGATATCTGGTCTGCTATTGCACAAGTAGATGAGACTTCCAACTAATTTCATGTATCTTCCAATATCCACTGGAGGTGAAGTATCTCCAATAGATAATTTTGTGTTGACCTCCATAGGTGTAGAAATTTCCTTGCAATCCTCCATGTCAAATGCCTTCAATATCTACATTGCATACTTTTGTTGAGAGATGAAAATCTTCCCTGGTTCTTGCCAAACTTCAAGACCAAAGCAAGGATGCATTAAGCCCAAGTCTGTCATTTCAAATTCTAAACTCAGGGCATCTTTTGTTTGTTGAAGAAGAGCATCATCATTTCCTGTAATCACAAGGTCATCTAGATAGAGTACAAGCACAATTGTCTTCCCTCCTCTCTTTAGAACATACAAGTTAGCATCAGAAGCACATCTTTTGAAACCTAGATCCAAGAGATACTTATCTATCCGTTGGTACCATGCTCTAGGGGCTTGTTTTAGCCCATATAATGCCTTCTTCAGCTTACTTTCCTTGTTCTCTAAATGGGGAGCCTCAAACCATGCTGGCTAAGACACATATACCTCCTTGAGGTCTCCATTTTGGAATGCTGATTTGACATCCATGTGATAGACTGGCCAACGCTTATGTGCAGCCACAACTAGTACTACTTGGATAGTAGTCCTTCTTGCAGTCGGGGCAAATGATTCACAAAAATCAATGCCTTCAACTTGTGAATAGCCCTGTGCAATAAGTCTTGCTTTATACTTTTCTAGAGTACCATTAGCCTTGTACTTTAGCTTCCAGACCCACTTGGTGCCAATGATTTTTGGGCTCTGTTCTTTATTGTCATAAACTTCTCCCATGAGGGATTCTCTTTTTTGCATTCTTATCATTATTTTCTTGTCTTCTATCTCATACTTCTTGAAATTTTTGGGCACATGAAACAAGGTTTCTTCTTCTTATTCTTGTGTCAGGGAATTCATCTTTTAAGTATAATTACTCTTATTCTAAGGCACAAAAGAGATCCATGATGATGGATTCTATGTCATCATTGGTCGCTTATACTCGTACATCTATACTAGATTCACATTCCTTGATTATGGGTTCACACATGAATGCAAAAATGTCATAGCCATCCTCATCACAATGGGGGCATCCATTGTTCTTCATTTACTACTATGTCCATTGTTGCTAAAATCTCTGCCCAACCATGAGGTTTAAACTCTTCTTCTAGAAAGATCATAGGCACATATGTTGGAACTTGAAGTGACCTATGGTTTCTTGATGCTCCTATGTCTCTGGCTTCTAACCTCTTCTCTTCTTTGATACCAGCTTACACATCGATAAGTTTGTATCCTTGTGCATCCATGAAGGATATGATCCTATGGAATGCACAATTCAATATCTTTTGGTGTTCTTTGGATAGTGTTCCACAGTAGGGGTGGTAGTCTTTGAGGTTGCCTTTTGTAGTTACCCCTAAATGCTATAAATACAAGGTATTAGTTCCCCAATCCTACACTATTTGCAATTGGCTCATAAAAGGTCTTCCTAAGTCATCTCATATACGTGGTTCTTTCCAAACTCACAGATAGCAAATGTGTTCTCAAATGCTACACGAAACATAGTGAGAGTGATGCCCTCTACAATCTTAGAGGCTTCTTTATGTGTCCATCTACCATTTGCAACTTTATTCTTGTAGATCTTAAAGCTTGTTTGCCCCATTGTTTCCATAAGTGGTGGAAATGGCAATGCTTGCTCCTGAGTCTAGGATTGTGTTCGTCATGTATCCTTGATATGTGATAGGGAGATACATATTTCCCTCTTCTCCTTCAATCATATCTCCTATCTTCTCTACGTGTATTTCTAGAAATTTCTTTTTGGATCCTACCTGAGAGTGGGAATTGGCAATTTCTAGCAAGTGGTTTGCTACTCTGGTCTGACTTTGAGTAGTTCTTCTAAAGTGAAATGACACTAGACTTTAGTATTCTTGACTACTTTTGTGTTCCTAGTTATAACAAATTCTTTGTTTCTAATCATTACTATGGGAGTTCTCATCTCAATAGAGTTTGATTCCCAAAGGCATATGAAATGAGGCAATTCCTATAAGGAATTAGATTCAAAGTCTAATCGTTCACTTAATTGCACATCTTCCTGCTCTCCATAGATAGAGGGAATGTCTTGAGGAAATTGATCATGAAGATCATCTATCTCTTGAAGGGGAGGGGTATCCTCTCTCTCCTTGGTCAATTTCTCCTCTTGTATTTCCCATAAGAACTCTTGGTAGTACTGATTTATAGAGGAAGGTACTCCATCATCCATAAAGTTAGGAACATAAGCTCATAGTGGATGTAAGCTTTTTCTCTTGCTTCCACCATCTTGAGTCTCTGGTGTTGCTAGAGTTTGTGGTTTAGACACCAATTGATCTTACCTCTCAAGTAGAACTTTGAAGTGTAACTCTCGTTTCATTGATTCTGTTTGATTGAAAAATTGGCTTGCTTCAAACATAGCCTGAGATACTTCTACCATATTTACATGGAGTTTTGTCCTTTCAATCTCTAAGTCTGTTTGGGGGTAGGATTTGTTAAAGAAACACTCACGAATTTGACGCAACAGACAAAGAGAGAGAAACAGAATCTTCCGGAAGATCAGTGCACAGGTGTACAGTATGAGAAGTTAGTGCACGGTGTACGCATAACAGAGCAATTAACCGCGGCGGGCGCGTAAGGCGCGCATAACGTAAATTGAAGAATGACAGCACAAAAGAGCGCCAAAGAAAAATGTATATATATATACATCAAGGTTTGAAAAACAAGACACAAGAAGAGAGCAGAAGAAGGAGAGGAATAGAATAGAGACGAGATATAGCAGATGCACAGAGACGCAGAGTCATAGATAGAAGACGCCATAGATCGCATATGTAGAAGAAGACGCCAGAGATCGCGTATGTACAGATGAATAACACAAGCCTGAAGTGTCGGGTTTTTCATCTGAGAGAGATGGTAATAAGAAACTACTCACAGTAGGAGAGTTTCTGTAACTTGAGCAAGAAGAGGCCAAGCTTACTTGTATACATCTTCTCTAATTGAAAACACATGTTCATGTGGACGTCTGCGCGCAATCTTTACTTGTGAAGAGTCTGAAGCTTTTTCGTGTTACGGTAGAAAGTTTTCGTTTATCGTTAACTGTCACGACTCGTTACTAAACGTGCTTCAGTACCTTCTCTGTAAACGCATGTTTCAGTTTACTCAGTAAACATATTTCAGTATTTTCCGGTCAGTTACAGTTTTTCAGAAAACAAGTTTTCCGGTAGAACAACGAAGTATAACTCACAGTAGAGTTCGAAGCTTTGTATGAGAGATAGCTCATCTTGTAGCTAGACGTCTCTACTTTAAGCTGATCACAGTTTCCGGTGAAATGGAGATGTACACACAGTACAAAAGTTAACCGGAAAGTAGCACTTTAGAACTGTGAAGTTTTCAGAAGGAAGTTCATTCGGTGAAGGAAGCTCACACATTACTTCCTTATTTCACATAAGTTCATCTGAAGAAATTACGAGCAGAACTAAGTTTATTCCGGTGAAGTTCCGGTAAGATTTCGGTGACGTTCCAGCGACAGTCTGGTGAAGCTCCGGTGGAACCTGTGTTGCAGAATAACACAGTTAAGGCAACGTTAATTAGGCTGAGCTACTGTTGATTACAGAGGTGTTCTGAATCACTCTAGTTTAGCATCCTACTGTGGTGGCGCGGCATTTTCCGCAGGCCTGACAGAGTTCAAGCCTTGCCGCGACGACCACCATCGGCGACATCTGAGCGAAAGATTATCGCCAACAATTGGTATCAGAGCCAAGGTAGTACATCATATATCAGCAACATTTGGTATAAGAGCAGAGTATTGTCTATCATGGCAGATCATGTCCAAATAGAGAAGCTAGACAGAGATAATTATCCCGCATGGGTAATGCGCATGGAAGCCTTACTTATGAGTAAGGAATTAATGATGTACGTGACCGGAGAAGAAAAGAAGCCGACTTTCGAAGATGATAGTCAACCAGAAAAAGAAGAATTGGAAGCCCTAAAGCTGTGGCAGAAGAAAGATGCAACGGCAAGAGCCTACATCTACAATACTGTCTCAGATCATCTACTACCGCACATTAGAGGTCTGGAGAAAGCAGAGGATATATGGAGCGCATTGGAAGATCACTTCCAAAATACTACGAAAGCTAGGAAGGCCAACCTATGGTCCGAGTTCACAACGTTCAAAAAGAAGCCGAGTCAAAGCATCAGTGACTACGTCACTAAAATGAAGGATCTAGCAGATAGTCTGGGATCCATAAATGAAGATGTCGAAAATCATAGATTGATAGCACAACTGCTCACAGGGTTGAGAGGAGATGAAAGGTGGAAACCTTTCGTACTCTCAACTGAACTTTCTTTAAATCATTTTGTGCCAGATTTAAATCAGTTGCTTGGATTGATGCTCACATATGAGCAAGACCTGAAAGGAGACACAGATAAAGGACAAAGCTCTGCAATGTACATGAAGAACAAGAAGAAAGACAAAGGCAAGTCAAAAGATGAAGAAGAGTCGAGTTCTCAGGTCTATTACGCAAGAGGAAAAGGAATTAGCAGAGGAAAAGCAAGAGGAAGAAGTAGTCAGAATACCACCAAGAAAGCTTGCTGGATTTGTGGACTAAGTAACCATCTGGCGCATGACTGTTGGCACAACCAACAGAACAGTAATAGCAGAGGCAGAAGCGGAAGAAATCAGAGTAATGCTCAAAGAGGAAGACAAAACCAAAGAGGAGGCTACGGTAGAGGTGGAACAAGAAGTTGGGGACAGAGCCAATCCTACAACACCACCTACAACAACTACGCAAATGACACACAGAATGAAAGTCATACATCATTGATGATGAACTCAATCAGCACATCTGATAACGAAGATCTAAAGGTATTTTACATTGATTCTGGATGCTCTAATCACTTGTCAGGAAATATAGAACTGATGTCAGAATTGGAAAAAGGAAGTGCGAGTCACACTGTTCAAACAGGTGACAATACAAGACACAAAGTAAAGTCAATCGGAAAGGTGAAATGCAAAAGTGGAGCAGATTTGCTAACTAATGTCTTGTATGTTCCAACAATACCGAAAAATCTGATCAGTGTGGGACAGATAGTTGAAAAAGGTTTTCAGGTCAGATTTACAAATAAAGGAGTATTTGTAGAAGATCCCAAGAACGGATACTATCAGATCGTCTCTGGAAAGAAAGAAGGGAGACTGTTTACCTTAAGAGTACAAGGGAACATTGGCCAAGCGCTGCTCACACATGATGAAAAGGTAATTACAGAACTTGATCTCTAGCACAAGAGATTAGGTCATTTCCACGAGAAAGGAATCAAAGCTATGATAGCGAATCAGTCTGTACTGGGATTACCGAACATACAGAACCAACATATGATTCATAAATGCGAAGCCTGTCAAATGGGAAAAGCCCACAGGTTACCTTTCCAGAAGAAAGGATTCAAACATGACGGTGTGCTAGAACTCATACATACAGATGTATGGGGACCAACGAAAGAAGGATCAATCAGCGGATCAAGGTACTATGTTTTATTCATTGATGATGCAACAAGGTGGATAACTCTTTATGTTTTGAAAGAGAAATCAGAAGTGTTCGGAGCTTTCAGACACTTTCATGCATATGCTGAAAGACTCACAGGACAAAGACTTAAAAGACTGAGGTCTGATGGAGGGGGAGAATACTTCTCCCAAGAATTCAATGACTATCTTTGGAATGCAAGAATTAAGAGAGAAATAACCTGCAGGTATACACCACAACAGAATGGTGTAGCAGAAAGGAGAAACCGAACTCTAGTCGAGTTTGCGCGAGCTATGCTAAAAGAAAAGAATTGCCCGGATTATCTTTGGGCTGAAGCCGTGAACACATCGACATACTTGGTAAACAGATTACCATGTACAGCCTTAGAAGGAATGACCCCTTATGAAGCCTGGTGGGGAAAGAAGCCAACACTTGATCACTGCAAAGTGTTTGGATCAGTAGCGTATGCTTATGTACCGTCTCAACTCAGACATAAGCTTGAACCGAAAGCAGAAAAATATGTGTTCGTCGGATATGATGAAAAGCAAATGGGTTACAGGTTATGGAGTCCTCTAACCAAACATTTTACTGTTTCCAGAGATGTAACATTTGATGAACAGAAAAGCTGGTATGCAGATCAGAGTCATACAGCTGAAGAATTTGAAGAAGAGATAAAAGGAAGAGAGAAAGGAAAATCAATTGTACAGGTAAACAAAGAAGACGAGGCAAGTACGTCCAGGACCGGATCAGGTATGAGAAACGAAGATGAAGACGTGTACTCAGACACACATGAAGAATATGAGCTAAGAAGGTCGAACAGAGTAAGAAGACAACCAGAAAGGTACTCATATGATACATCATATATAACTCAGAACGATTATGCATACATGGTCAAGGACGATGATGAACCTCAGAGCTATGACGAAGCCAAAGGCAAGAAGCAATGGCAAGAAGGAATGAAAGAAGAACTCACCGCACTGGAAGAGAACAAGACATGGGAGCTTGTTCCTAAACCAAACGGTAAGAAAGTAATCGGAAATAAATGGGTTTTCAAAGTTAAGAAACTTGCAGATGGAAGGATAGCCAGACATAAAGCGAGACTAGTTATCAAAGGCTATGCTCAGACGCATGGCATAGACTATGACGAGACGTTCAGTCCGGTGGCAAAAATGTCAACCATAAGAACAGTGATTGCTATAGCAGCATCAAAAGGATGGAAGCTAAGTCAGCTAGATATAAAGAATGCATTCCTGAATGGATATATATCAGATGAAGTCTATATGGAACAACCGGAAGGGTTTATAAGTTCCAGATATCCAAATTTTGTTTGCAGATTAAGAAAAGCACTTTATGGACTAAAGCAAGCCCCAAGAGCTTGGAACTACAGACTTGTGAAATATCTCAATGAACTTGGATACCAAAGTTCGAAGGCAGATGCAAGTCTACTCATTAAAAGGACAGAAGAAGGAATGATCTACATTTGTATCTATGTAGATGACATAATAATTACAGGTACCTCAGATGCAGGAATCACAGAGGTAAAGAAACTGCTAGAAAAGGAATTCAAGATCAGTGACCTGGGAAAGTTATCATACTTTCTAGGAATGGAAATCACATATACAGATCATGGTGTATATGTCACACAAGAAAGGTATCTCCTGAACTTACTGAAGAAGTTTGTAGCTCAGTGATGAGTAGCACCTCCTTTAATGTCAATCCGGGAAGACATGAGGATGGTATGAAGACCTCGAGCAAGTGACGGCACAAGTGCGTGAGTGAGAAGCACACTAACATGCACATACATACACACACACGCGCACACACGGCAAGAACAGAGAGAGTAAGACAATGGAATCACTTCTATTGCAACAAAGTTCTCATACAAGCTCAAAACTACAAGAATCTACCCCAAAAATGAGCTCTCTAGCTCTATTTATAGTTTTTGACTAGCTTTGGCCCTGTCCAGACCTAGTGTCCGGCCTAGTTAAAAATTAGGTTCCAGGGCTTATTTGAGGGCTCAAACGAGATCTAAAAATTATGAAAATTGGCAGGACACTACTTCTAAGGCTCCCCAAGCTCGAGGACTCCTCGGCTTGTACAAAATGGAGCTACAAAAAGGTGAAATGATATTTACAAGGTTTTTTAGTGATGAGAATCACTTAAAAATGATGTAGGGGTTTTGAAAAAAAATGAAGGGTTGCCTTAGTGCTAGATCTGCATGTGTGTTCGTACTTGCTTCTTCCCGTATGCTGTCAACACTCTCCCCCCCCTAGCGTCTGTCGCCTCTGACAGACCTTTGCTCTACGGGTTGATCAATATAGTTCTGGAGAATGTCAGCTCCCACATCATGTTCTTTGATTCGCAGCCCTCGGATCAGGTCTCTCTGCAGGGTGTCCCAATTGACTGGGCCCGGTATGTCCGGCTGTGGCATTGTGTAGAGTTCTGAGTGCATCGTTTGTTCGCATGCAAAGAGGTGTAACAAATGGGTGGGCCGTGGCGCGAACACCTCTGAGTGTGCTTCCCAGAACCCCGTGGTGAACATTTCATCGAAAGTTTGCTTGTAGCAGGCAGGGAGATATCTGATGCGTGCGTGCCATGCATAAGCAACTCGTATGCTTGGGGTGGTGCTCATATCATATAACAGGTCATAATTACCATTCACAAACCCGGGAATCGGAGGTTGAATATGACAGACATTTCGGAAAGTTTTGAGCACAACCTGCATCATATCGAAGATCTTGAGCATCATCTGGGCAGCCACATCTGGCATAGGGTGGAGGTGGGGAAGCCAATGTCTGATGGTAGCCATCATGTAGGCTACCATTGGCGTGCCGCTTGGGGGTGCAATGGCAGGGTAATTGAGCCATTCTCTGCAATTGGCGTTGTTCTTGACTTTGATTGCAAACGACTTCCATGTCCTTCTCCGTTGTACTGGTCCATAGCAATTGTTATACTTTAAATGCATGGGTGCGTGGTCCCATGTTCGTAGCATCTCGGGATAGGTCTCCAATAGCTTTTGCCTCCAGATGGGTTGATGTATTCTCCCTTTGCGCGCCTCCTCTGGAATGTCCTCAGGTTCAAATTGCGTTGCGAAAGTTGGGTACTTGTTGGTCTTCCGTTTGATCTCGGCGTTGTAGTCTGCCAACAGTACAAAGTATGGCTTATATTGTAATTCTGAGCTGGTTATTAGTCTTCTAGGGGCCAGATGTCTGAAGTATTCTGATTGAAGTATGGTCTCTTCAATGGTCTTCATGGCCAACATCTGGTAGGAGATACGTTCTTCATGAGTCTGCCCCATTTCTTCTACCTGTTTCATCCATGCCGATGGGGGTTCCTCATAAGTGTCCTGTCCCTCCTCAGTGATTGTGCCTCCTGGAAAAGGTTGAGGCTCATAGTTCTCTTCATATGCTTCCTCCACTGGAATAATAACTACTTCTTCTTCCATGGGTTGCTCAGGTGGGGAAGGAGGTCGCTCGTACTGCATCAACTTCAATTTTAATTCTGCAATCTGTTGCCGTAACCCCAGTACGTCATTGGTCGTTGAATGTTCAGGTTCAGGTGAAGTAGCAGCGTCGGTCATCTCTTTAGGTTCTCGTTGGTGTGGTGTAGACTCTTGGGATCTCTGTAGGTCCTTCAGTTGGTCGGCAAGCTGATTATGTGCTTCTAAAAGATTGGCATAAGTTTCCAAGATCTGTTGTATGCTTTCTGAGGGAACAGCTTGAAATTTAGCCGGGTCTATGGGTGCTCCCGGGGTGTTCTCCATGGCAGCCTCAAGGTTCTCTTGGTTTTGTTGTTGAAGCCGTCTGTTCTCTTCTTGAGCTGCTGCAAGATGTCGTCGTAGCAAGGCCATGTTTCGTTGAAGCCTTGCATTGCGGCCCATTTGATCTCGCAGTTGTTCCTCCATGGCTTTGCTCGCTTCCATATGCCTCGCTTCCAGTTGCGCATTTGCATGTTCGAGGGCGGATATTTTGCTTTGTGACTCCGTATGACTGGACTCCAAAGCATTGACACGCTCTTGGAGTGTTGCCGAGAGGGTGCAAAGCTCCTTGTTATTTTCTTCCAATAATTTATATTCCTGCTTAAGCTGAGTGGCAGCTTCGAGCATGGTGTCGAGTGCATGACTAAATGAAGTGGGTGCAGGGGTAAAGGTGGAAGATGCAAGGGTTCGGGGGATGGGAAAGGGAAAAGTGGTGGTGGGTGATCCTGTGGATGGTGAGATGTCCATGGGATCGGACGTGAGAGTGTGTGATTCGTGCACTGTGAATACAGGAATGGTGGGTGGTGTGATAGTGGTAGCAGTGAATGTGGGGGAGTGGGGTTGGGAAAGGGACTTTTTATTATAATTATCCACCTGTTGGAGTATATTTACAAGGTTTGTCCAAAATGAGGGTTGTGTGACTTGGGCTGAGTGTGAGGCAGTTGCTAGGGGAGTGGTGGATAGGGTTTGGGTGTGGGTGAATGGAAAAGGATGGGATGAGGTCTGGCTATTGGCAAGTGGTTGTCCAAGGGCGGGGAGATAGGAAGGGTGACCTATTATGGTTTGACCGGTGGCCGGATGTCCGGTGTGAGGTTCAAAAATTTGGGTGGAAGTGTGGGACGTGGGTAAAGGGAAGGATGTAACAACGGAGGTGTGTACAATGGTTTCGTGATGGGTGGATATCGGTTGTTCAGGAGGAATAGTGGAGAGGAGTTCTGAAGGGTGGATGGAAGGTGGCTGTGGAGAGGGTACGTGTGTAATTACCTCAGGTGCGTCGGTGGGACTCGGGCTCGTCATGTGAACATCCTCTGAAGTTGTAGTAGGCAAGGCGGTAGAGGTTTCCATTTGAATCATTTTCCCGCGTCGTGGTCGAGTATCAATCCTTCGTTGATCATAGACAGGGTTTTCCTGATAGACCATTGTCCTCAATGCCTCCCCGATCCCACATGTCTCTGCCAATAGATTCAATGATTTCACAAAGTGTGAGTCGACATTCTCGGTTTGAAGCATCTGGTTCACTAGAGCTCTGTTCGCCTCTTCTGTCATCTTATGTCTTCTCTGTACCTGCTTGATTGTCTTGTACAGCCGTCTGAGTTGTGCTGTGTAGGCAGGGGCCTTCTCTTCACTGTCTTCTGGGTCATTTCTGTGTGCGCCTTCCTGCACTTGTGTGTTTGGGTCATGAGGATGTTGTGCCACTTCTTCCCCATGTACTCTGCTCGTCTCGCCCCGTGGCTGTTCTCTTTGGGCTGATGCACCCGGACCCACATTGTCAAGGGAATCTTCACTGTCGGATAGGGGGACCGTCTGCAGGAATCTTTCAAAATCGAAATTTGGATCTTCTGTGAAGGTGGCCATGGATGCAAACTCTGCATCGGTAGGTAGTGGAGGGGCGGATGGAACGGGTTGTACCACCTCTCTAGCTTGAACTCCTTGAAGATGGATCGTGAAAGGTATGACTTGAGCTTCTGGTCTGGGAGAAGCTTCAGTCGTGGCTTCTTGAGGGATCGTTACCTGGGAGAGCGATCCACGCATCCTTTTTGCAGGCTGACTCCCTGACTTCCGCCCTTTGAACAGCTCCAGGTGTGCATACTTTAGGGCTCGGGCAACTGGCACATCATATGCAAGACATCTGTAGATGATTCTTGTCAGCGCACAACAACCATGTAAAGTGGGCTTCCTCACTCCCCGCTTGCCTGCCTCATACGCTTGATCTAAGATCCATACCGGCATCTTAATGGGCAAGCTTCCGGTCTCTGCTAAATATAGCCCGTACCATATCTTCTTGTGAGGCTGAGTGAAACGGTCCTGAGCGGGAAAAGCGAAGTGCTGGAGGCACATCCGCAGAGGTATGGCGATGTTGGGGGTGAGGGCGCACATTTCTTTTAGTTTCTTGATTCTATTGCTTTTCATCGACTCCGGTATCAAGGGGTCGCGGTCAGAAGGCACATGCGTGCCATACATCTGAAGTGCTTCCCTGATTAAAGTCACATTTAATTCGAACTTCCTCATTTCCTCCAAATTGGACAAGGAGGGCACCCAGAATGTGCCTGAATGATCCTTATCCCCTGTCGGCTTCAGCGTAGCAATTAAGTAGTAGCACCTGAGGAAGTCTGGTTTAGGCAGAGCTGCACTGAAATAAGCTTGTAATCCTGCTTTTTGCCAAATATCTTGAAGTGGAGTTGCATTTTGCAATGCTTCGAATTCTTGTGAGAAGAATTGGAAGGTCCACCACACTCCTCCACATTCCATTTTGGATTCCCAGATGTGATCCGCGTCTCCCAAATCTCCTGGCATCTCATTGAACCAGTGAGAATGCCCTTTTACTCTTTCGGTTAGGCCATTGGGTGGATCTGGAATAGGAATTCTCCGCACATTCACGAACTCTTGAGGCCGAGCTGTTGGTGGGGCCTCCACTGGCATGGCATCCCAATTGATTGGAGCACCAGATCCTGCGTGAGAGCTTGTGCCTGCCGCTGTTGCCATGAGAGTAGGTTGCTTATCTGCTGGAAGAAGAAAGGCACATTAGTGTTGCATAGGAAACAAGGTGTAATGGTGTTCCCTTCACAATACCAACATGACAATCCCGGAGGTCAGTGGTTAGTGGTGAAGTGTTTGTGATAGGTGTGAGTGGTGGTTAAAGGTTAGTGTCATCCTAGATGCATACTTTGGTTATGCAATGGGCTCAGAATGCTCCTGTGTTAGTGTGGGCGGATTTACAGAATGGGGTCAGGGGGTTTAATACACAGTTTAATTCTCCACACTTTGATAGAAGATTCGTAGCTCTTAGAGCTAAAGACAGGTGAAGATTTTCGGATGAGAGTGTGATGCATTTGGGACCTTTTGGGTACCCATTTCCATACATGCCGAGAGTTGATGAGAGTGGAGACAGTGAGTGGTGTAGGTATCTTTTCGTTTTCTGAGTTGTTGGCCACGAGTGCTTGTGAATGTTGCTTCATCCTAGTGTCTGGAGGTGAAGTAATTTGGGCTTGTAAGCAGGCCTTGGGCACCCATATCTGTCTAGCATTAGGGATGGCCTTCATTGACCGCTTAGGAACCCAAATAGAAATGGCATGCCTAGGGGTTATCCTAGAGGGCTTCATCCCTTTGTTCCTTGATGGTGAGGCTCGTTTCTTGTCTTCTTGAGGGTCTGCTATTAGAGTTGTGGGTCTTCCTTCCTTGCGTATCCAGATCTGCTTCGCACCACGAGATGCTCCATGTTGTATGGGTTGGCGCTCCTGCCTCTTGATCATCAGCCTCCTTTGTGTCGGGTGATGTTTGGTCTGCTCGTTTAGAATCTTCTTTGGATCAGTTAGGAACTCCTTATTGGCTCCCATACCTTCAGTATGATTGACAATCCTCTGCACCATAGAAGTTTGTACAAGAACAACATTGTTATCTTCATGTGGATTCCTGGAGGGACCAGGAGTTGGTGCCCGTTCTATTGGTTTGAGTGCTTGATTTTCTAATTCAATCGTGAGACGGCTTTGGCCTACTCAAGCCTGAAGAAGTCCACTTCTTAGGTTGAGGTTGACTGCGTGATCATAGATCCAGTCTTGGCCTAAGATAAGAGGTTCGGTCAGATCCTCGTCTTCACACACTAGCACTTTTGCTGGCATGAGGACCTCTTGTATGTAGAGGGGAAGATCCACTTCTCCCATGCAAGGGGTTTCAACACCTCCTAGTCCTATCAGATATGCTTCTAGGGGTTTTACCTCCAATTGCAGCTGCTTGCAATAAGAAAGCCGAACTGCACTTGTGGCTGCTCCTGAATCAATTAAAGCTCTCACGCTTGTTGTGCTATCTCTTTGTCCTATTTCTAGGGTCACAAAAGGTCTTCGATCCACTATTTTATGGGTACGTTCACCTGAAGCCTCACACATGGCCATGTGATAGCCTGGAGACGCTTGAGTGTCAGTCATAGGCTGATCCCTCCCTTGTCTCCTCAACTTCATTCGTCTGATACGCTCTAAGGCCTCTGCCTGTGCTTCTTCTCGAATTCGTTTTTCCTCCTCTTTACGTTGCTTAGCAGTATTGAGTCGACTTAGCATTTCCTCCGTGAGGGGTTCCTGATACAGCTTGACTCTACATCCGCTAATATAGTTTGGGAGAACATCACCCTCTAAAGTGGCTAGTTGTACTGCTCCACTCGTGGAGATCCTATTGATGATCATAGGTCCGTAGCCTCTCTTTTCTAGCTTTCTGGCATGTTGTTTCAATGTGTAGACTAAAACTAGATCTCCTGCTTTCAAGCCCTTATCCTTCACATGGGCATCAAAGTATGCCTTCTGTCTCTTCTTAGCTGCATATATCCCTGCAGCTGCTCTCAGTCTTGTTTCTCCTAATCGTTCAAGGTCAAAAAGTCTAGAGGAGAGCTCATGACCTGTCCATTCGTGTTCTTGTGCTACTTTTAATGTAGGTATTAAGAAGTCCAACGGTAGCACTGCGTTTTGGCCAAAAACCATCTGAAAGGGGGTGGCTTGGAGTACCGTTTTGTAGGCGACTCGGTATGCCCAAACAACATGGTGTAGCTGTTTGTCCCAATCAGAGCGTTTGTTGTTCACTAATTTTGTCAATACATTGCATAGGATCTTATTGGTGCTTTCGGCTTGCCCATTAGCTTGAGGGTGATAGGGGGCAGACTTCTTATGCACTACCAAGAATTCTTGGAGCAGATTTTCAATAACTTCATTCAAGAAATGAGTGCCTCTATCACTAACTAGCTCTATGGGTAGCCCGTATCTTGTGAATACATTCTCAAATAAGAACTTAGCAGTTGCCTGAGCGTCGTTCTTCGTTGTGGCTTTTACCTCTACCCACTTGGTTAGATAATCCGTGGCAACGATGATATACTCAGCATGGGAACCCTTAGCTGGGGGATTGATAGGACCTACAAAGTCTATTCCCCACTTAGAGAATGCACGTCCGCCCATCATAGGCTTCAATGGCATCTCATCTCTGCGTATAGGATACTGGGTTCGCTGACAATTCTCACACCTCTTCACATAGGTATGTGCGTCCATGTGAAGGGTGGGCCACCAAAATCCTGCAAATAGGATTGCTTTGATCACCCTATCTGGACCAAAGTGTCCTCCTGCTACACCCTGGTGAGCAGTTTCCAAGATCTTTAGATATTCATTCTCATGAACACATAATCTCAGGTAACCATCTTTTCCGCGCTTGTATAGATTATCACCAATGAGTGAATAATCTAGGGCCTCTTGTTCGAGACTTCTTTTCCTAACCAGAGTCATGTCTGGAGGGAATGTTTTCGTCCTTAAGAAGGATACTAATGGTTCGCTCCAATCTGGCATTATTGACACTTGATAAAGAGTGGCATGTTCCACTGGTGGTTTAGTGCAGCAGATTGGGCATTCCTTACACAACTTCTGGACATCAGCTTCCATAGTCGGCCAATGCACTCCTAGTCTCCTCAAGGTCTGTAGGGTTCGTTGTTTTGAGTAGTGTTGCTCTAATGCACCTACATGTGCTAATTGCAACCACTTAGCGTACTCGTCCTCTTCTACACAACAAGCCAAGATTCCTTGATCCGTGTGCTTGTACATACTTCCAGCCATGATGTGGTACTTTTGAGCTTTGACCACCTCCTTATCCTGTGTGTTTACTACTGGATGATTAGGTCCATATGTAAGTATTGGCACTAAGGGCTTGGCCCATTGGGGCACCACTTCCAAATTGAACAAGTATGCATCAGGTAAGTCATCTGAAACTCCTTGCGGGGCCTCTCCGGATGTGAGCCTAGAGAGATGGTCTGCTCTCAAATGAGTCCTACCTTTCCTTACCACAACCTCAAAGTCATACTCCATTAGCAAAAGAAACCATCTTACTAACCTTCCGGTGTTGCATGGTTTGTTTACCAGGTATAGTAATGCTTGATGATCAGTAAAAAACTTAAACTTATTTGCAAGCAAATAATGTCTAAACTTTTTAACCGCATACACCATGCCTAGTCCTTCTCTCTCAGTGGTGGTATAATTCCGTTCAGCTGCATTTAGTTGTCTACTAGCATAGGCAATAGGGAGATCCATGTTCCCTTCACCCGTAGGTTGTGCAAGTACACATCCAATAGCATAATTGGAGGCGTCCACATGAACATGGAATGGCTTGCTCCAATCTGGTGTGGTCAAGATTGGTGCTGAACACAATCGCTTTTTCAGCTCATTGAAGGAGTTCTCACACTCATTAGTCCACTCAAAATTTGTCAAAAGTCCGTACATGGGCTTTGCAATGACAGCGTACATGTGAATGAATCGGCAGTAGTAACCACAATGCCCCATGAAAGCTTGAACTTCTTTGACATTTCTTGGCCTAGGTAGCTCTGCTATAGCTCTCACTTTCTCTTCGTCAGTAGATATGCCATTCTTTGACACTATGTGTCCTAGAATCTTGCCTTGCCTGACCATAAAAACGCACTTTTCTGGGTTCAGGCAGACTTGATATTCTCTGCATTTGTCAAAGATTTGTCTGAGTTCGGGAATATGGGTTTGCCTAATGTTGGAATGAGCACAAAGATCATCAACATAGACTTCTAAGTTCTTCCTCAGGAACTCTTTAAACACATGGCACATCAGCCTTTGGAAGGTAGCGGGAGCATTGGTCAGCCCGAATGGCATTACCCTAAAAGCGAATATACCCCACTCTGTGGCAAAAGCCGTTTTATGCTGATCTTCTGGAGCAATGGCTACTTGATTGTAGCCCGAAAACCCATCTAGGAAGCTGTACACTTCCTTGCCTGCTACCCTTTCTAATAGATGCTCAGTGATGGGAAGAGGATAGCTATCTCTAATAGTTGCTGCATTAACCTTCTTCAAGTTAATGCAAACTCGTAATTTGCCGTTCTTCTTGGGCACCACTACAATGGGGGATACCCATTCAGTGTGCTCAATTTCATAGATAAATCCGGCTTCCACCAAGCGGTCTATCTCTTCTTTGATCTTAGCAGCATAGTTATCATTATATGTATATGGCTTTTGCTTAGAGGGTTTAGCCTCTGAGGTCATGGGAATTGTGTGTGAACATATGTCTGGGTCAACACCCTTCAAATCCTTGTAGCTCCAAGCGAATACATCTCGATATTCTCTTAACAAAGCTATCAGCTCTTGTTCTTCCTCTTCTGTTAGGTCATGACCTATGTATGTGCATCTTTCTTCTCCTTCCTCGATGGCGACAACTATTTTCTTGGTAGTTTCCTTACTATCATAGGCTTCTCCTGCTTGTGCCTCACGTTTAGGCATTCTTATCATGACCCTCCTATCGTCTATCTCATATTTCTTAAAGTTTTCAGGGACCTCAAACAAAGATTCTTCTGCCTCCAGCGTGACTTCCTTCTTCTTTCTTTTCTTTCCTCCGCTTTTAGAAGCTACTTGTGTGGCTAACCTCACCTCATTTGTAAGCTCTCCGTGTCTCTGGGGTTGAAATTCTACTTCATAGAAGTATTCTTCATCTGATGCAAAGGGTGGGTCCATGATGATTGACTCTAGATCAGAGTCACTTGCATCCTCAAATGCATCAGGGGTAGGTTCGCATTCTTCTAGAACTGCCTCTCCCAGAATTGGCTCTATGGAGAAAACTGAAATGTCATAGCCATCCTCATCACAGTGGGGTGTCCATTGTTCCTCATTGATGGCTACATCCATGGTTGCTAGAATTTCTGCCCAGCCGTGGGGTTCGAATTCTTCGTCAGGAAATACTACAGGTGCATAGGCTGGGTCTTGAATGGGTCTATGTGTTTCGTTTGCACCTATATCTCTGGCCTTTTCTCTTTTCTCCTCTTCTACTGCTACTTTGCACATCCATAAGTGGGTGTCTTCATGCATCCATGAGGATCCTGATCCTATGGAATGCACGGATTCTGTATCATCTTTGGCTCTATGGATGGGATTCCATTGAATAGGTGGTACGTCTCTATGAGAGTAATCCTTAAGATTGACTTTGGTTGTGACACCTAGATGTTGCAAATACAAGGAATTGGTTCCCCAATCCTGTACCACTTGCAACTGCCGTAGAAAAGGTCTTCCCAAAATCATTTCATAGGCATGATTTTTGCTGAAGTCACATATAGCAAATGTATGTTCAAACTCGACACCACAGGTGGTAAGAGTTATTCCTTCTAGCAATCCTAAGGGTCTCTCTATGTGACCATCAGCCATTTGCAATTTCATCCTCGTGGGCCTGAGTGCAGGCTTGCCCCAACGTTTCCATAGGGATGTGGTGGCAATTGCAACTCCTGCACCTGAGTCCAAAATTGCCTTGGTGGTGTGCTCCTGGTAGGTAATGGGAAGATAGGTGTTTCCTTCTTCACCTTCACACATATCTCCTACCTTATCCAAGGGTATCTCTGGCACTGTCCTATGTGATCCTACCTGGGAATGAGGTTTCGTTATCTCGGGCACTTGATTGGCTACTTGTTTCCGCACTTCTGGTCTAACCTTAAGCCACTCTTCCAAAGTGAGATTGCACTGCCCTTTGGTGTTCTTCACTACCTCTTTGTTCCTAGGTATGACTGAATCTTCGTTTCTTACCGTGACTGTAGGTGCTCTCATACAGGTGGACTTTGCTTCCCATGGGCCTGTGAAATGGGGTAGTTCTTGTAAAGAATTAGACTCGAAGTCTAATCTTTCTTGAGATTGGGTGCTTTCCTGCTCCCCATAAATGGATGGGATGTCTTGTGGGAATTGGTCATGTGCGTCATCCACAAGTTCAATGGGAGGAGGAACTTCGCTTTCCTTAGCCCATTTGTCTTCTTGAATCTCACGTAGGAATTCTGGTGTGAACCGATTCATAGAAGATGATGTGTCTGGCTCCGTAGAGTTAGGCACATAGGCTTCAGGCACATAGGCTTTCTGGGTAGGAAAACCTGCTCTTTCACTAGCCTTGTCATGGTGTTTGTTGGATGTGATGGCTGGATACAATCAGAAGATCAAGTTGGTGCTGCTAGACCTGCTTCACACCTGCCCTCCTTTCACTTCAGATATGGTTAGGAGACTCCTTAAGCTTCCAAGTGACACCAAGAAACTATATATGTGCTTTACAAAATGATTGAGTAATGATCAAATCAAAACAGATGATTTTGAACCTTCACAACTTCAAAAACTTTCTATTTCTGTATTGACACCTGCTCAGTCCTAAGCTCAGTGTGTCCAGCACACTTGCAATTGGTTTAATTCCTTCTGGGAGTATTAAATTAACTTAACAAGCTACCATTAGCAAGTTAAATCACTCCAAATAACAAACTATACACTGAGCATGATCTTTAGCAAAATCAGGGACACTCCCGATTTTTTAGGAACTACACAGAAAAATACCAGAGACTGCCTCGACTGTAATTTCTCCCAATTGGCTGAATATAATGACTTGAAATTTTGTAGTGTTGTAGAATGCTTTGAGCTGGTTCCAATGAGCTTTGAATCATCCAATTTGGTTCAGTAGATCTTGAGATATGCTCCTCTGAAGTTGACAGACTTGAGGTGAATGACTCAGAAAAAACACAGAGTTAAGAACTATGAGTATATGTATTGAATCTATCAAATATACATTCCCATTGGCATGTAAAGAGATGCCCAATGGTACTCAGAGGTGTAGGCTCAATAGTAGCTCTCACACACTCACTAATTTGCTTGGATTAGCCTCGGGAAGTGAGCTCTATTGCCCGCGACTTTTTCATTAGATTTTATAAGAGTTTGAGGAGAGTCTGAGTTTCAAATTCAAATGTAGGCTCCCTCAAATCTCTCATCTAATCTCATGGAGATATTCTCTCCATTCATACCTTTCAAATTCCACGACTTTTGAAGGTAGGTGTGATTACAAGAAGTCATATTGACTTTTTACATAAAGCAAAATGTAACTAAACATAGGCATGTGTTCATATGGTCTTCCTTCAAATGAAGTCTTCATAAATTACTCCAAGCTCTTGTGAAACCTTCAAGGTTGATATCCAATGCTTTTCAAGGTACAAGACAAGGCCAAGTGTTAAGGCTTGTTTTGCACCAACAGCTCCCCCTCAAGCCAAACACTTGCTTGAGTCTTCATCTTTAGTCTTCAATGATATCCTGTAATCCAATCATGGATTTAAACTTGCATAGCTTGCTCCCATCTAAAGCTTTTGTAAGCAAATCTGCACATTGAATGTTAGTAGACACATATGATAATTGGATTTCCTTGCTAAGTAATTTTTCCCTCACATAGTGGTAATGCACCTCTATGTGTTTTGTCCTAGCATGATACACAGGATTAGCTGCTAGGTGAAGTGAACTTGTGTTATCTCCAAATATGATAGGTGGCCTTGTATATAGGCCCAATTCTGAGTATAGTAGCTTCAACCATATGGCTTCTTGAGTGGCATTGGCTAGCCCTCTATATTCTGCCTCAGTAGATGATAGGGCTACTGTGGGTTGTTTCTTGGATGACCAAGAAATTGGTTTATCACCTGCAAAGCATATGTAACCAGATGTACTCCTCCTGTCATCCTTGCAACCTGCCCAATCTGCATCTGAGTATACCTTGATGTCAATGTCTGATGAATATGGATAATACAAACCATGATTTTGTGTTCCCTTTAGATACTTTACTATCTTCTTGGCTGCCTCCAAATGTGGTACTCTTGGCTTATGCATAAATTGGCTAAGTACACTAACACTATATGATATATCAATCCTGGTTAAGGTAGCATAATTGAGACTACCTACCAAACTTTGATAACCTGTAATATCCTTGAGTTCTTCTCCTTCATGTGCACTGAGTTTGTGGTTGACCTCCATAGGAATGTTTGAGACTTTAGCTTCCTGCAAATTAAACTTCTTGACCATGTCCTGAATGTACTTCTTCTGAGTAATGAATATACCTGACTTTGTGTAGACCAATTCAAGCCCTAGGAAGTACTTCAATAATCCAAGATCATTGATCTTGAATTCCTTCATCATTTGACCTTTGATGTGTCTAATTCCTTGAACATCATTTCCTGTAATAATGATGTCATCAACATAGACACACAAGTATATTACCTCTGAATTGTTCTTCTTTATAAACAATGAAGTATCTGCTTTACTCATCACAAATCCTTGATCCAAGAGATAGGTTGTCAACCTATAATTCCATGCTCTAGGTGCCTGCTTCAATCCATACAGAGCCTTCTTCAATTTACACACATGATTTACCTTATTGGGATCCTCATATCCAGGTGGTTGTGACATGTAGACCTCTTCAGATATCCATCCATTCAAGAATGCATTCTTTACGTCCAATTGGTACATGTTCCAATTCTTGGATGCAGCTACACTCACCATAATTCTGATAGTTGGCATCTTGGCCACAGGGGAAAATGTCTCCTCATAATCAATGCCTTGGGTTTGTGCAAAACCTTTGGCTACCAACCTAGCTTTGTACCTGCTTATTGTACCATCTGAGTTCCTTTTGAGTTTGTAGATCCATCTGGATCCTATCACCTTCATGGAGTCCTTCTTGGGTACCAAATCCCAAGTATCACTCTCCTTGAGAGCCTCCATTTCTTCATCCATTGCTTCCTTCCATTCTGGTTTAGTAATGGCTTCCTCAAATGTACCTGGTTCTTCACTTAAGATATCCTTTGCAAGAGATACAGAGTGCTTGGTTACAAGTGAAGTATCATACCCATACCTAATTGGTTTCTTCTTTTCTCTTGAAGATCTCCTCATAGCTTGAGTTGAGGATTCTGGATTGTCTTCAAGTTGCTTCATCTTCATCTTTCCTTTGGATTTCCAAGCTTTGAATTCTTCAATGTTGATGGTGTCTTCATCATCTGAACTTGTGTCTTCATTCTGAGTTGGTTCTTGCCTGACAAGCTTTGGAAAGTCTTCTTCCATATCATAAGGTAGGCTAACTTTCCTGCACTCATTATCATACCATGAATCATTTTCATCAAAGATGACATCTCTGCTTACCTTGAAGCCTTTATTTGAGGGGTTATAGAACCTGTATCCTTTCTGATTCAAATCATAACCAATGAAAATACACTTTTCAGCCTTAGGGTCTAGCTTTCCCCTTACCTGTGAGGGAATATGCACATATGCAACACACCCAAAGATCTTGCAATGATCCAGAGATGGTCTCTTACCATGCCAAGCCTCATAGGGTGTCATTCCATCAAGTGTCTTTGATGGCAACCTGTTGATTAAGTATGTGGCAGTAGATACACTCTCTGCCCAAAGATAATTTGGTAATTTTTTCTCATTAAGCATAGACCTAGCTGTCTCCACAATGAGTCTATTCCTCCTTTCAGCAACCCCATTTTGTTCAGGTGAGTACCTTGTGGTAATCTCCCTTTTGATGCCTCTTTCCTGCAAGAACTCTTCAAAGTCATTGGAGAAATATTCTCCACCACCATCTGACCTTAGCCTCTTCAAATGTCTACCTGTTTGATTCTCAACTAATGCAAGATATCTTTTGAAACAATTAAATACTTCATCTTTATGTTTCATGAAGTACAGGACAGTCCATCTGCTATAATCATCTATAAAAGATACATAGTACCTTGATCCAGATATGGATGGCTCCTTGCTTGGTCCCCAAACATCTGTATGCACCAATTCCAAGTAATCTTCATGCATAAATCCTTTCTTGGTGTATGGCAATCTGTGTGACTTACCAAATTGACAAGCCCCACACTTGTATATCATGTGTTGCTTGGATACATTAGGTATCCCAAGCACACATTGATCTCTGCTCATTTGTTTTATGGTCCTCTCTCCAATGTGACCCAATCTTTTGTGCCACATCTCCAATTCTGATAGGGTTTGGTCCTTGTAGTTGTATAATGCAATGTTCTTAGTATCCTCAAGTTCAAAGGTAAATAACCTACCTGATTTCTCTCCCTTGGCTATCCTTCTGAATCCATGTCTTGGATCCTCCACATATGCACCATGTTGAGTGAACCTGACCTGTAGACCTTTTTCAACAATCTAACCTACACTCATCAGATTCTTGGTGATTGTTGGAACATACAATACTCTGCTTAGCAAATTCTGATTACCATCACTTGTTTTAACATTACCTACTTTAACCACTGAATGTTTAGTGTCATCACCTGTCTGCACTTGGTGCTTGCCTTTAGGTTCTTCCAAGTCAGAGAGTAAGGCAACATTCCCAGCTACATGGTTAGAGCAACCTGAGTCAATATAGAACAAATGATCATCATTGATACCTGATTTAGATGTCATGTTCATAATCAACAAGGAATCATCTTGATCCTCTGCATAATTGTTGTAATCCTTTCTGTTCCTGTATCCTCCTTGATAATTGCCATTGTGATTGTAGCTATTGTTGTAGTTATTGTTGTAATTATTGTTGTAGCCATGGTAGCCTTGAGATTGATTGAATCTGCCTCTGCCTTGGGAGTATCCTCCTCTTTGGTGACCTCTTCCTCTTTGGTTCTTGTAATTTTTGTAGCATTCATCTGTAGTATGGTTAGACAAGCCACAAATATTGCATGGAGATTGATTGTAGGGTCTCCCCCTACCTGACTTACCTCCTCTGCCCCTACCTCTAGATGATCTACCTCTCCCTGCATAGTTTGCTTGGGAGGTGGATCCTTCTTCATCAACCTTCTTGCTTTTACCCTTGTCTTTAGACTTCTTATCTGTATATAGGGCAGAGGGATTGTTACCTTTTGATTGCTCTCCATTCTTTGTGATCTTTGCTTCATGTGTAAAGAGTTGTCCAATCAGAGTTGTTAGATCAGGTGCTTGGATGTCCATGTACAAGTCCATTGCAGTGGTAAAGCTCTCCCACTTGTCATCTGCCTTTAGTCCATTGATCACTTGTCTGACTATTTGCTCTTCCTCAATTTCTTCTCCAACACTTGCAAGTTGATCTGCAATATCTTTGACTTTGGTGACAAAATCTGAGACACATTGTTTTGATTGCTTCCTAAGAGTTGTAAATTCAATCCATAGCTGATTCTTTCTGGCCCTTGTGCTTGATGAGAAGTATGTTGACAAGGTTTCCCAAGTCTCTTGGGAAGTCTTACAGTTCCTTACATGAGGTAGAAGGAAATCAGAGATAGAGTTTAGAAGATATGACCTTGCCAAAGCATCTTTAGCACACCATTGGTTGAGTCTCTCATGTTCATCCTTTGTAGGTAGGCCTCTGGTTTTGAATGAGGGCAACTCCTCATCTCCTGATATGTATCCATACAAGCTTCTCCCTTGTAGATAGGTCTTCATTCTCAATGACCAAGCCTGGTAGTTATTTCTATCCAATTTGTCAATGAAGGAAGGGAAACCATCACCCATGATTACCTTATTTTGCTCTGATACCACTGTTGGATGTGATGGCTGGATACAATCAGAAGATCAAGTTGGTGCTGCTAGACCTGCTTCACACCTGCCCTCCTTTCACTTCAGATATGGTTAGGAGACTCCTTAAGCTTCCAAGTGACACCAAGAAACTATATATGTGCTTTACAAAATGATTGAGTAATGATCAAATCAAAACAGATGATTTTGAACCTTCACAACTTCAAAAACTTTCTATTTCTGTATTGACACCTGCTCAGTCCTAAGCTCAGTGTGTCCAGCACACTTGCAATTGGTTTAATTCCTTCTGGGAGTATTAAATTAACTTAACAAGCTACCATTAGCAAGTTAAATCACTCCAAATAACAAACTATACACTGAGCATGATCTTTAGCAAAATCAGGGACACTCCCGATTTTTTAGGAACTACACAGAAAAATACCAGAGACTGCCTCGACTGTAATTTCTCCCAATTGGCTGAATAGAATGACTTGAAATTTTGTAGTGTTGTAGAATGCTTTGAGCTGGTTCCAATGAGCTTTGAATCATCCAATTTGGTTCAGTAGATCTTGAGATATGCTCCTCTGAAGTTGACAGACTTGAGGTGAATGACTTAGAAAAAACACAGAGTTAAGAACTATGAGTATATGTATTGAATCTATCAAATATACATTCCCATTGGCATGTAAAGAGATGCCCAATGGTACTCAGAGGTGTAGGCTCAATAGTAGCTCTCACACACTCACTAATTTGCTTGGATTAGCCTCGGGAAGTGAGCTCTATTGCCCGCGACTTTTTCATTAGATTTTATAAGAGTTTGAGGAGAGTCTGAGTTTCAAATTCAAATGTAGGCTCCCTCAAATCTCTCATCTAATCTCATGGAGATATTCTCTCCATTCATACCTTTCAAATTCCACGACTTTTGAAGGTAGGTGTGATTACAAGAAGTCATATTGACTTTTTACATAAAGCAAAATGTAACTAAACATAGGCATGTGTTCATATGGTCTTCCTTCAAATGAAGTCTTCATAAATTACTCCAAGCTCTTGTGAAACCTTCAAGGTTGATATCCAATGCTTTTCAAGGTACAAGACAAGGCCAAGTGTTAAGGCTTGTTTTGCACCAACAGTGTTGAGGGGCGAGTTCCTTTTGTGATTGTGCTATTAGATTCTCTACTCTTTCTAGGGAGGGGGGGGTGTCTGGTTCAGTGGAATTGGGCACATAAGATTTTGATGGGGGAGGGGTCGTGTTTTTGTTTGCTTTACCTCTCTCTTGATTCTTTTCTTCCTTGGCAGATCTTGCAATTATGCTCTCTAACTTCTCTAGAAGTCCATCCAAGTGTAATTGTGTCTTGGCTGAGCCCGAGTAATTGAAAAGGCGACTGGCTTCAAACATAGTCTGAGCCAATGCTACCATTTTCGCGCAAAGCTTGGTTCTTTCTATCTCTAGGTCAGCTCTAGGGTAGCACTTGTCATGATCCGTTACATTTGGCCCTTCTTGGATTCTGGCCTGATATGCTTTAAGCATCATGTCTATGTCTTCAGGAGTGGGATCAGCTAATACTGATCCTACTCGGGGTGGTGGGTGGGACACGTGGGGTGTATTAGAGGGTGGGGGGGTGGAGGGTGTTGGTGATGGTAGCGGTGGGAATGTGTGAGAGTGCGGTTGAGATGTGATCTCTATGATCTTTGCCTTGGTTTCTCTCAAGCTTTCTTCAAGTTCGCTCATCTTTTTTGACCATTGCCTTTTCATTCTTTCACGACTATCCTTCCAGGCTCTCGTTCTCTTTTTGGTTATGCTCTCTGTTTCACTCACCTCGGGGCTCTTTTCCTGACCATCACCTTGGTTGTGTTGTAGTGCCTGGGCTCTTGTGATCACCTGCACAGGTGCAGTGGAAGTCACACTCCCTGTGGAGTCTACAACTAACCCCACAACATTGATAGGAGTGATTTTAGGCATGTTATTAGGGTTCTTTGGGCAATCTCGTAGGAGATGCTCTTTTCCGCAGTCTTGACAGAAACCCTGAATGGTTACTGGTTGAGGTTGTGTAGGGGCAGGCAGTGGACAATCACGTATAAGGTGATCTCCCTGACATCTGAAGCATGGTCCTCTAGGAAATGGGGGTCGTGCCTGCCTAAGTTGAGGTCTAGAGTTGGGGTTTGTGTACATGACATTAGCATACTCAGGTTCCCCACTATTTTCACTTGGGTCCTCATAATAATATGACTCGTTATGCTCGGGTGACTGCATGTAATAAGCCTGTGGGCTATCAATATGTGTGGAATCAAAACTATGGTCACTTGGATCACTATCTGATAGCAATGGGGTGATTGGGATTATGGCTCTGTTCGGATTTTCTTCAGCCGATGCATATTTCACTGGGATCACATTGGTTGGAGCAGGGGGTTGCTGCACTAGGACTGGTTGAGGTCTCTGCTGCCCTTGATAAGGTGGCTGATAAGTTTGCTGTGGTCTATTGTATTGTTGTGGTGGGTACTGATTCTGGTATCTACCCTGTTGTGGATATGGCTGAGGATAATTTTGCCTAACAGTTTGTTTGTTATATGGGCAGTCTTGTGCGGTGTGGTTTGTGTATCTGCGCTCTATGGTGTAGTACTGGCTACTAGGATTCGCCTGGGGTTGGGCCATAACGGGACATACATTTGCCATATGGTCCCCGCCACAGGTGTAACATCGCTTAACTGGGGCAAATCTCGGAATTTGTTTGCTAGAGACACCTAGTTTTTGAGCTACCTTCTCTGCAAGTTCCTCGATGGATGTGGACTGACCAGATGTCAGGTTACTAGAGCTATCAGAATCCTTATAGATTTTTGATAGTTCCAATTCCTCACCCAGATTGTCCTCAATGTCTATGCACATGCGCACGCATTCTTCTATCGTTCTGGGGTCCTTCAGGTACACATATGACCTGAGCTTAGTGCTCAACAATCCATCTAAGAACAGTGCCACTTGTTTGGCTGGTGTGGGTAACTCCGGCATCGGGCATCTCTCCAGGTACTGCCTGAATCTTCTCCCAGCTAGTCTGACCGTCTCTTGAGGTGTTTGTTTGAAGCTATGAATTAGTGAGGAGGTGTTATGCCTGATTCCACTCTTAGAAAACTCAATGATAAATGCCTCTAAGAGCTGGTCTATGTTTCTGAAATGCCTCTCGTTTAGTGGTTGAAACCACGTAAGGGCAGTGTTCCTAAGGGTTAGACCAAAAGCATTATATTGTGTGAATAGGTCCTCTACCTGCTCAGCTTTCAATACTTGCCGAAATTCTGCTACATGGTCATAAGGGTCTCCAGTGCCATCGAATTAATTCTTCATGGACTTCACCAGTTGAGTTGGTCGCAGGGTCCTAGTGTGTTCTCTCGGCCTTGGCATAGGAAAATCGTCAGCATTCCTTTGATTCCATGGGATTCTATGTCTCTCAGGTTCCATTCTATTCCTCTCCGTTCTCGTTCTTTCGCTTCCCAGGGAGTTGGCAAAACTTACCTCAGGTTTGTCTCTACTTCTATCTCGTTGAGCTCCATGAGCTTGGGAAGTCCCAGCTCCTTGGTGACCAAAGGAAACATTAGACCTTGGTTGGGGAAAAACAAATTCACCCTTCCATGTGTAGGCATGTCTGCCATGCTCAGGGATCATGAAGATTCTCTCTGATGCATTGTCTAGGTAGGTTACTTGGCCTGGGCTATCAGGGTCTTTAAACTCATAGATTGTGAGGTCACTCACTTCCTGAGTTTGAGCAGATTTATATCTCCAAAAAGCCTCATCGGTTTCTCGGTTTAAAAGCAGATCTATGCTTTTATTATCCTGTGGAATCCACTCTGGAGTCATGATTCTGGTCAAGACAGATTTACCACGAGGAGTTCTTGGCTCTCTCTCTAAGTTCCCTTGCTCTATATCACCCATGTCGGTCTCCGCAATTACATTTCCAGACTCATCAGTTCTATCAGGAAGAGTGGTGACTACATATATAGTCCCCTCTTTATCTAGGTATGCTCCATTCTCAAACTTGACTACTGGGTGGTCTATTCCATGGGGTTGATCGGGGTTCTTAATCTGGGCCACCGATCTTCTCAGGCCATCTTCATAGATGCGAGCACCTAGACGATTCGTCCTGATATATTCCAATTGAGTCTTGTAAGGTCCCTCTGGCTTTTCTAGATAAGCCAACCCTGAACTACCTACCGGTCTCTCCATGTGATAGGACATCTCAGAATCACTTGTTTCTGATCTGGGAGTGTATGAGTAATCACTCAACTGCTGGGCCCAAGACCTGGCAGTGTGATTGATACTAGCTTCAGAAGATCTGAGGCTTTGTCTGTCTCGGCCTAAGTGTCTGCCTGATCTAAGGTTCATATGCCTGATTTATCTGCCCCCTTGGACCTAAGCACACTCTCGTTGCAGGTTAATTTGCACCAATCACTTTGTTCTTTTGAGTTGAATATTATGTTTATGGTCTTGTCTGAAATCGCGTCGTCAGGAGTACTTAAGTGAATTTCCGCACTTGATACGTGATCGATTCTCGTTTACTTTTTGTCCCTTAGGGTTTTCGCACTTAAGACCTATTTACTTCTTGCACTTGGTTGGTTAATACTCTTGGACTTGATTCGTGCCTAACGTTGCCCTTATTAATTACCACACCTAAGACGTACTTAGCCTAGGCTAGGAATTGACAAAGGAGGGTTGAGAGATCTTCCAACCTCAATTAGCTGGTTGACCAGACTGCTTCACAAGCCCAGGAAGACTTCTCCCAAGCTTGGTACTCACCCTTGCTAGCTTGCTTTGGATTGCCTTGAGCGCACACAAAGTTCCTGCAAAAGCTCACCCGTTAGTATAGCTCTATTGCCACAAGTAATTGAAAGACACACTTCAATAATTTTAGCCCCCTTGGAGTAGTTCACTGTACCCCCTGAATCTGAGAACAACTTAGTTCCACCTAAAGGTCAACTTAAAAATGCATGTTCTAAAACTCCGCGTATGATTCTTACAAAAACCAGTCAAGGTCCACGTAGGATTCTCAACGAGCTTTCCAACGAGACCAAAATCTCATCAATCTGAGTTCGTATGGTCAAGTTATGACCATTCAGGCACTATAGGGTCAAAACAGGCTCTCAGGGTTCAGGAGATCCCTCTCTGGTTTCTAGGTCTTTTGCCCACTTCCAAGGTTCTAAAGTTATACCACGGTGCCTAAAATTAAGCTCAACTACCCTTCAATTCACTCAAAATTAACCCTAACTTTTCATGCGTTAAAGGCCGTGTATCACGATAGGTCGGGTCGAGGTGTCGCGATAGCTCGTGAAGTGTCGCGATAGGTCGAAGTGTCGCGATAGGTCGTGAGGTGTCGTGATAGGTCGGGGTGTCGCGATAGCTCGTGAAGTGTCGCGATAGCTCGTGAAGTGTCGCGATAGGTCGTGAGGTGTCGCGATAGGTCGGGGTGTCGCGATAGGTCGTGAAGTGTCGCGATAGGTCGAAGTGTCGTGATAGCTCGTGAGGTGTCGCGATAGGTCGGGGTGTCGCGATAGGTCGGGGTGTCGCGATAGCTCGTGAAGTGTCGCGATAGGTCGTGAAGTGTCGCGATAGGTCGAAGTGTCGCGATAGCTCGTGAGGTGTCGCGATAGGTCGGGATGTCGCGATAGCTCGTGAAGTGTCGCGATAGGTCGAAGTGTCGCGATAGGTCGTGAGGTGTCGCGATACCTCGAGGTGTCGCGATAGCTCGGGATATGGTGAATTTTTCTGTTCTATCTAGTGATCCTGGGAGCTCTAGGCCTGCGCAGTGTCGTGGTGCACTCAGAATCGTGATTGGGTGAAAGTTTCGGAGTGTCGCGATAGCTCGAGCTCAACGCCTCGGGGACTGTGCAGACAATTTCTGTACCTGCTGAGCTTGCTGGAGATGATGATGGAGCTGCCACCTGCAAGAAACATGCAAAAAACACACAAGGACAAGCACACACACTTGCTCTCTCTCAAACTCGCACACAACAAATGAGGGAATGATAAGGAAGAGGGAATATGTAGTGGAGAAGGAGGTGGAGGTGGAGATGGAAGTGGAGGTGAAGATGAAGATGAAAATGGAGAAAAATCAGAAATTTACCTACTACTTACCATTCCAACGCGTCCTCTCTACGTCTTACCATCACACGCTCGTCCTCAAAGCTCGATCCCCGGAAACGGCGCCAAAATTTGGTGTAGCTCAGTGATGAGTAGCACCTCCTTTAATGTCAATCCGGGAAGACATGAGGATGGTATGAAGACCTCGAGCAAGTGACGGCACAAGTGCGTGAGTGAGAAGCACACTAACATGCACACACATACACACACACGCGCACACACGGCAAGAACAGAGAGAGTAAGACAATGGAATCACTTCTATTGCAACAAAGTTCTCATACAAGCTCAAAACTACAAGAAGCTACCCCAAAAATGAGCTCTCTAGCTCTATTTATAGTTTTTGACTAGCTTTGGCCCTGTCCAGACCTAGTGTCCGGCCTAGTTAAAAATTAGGTTCCAGGGCTTATTTGAGGGCTCAAACGAGATCTAAAAATTATGAAAATTGGCAGGACACTACTTCTAAGGCTCCCCAAGCTCGAGGACTCCTCGGCTTGTACAAAATGGAGCTACAAAAAGGTGAAATGATATTTACAAGGTTTTTTAGTGATGAGAATCACTTAAAAATGATGTAGGGGTTTTGAAAAAAAATGAAGGGTTGCCTTAGTGCTAGATCTGCATGTGTGTTCGTACTTGCTTCTTACTGTATGCTGTCAACAAAGTTCAACATGGAGAATTGCAGAGAAGCTTCAACACCGCTTGAAGTAAACCATAAACTCAGCAAATATGATGGAACAGAGTTCAAAGATATGAAAAAGTATCAATCGTTAGTAGGAAGCTTAATATATGCTACGCTAACAAGACCGGATCTCAGTTTTCCGGTGGGAGTTCTCTCACAGTTTATGCATTGTCCGACAGAGCAACACTGGGTTGCAGGACAAAGAGTTCTCAGATACATCAAAAGAACTATAAAGGAAGGATTATATTATCCTTTTACGTCAGATATAAAGCTTAGAGCATATAGTGACTCAGATTGGGCAGGAAGTCAAGATGACCGAAGATCAACACACGGGTATATGATATACCTAGGAGATAAGCTGGTAAGCTGGTGCTCGAAGAAGCAACACACAGTAGCCTTATCATCAACAGAAGCAGAATACAAAGGACTGGTAGAAGCAGCAAAAGAAGTGATATGGATGCAGACTTTACTTAAAAGCATGGGTATAGATCAAAGTATACCGATCATACATGGAGATAATATGAGCTCATTGTATCTTGCAGCGAATCCTGTGTTTCACGCAAGAACAAAACACATAGAAATTCAGTATCATTTCCTAAGGGAAAAAGTAATGGAGAAAGAGATAGAAATAGTCTACACTCCTACGAAAGATCAGATAGCAGATATCTTGACGAAGAGTTTGGATGGAACAAAGACAAACAGATTCAAAGAAATGGCAGGTATAAAAGAAAGGAAGATATATGAAAGACTGGAAGAAGTCAAATTAGTGATTGAGGGGGAGCTGTTAAAGAAACACTCACGAATTTGACGCAACAGACAAAGAGAGAGAAACAGAATCTTCTGGAAGATCAGTGCACAGGTGTACAGTATGAGAAGTTAGTGCACGGTGTACGCATAACAGAGCAATTAACCGCGGCGGGCGCATAAGGCACGCATAACGTAAATTGAAGAATGACAGCACAAAAGAGCGCCAAAGAAAAATGTATATATATATACATCAAGGTTTGAAAAACAAGACACAAGAAGAGAGCAGAAGAAGGAGAGGAAGAGAATAGAGACGAGATATAGCAGATGCACAGAGACGCAGAGTCATAGATAGAAGACGCCATAGATCGCGTATGTAGAAGAAGACGCCAGAGATCGCGTATGTACAGATGAATAACACAAGCCTGAAGTGTCGGGTTTTTCATCTGAGAGAGATGGTAATAAGAAACTACTCACAGTAGGAGAGTTTCTGTAACTTGAGAAAGAAGAGGCCAAGCTTACTTGTATACATCTTCTCTAATTGAAAACACATGTTCATGTGGACGTCTGCGCGCAATCTTTACTTGTGAAGAGTCTGAAGCTTTTTCGTGTTACGGTAGAAAGTTTTCGTTTATCGTTAACTGTCACGACTCGTTACTAAACGTGCTTCAGTACCTTCTCTGTAAACACATGTTTCAGTTTACTCAGTAAACATATTTCAGTATTTTCCGGTCAGTTACAGTTTTTCAGAAAACAAGTTTTCCGGTAGAACAACGAAGTATAACTCACAGTAGAGTTCGAAGCTTTGTATGAGAGATAGCTCATCTTGTAGCTAGACGTCTCTACTTTAAGCTGATCACAGTTTCCGGTGAAATGGAGATGTACACACAGTACAAAAGTTAACCAGAAAGTAGCACTTTAGAACTGTGAAGTTTTCAGAAGGAAGTTCATTCGGTGAAGGAAGCTCACACATTACTTCCTTATTTCACATAAGTTCATCTGAAGCAATTACGAGCAGAACTAAGTTTATTCCGGTGAAGTTCCGGTAAGATTTCGGTGACGTTCCAGCGACAGTCTGGTGAAGCTCCGGTGGAACCTGTGTTGCAGAATAACACAGTTAAGGCAACGTTAATTAGGCTGAGCTACTGTTGATTACAGAGGTGTTCTGAATCACTCTAGTTTAGCATCCTACTGTGGTGGCGCGGCATTTTCCGCAGGCCTGACAGAGTTCAAGCCTTGCCGCGACGACCACCATCGGCGACATCTGAGCGAAAGATTATCGCCAACAGGATTTATCCAACTCAGCCACATTTGGACCTTCTTGAAGTTGAGATTTGTAAGCTTTGAACATCATGTCCAAGCCTTTGTGGAGTAGGGTCTGCTAAGGTCGATCCTGCTTGGGGTTGAGGTGCATGGATGTTGGGGTGTGATGTGGCATGTTGGATGACTCAGTTTTCTAGCACTTTATCTTTTCATCCTTTCATGGCTATCCTTTCAAGTCTTAGTTCTCTTTTTGCCCGTGCCATTGGATTCACTAACCTCATATTTCTTTTCTTATTCTATGTCTAGAGAGTTATGTAGATTTTGTGCTCTAGAGACTACTTTTACTAGGAAAAATTTTTCACACTTCCACTAGGTTCTACCACTAGGCCAATTACATTGATTAGAGTGATTTTTTGAGCATTAGATGTATT
This sequence comes from Ceratopteris richardii, assembly GCA_020310875.1. Classification (NCBI taxonomy): domain Eukaryota; kingdom Viridiplantae; phylum Streptophyta; class Polypodiopsida; order Polypodiales; family Pteridaceae; genus Ceratopteris; species Ceratopteris richardii. The sequence continues at coordinate 138,676,313 of CM035417.1, forward strand.
CTTAGGAGAGTCTTGAAGGAGATGTTCCTTTCCACAATCCAAACAAAGACCTTGAATCACTATAGATTGAGGTTGTCTTGGTGGGGGAAGTGGATAATCACGAATAAAGTGATCTTACATCTATAGCATGGTCCTCTAGGTCCGTGAGGCCTATATTGTCTTCATTGAGGTCTAGATTTGGGGTTCATGTACATCACTTGCATGTAGTTAGTCTCCCAATCAGGTTCCATTAATGGTGCATGATATTGATAAGCCTCATTATGCTCTAGTGATTCAATGTAATAAGCCGATGGGGGTTCGCCATGTGTCAAATCAAAACTTTGAGCATTAGGATCACTTTTTGAGATTAATGGAGATGCTGGTACTAATGTCATGTGTAGGTTATCTTCTATCGACGCATACTTGGCCGATATTACATTAGTAGGGGGTGTCAGTTGTTGTCCTTGTACTGGTTGTAGACTTAGTTGTGCCTAATACTGTGCTTGGAAATTTTATTGAGGCCTATGGTATGGCTCTTGCTGGTACTAGATTTGGTACCTACCTGGCTACTGGTAGTTCTTCCTAACTACCTATTTTTGTAAGGGCAATCCTAAGCCACATGGTTCATATATCCTCTCTCTATCATGCAATACTAGGCATTTAAGTTCCCTAAGTTCTGAGGTTGCATTGGACATATGTTGTTCATGTGATCACCTCCACAAGTGTAGCAATGTTTCATTGTGAGCACTCTCTAAGCTTTCCTATTTTGAACTCGTAACTTTTGAGCTACTTGTTCTGCCAATTCATCTATTGACATCATGGGTTTGGATGTAACACTAGTGGAACATTTTAAATCCTTGTAGAGTTTAGAAAGTTCAAGTTTGTCACCCAAGTTTTCCTCAATATTGATACACATTCTTAAGCATTGCCCTAAGGTACATGGTTTCTTCAAGTAGACATATAACCTTAACTTCCCTCTCAATAGAACATCTAAGAACAAGTAAACCTGTTTAGCGTGAGTAGGTAAACTTGGGATAGGAAATCTCTCAATGTACTACCTGAACCTACATCCCGCTAATCTAACAGTTTTTTGGTGTGTCTATTTGAAACTATGGATCAAGGAAGAAGTGTTATGTTTGATTTTTCTCTTGGAGAATTTCACAATGAAAGAATCTAGTAGTTGTGTGATAATCCTAAACTAACCTTGATGTAATGGTTGAAACCATGTTAGAGATGTATTTTTCAAGGTAAGCCCAAAAGTCTTATGTTGAGTAAACAAATCCTCCACTTGTTCTACTCTCAACAATTGCTTAAATTTTGCTACATGATCATAGGGATCTCTCATGCGATCAAAATAATTCTTCATGGTTTTGATCACCTAAGAGGGTCTCAATATTCTAGGATGCTCTCTTGGTCTAGATAGGGGAAAATCATCCATATCTCTCTGGTTCCCATGTCTTTTGACTCTTTCTCATTCTATCCTATCTATGTTTAGTCGTGCCCTTTCTCTTCCTTTACTATGCACAAAACTCACTTCAAGTGTTTCCTTGGATCTCTCTTTCTGTGTTCCTACAACATGTGAAGATCCTGCTCTATTCTGATTGTGGGGGTTAGTAGAATTGTATGAGGGGAAACATTTTTCACCCTTTCTTTCAAGTGTGTACGTGCCTACTATGCTCTACGAAAACATACATTCCCTCCAATGTGTTGTCCAATATATGACCTTGCCTATAACATTAGGGCCCTTGAACTCATGTATGAAATGCTTCATCGATATCTCTATTAACAAAAGTTCTATGCTCGTGTTGTCTTGAGGGATCCATTTAGGTGTGATGATCCTTGCTAGAATTGATTTACCTCTAGGAATCCTAGGCTCTTGCTCTATGCTCTCATGTTCAAGATCTCCTATTTCGGACTCAGGTATGATCGATCCAAATTCATCCGTTCTATCAAGTAAGTTGACCCTTCTTTGAATTTGAACATGGGATGATAAATTCCAAAGGGGTTTAAATTTCTAAGTTGGATCATCGATCTTCTTAAACCATCCTCATAGATATGGGCTAAGTGGTTAGTTCGATTGTATTCAAGTTGAATCTTATAGGGTCCTTCTCGAGTCTCTAGGTATGACAACCTTGAACTACTTGTAGGTCTTTCCATGCTCAAAGACATCTCTGAGTCGTTAGTGTCTGAGCTTACTACTGAGATTTAGCCCAAGGTTTAGCAGTAAGATTGAAACTGTTGGAGTTAGACGTCTGCAGAAGCATGTGAATAGCACAAGGAAGAATAAGAAGCTTGGAGGCACAACACAAAATACTGAATGTATTACCACTGGAATGTACAAAGGCAAGTAGCCCATTAGGGCGATAGGTGTATATACAAGCGGGGGGGGGGGGGGGGGGGAAGGGAAACCTCCTAAGGAGGGAAAAAGAAGCCTTGATGGTCCTAGAGTGTTCACACACATCACTACCTAAATATATCAACAAATCCCCCCTGGGAGTGATGCGATGAACAAGGAGCTGGCACTCATGTATAAGGAAGTGCTAAGCTATGTGGAAATCACTCCACAAAAGGAAGTAAGCCCAAAGCTTTGCACTAAGTTTGACACTCTATCTAAAGGTCATTTTTGTAATGTTACTATATGGATATGAACCTAAATATCTCATGTTATCTGAAGATAATCAGTGTGAACCTCTTAATTTCTTATAAATGTTCCATTATCTTCTACATAAGACCTAAAACTCATGAAGTTCCTTTTGCTAAAACTAATATCACTATTTCTTGTAGTCTAAAGATATGCCATCTAGATATCTGGTGGATCTTCTACTATCTCTTGGATAGATAGAAGTTACCTTTTTTATTCTATTATTGATTGTTTGAATCCTGAGACACAATGTGTCCCTTTTAAGGATGTAATAGACCTTATGTCGTAATTCCTTCTTTTTGCTTATTGACCTTGACACATACAAAGCTATACTTATGAATTTAAAAAATTCTTCATAGTACCTTGTGTCCTTTTCAATCATGGTTACTATTCTAGTTTCTTTAAAATATCTTGCTTGCAAACCTTTCCTTTCCATTTATCTATTAGAATTTATATTAGAACATGGACTTGACTTGTTTGCTTTAGAGAGAAATAAAATAATCTTTCTCTTCTTTAATAGAGTCATCAATGATGTCTCTAAGCTTATAGATCTAGCATGATTACTTACAAGCTTGGTGTATGTACCCTTTTTTGTCTAAAATTTCAACAAACTTGGTATTTTTCTCCCTTTCTATACTTAAACATATATCTTTGGTCCACTTGACCGCTTCATTCTCTTTCACCTATTTGATCACTTTTTTTGTGGTGTCCTATGAATAGAAAAGATCAATATTCTTTCTCAACTTCTTTTCCATTTGGAACTAAGTTTCTTGCTTGTAAAACTTGCCTTGTTATATAATCATTCCCTACTAGAAAACAAACTTGCATTGTCTACTAAATGCAAACATTGCCTTACTATTTAACTTTGTCTCTGCCTGCTAGGGATTTGTACTATAGCCTTGCCTTGTTTGCTTTCTACAAATCTTGCCTTTTTGTGTCTCTTGGCCATCTTCTCTTGAGTACTCAACCTACATATCTTCCTTGTTTGCTTTGTGAAAAACTTACCTTTTTGTGTATCTTGACCATCCTCTCTTGAGTACTTTGACTATAGACTTGCCTTGATTTCTTAATGAAGATGAGTCCACCTAGGATCTCTATTGTTCATTCTTAGTTAGAGAGATAGATGGAACTATCCCATATTCCCATACTAGACTAGTAGGGATTCAAGATATGATTCCTTATATAGAGCTAGTAACTCTAAAGTTTATGTCTCAACTTCCAAATCTAGAAATTTCTTACATGAATTTCTTATTACTAGTTTTTGGCTATGACATTCTAATCAAACTTGATTTTCCCTTTAATTCCAAAAATATGAAGTCTATACTTCTTGTGGAATGAAATCCTTTGTTTTATACACAAAGAAATAAGCATAGTACTCATAGCTTTGTAGTTATGGTAAATACCCATGAATTATATACTTAATTTACAAGTATCCTAAAATTGTGTTCTTAAATTTCTCTTCTAAGGTTTAAAAATACCTTGAGACCTCTTACCTCTAAGTTTCTAACTCATGAGACCTTGGTAAAAACTAGCCTCTCAATTTGTCCTTTCCACAAAAGGGAAATTTTCTTTCATGAACGTATTTGAGGTTTTTCCATATCCTCATCTCTTTCTAAATGTATTATTTTAAATGTTTCTCTTTTATTCCTTTCAGAAAAAATTCTACTTGCATTCTTATAGATCATAGAATCTTTCATTATGAACTATCCTTTATTCTAGGTTCTAACGAGACACCCTAGAGTTCTTGGCTATGTAAATACTAAGATCCTTATTCTAATGACCTTGGCTTGCCCTTGTCTCAGGACCTCCCTTGTACTTATACTTGAATTATTTTGCTTAATCTAAGAAATCCATTCAATAATACCATACATGTGGTATCTAATATTTTACTATGATATTCATAAACTTATACTTTTCTTTGATCACAATGCTACTAGTCATTCATATTTATCACTATTCATTATGAATTAAATACCTTTAGGTTCTCTAGAGTTCTTTGTAAGCTGTACTTGAATCCTAGAATCCTAAGATCTTGTAACTCTCACCTCAAGTTCTTTGTCTATAGGTACCTTAGGATCCTTTCTAAGATCTATTGATTCACAAAATCATAAGATCTTAGGACTCACCTCTTAGCATTTCGTAACTTTGGCATTACTTTTCCCTTGTTTTAGCCATTGCTCTAATCATAAGAGTGTGTTGATTCAACCCCTAAGTTTTTATAATGTCTTAAAAGAACAACTATGAGCATTATTGATCCTTATTCACATCAAGTATCATTTTGGAAATGGTTAAACTTCTTCTTTATCTATGGTACCTTTGTGCATATTACCTCATCATTACTTGAAGTGTTTCTAGAACTCTTTCCAAAGTTCTCACTTGCAAGCCTTGATAAATAAGTTAACCTTTGTAAGTCTTTTTAATTTTGTCTCTTTAACTTGGACAATCCAACTCAACACCTTGTCCTCGTACTTTAGAGTTATTACTACTATACTAAGTTTCTTGTGTGTCCAACAACTAGACACACACTTACTCTCTTATTCTTGTACTCTAAAAACTATCTATAAGTATAAAATCTTAGAGTTAGTATGCTAAATTACATCACAAACTCTTATGGCATCTTTCAAAATAAGTATTTCTTTTCCATCAATCATACTTAAATGTTCTAAAATTATTAATTTATCTTTCTTAGACATAACTTCTAATATTTCAACTAGTTATTTTAACAAAAATGGTATCTAGAGGAATTCTTGGTTACTCTAAGAATTCCATACTCCAACGACTCCCAACCTAGATGAAAATGAAAAACATTAGTTTTCTGTGTCATTATCTTTCTAAAAGCAAACTTAGTCTACTCATGGTACTTTTACCACATACTTTATGCTTACGCTAACTTATCTTGGTGAAGAATAAAAATGGTCTTCTATAGACAAAAAAATGCATCATGCACTTCACATTTCTAGAAATCATATCATCTATGTATGTATGTATACACTCATGCATCTTCTTCTCTGCTTAAATTACTCTACTAACATCTAATTATGTTTCACACATGAGACTTCCTCTTTATTACAACACGATATCTCTCTAGTTCTTTCATGTCATATAATTCCATGTGGCTAAAAGAATTTTGGCAATATTTCCCTCGGAAAATGAAGCCTAAAAAAATAATGACTAGGATACAATGAAAGGGAAAAGCCTACTAGAGGGCAAATTTCTTTCTTAGCTCCAAAAACCTACAAACAAGAAACTTTTGCAATATGTGTTGTTGGGCACTACATGCCCTCATAACAATGTCGTTTCTTGCTCCAATACTTGCAAAAATATCTTAAAACACACAAAAATGATGTGTGCATGCTTTTATGAACCAACATAAGGTAATGTAACTTCATATAAAGATTAACTTTGATGCACATGCCAGCGTTACCTTCATAAGATTGGAAGAGAAAACAATGCATAATGATAAACTATGATGCAAAAACGTATCCAAATGAATGTACTTGAGAGAAAAATATGATGCAATAGTATAATAATAAATTCATTCCTACTTCGAATGATACTCAATGTGATTAAGAACTCTTAATCATCATAACTTAACACTCAAGTAACTCAAAAAGAGTTTCTCACACGTCAACAACCATCTAAAAGGTTATGCAAAGATGACTTGCAAATGTCAAAATATGACATATAACCACTTAAAAGAAAGTGTAGAATCTACAACAATCTGAATTTCTTGATTTGGACCTTCCATGAGGAATTTTTGTCCAAAATAATGGCATAGGTGGATGTGCAACATCTCTAGTATGAAGAAATATGTAGAGAATCAAATGATATGCACGTGTTTTTAAGAAATTAAAACATGGTTTCTGTCCATTTACTGGAAAGGGTTTGGAGTCAAGGTTCTATATGTCGATATATGTAGGTAGTGATGTGTGTGAACACATTAGGACCGTTGGGGCATTTTTTTCCCTCTTTAGGAGGTTTTTTCCCTCGGATTGTATATATGCCTATTGCCCTAATGGATAACTAATCTTTGTACATTCTAGTGGTAATACATTCAGTATTGTGTGTTGTCCTCCAAGCTTCTTCTTCTTCTTCCTTGTGCTCTTCATGTGCTTCTGTGGACCTTGAACTCCAACAATCGGTATCAAAGTAGGTCACCGCTTCATCTAGGGCATCCTTGACACCCCTCTATTCACAGTCTCAAAATCGCACCCCTCTCATTTTGACCTCTGAACGCACTATCACAACACTTGTGCAGACTATTTTGTCTTTTTATGCCAAAGATATATATCTGTTTTGGTTCGCGAGTATAAGCATCTCAAAGTCTGCTAGAGGTTTATCAAAACTTATCAGGGTAGTTCTGTTCAACTTTTTTTAGATACAATCATTTTTCTGCATTAGAGTATTTTAGTTAGTGGCCATGGCTGAAAGTACTTATGTATTTCATATGTTGGCTGTTGAGGATAAGTTGGATGGTATGAATTACCCATTGTGGTCTTATATGATGCATCATGTTTGGTCACAAACGGACTATGGAATATTGTGAAGGGTGTTGAAAAACCTCCTATTACACCTGCAAATACAGGTACTGATGCTGATGCAGACAATGTTGAAGATGATGATATTCTTCATGTTCCCATTCGTGCTACATTTTTTGCTGCACCTACTACAAAGCAAATTTGTTGGGATGGCAGAGATGCTCATGCACATGCATTGATAGCCTTTTCTATCAAATGTGCCATTATTCCTCACATTCACTCTTGCAGAAGAGCTAATGATGCTTGGGATACAATTACCACATTGTATCAGGCTAGGAATGAGGCTCGTGTTGCTTAACTCTGAAAATAGTTGGAGAGTGAGCACATGAATGAAGGTGATTCTATGGATAATTTTGTAACAAAGATGAAAGATTTGAAGGAACAATTAATTTCTGCTTATGAAGTCTTGCCTAGTAGATCACTTGTGCATATTATTTTGAATGATCTTCCTGATTCATACCAGAGTTTTGCTCCTACTCTTCATTTGATTACGAAAGGCAATCTAAATGCCTTAACATTTGATGAGTTAGTCTTTGTTTTGTTGCACGAAGATCAATCTAGGCAGAACAAGTCCATTATGCATGTTGCAGATCAAGCTTTCTTGGCTAGTAAGAAGGGCAAAGGTAAATGGATCTCTTCTAGTACTAAGCAAAAATTTGCTAATTCTGCACAATTGAAGAAGGAAGATAGAGAAGAGAAGAAAATAGAAAAGCAAAAATTGTTTTGCAAGTATTGTAAAGCAAATGATCATGTCATAAAGAATTGACCAAAACTGGCTGCAAAAGAGGTTTGAATGGTTGATGCAGAGACCTCTACACCAAAAATAGATCTGTTAATCTAGTGCAGAATGAAGAATGGGTGTTTACTATTGTTCGCAATATTGACCGATTCTCTCTTGAACAGTGTATGTCTATAGTAGACTCGGATGTTTGGTACTTTGATAGTGGGGCAACCAAACATATTACCTCACATTGCAATTTCTTCACTTCACTCGAGCCTGCCCCTACAAGGAATACTATCACATGTGCCAACAACTCCTGTTACCCTGTCATGGGAGTTGGTAAGTTCATTTTGACTACTGCTGATGGTACTTCTTTCACATTGTCGGATGCTCTATTTATGCCAGGGATAAAGAAGAATATGTTATGAGTTTCACCTTTAGCCAAGATTGGCTTGGTTGTGAAATTTGTTAATGACAAATGTACAGTTCATGATCTATCAAATGGCGACATGATTATTGCTCCTCGCATTTTATGTCGTGGGCCGTATAAGCTCATAGACTATGAAAAATCGATGAATGATTCAGCATGTGCAGTACATGATTCTCAGGCTATGTCAGATGCAAAGCTTTGACATGCATGCTTTGGTCATCTGAATTTTGCTAGTTTGCTACACCTGCAAAAATCTGAAATGGTGTCCTCTTTGCCCAAACTTGAGGCACCTAGTAAACATGTTTGCGAAGGATGTATTTTAGGCAAAATGCAGCGTTCATCATTTCCAAAAGATGGCTCAGTTCGAGCTACTCAGAAATTGTAGCTTGTACATAGTGATGTCTGTGGTCCTATGCAGACACCTTCTTTTGGAAACTATCTTTACTTCGTGACTTTCAGTGATGATTTTTCCAAGCATGCATGGGTATATCCATTGAAAGGTAAGTTCAAAGTGTTTATGTGCTTCAAATAGTTTCTCGTTTTGGTTGAAAATCTATCAACATGTAAAATGGGCACCCTCCATTCTGATCGAGGAGGGATATATGTCTTTTGACTTTAATGCATTTCTTGCTGAACATGGGATAAAACATCAGTGTAAAATGTTGTATACACCTCAACAGAATAGAGTTGTTGAATGAAAGAACATGTCACTCATGGAGATGGTGAGGTGTGTGGTCAAGAGTCAGGCTTTACCACATAGTTTCTGGCTTAAGGCTGTTATGTGTGCAACATATGTACTTAACAGATGTCCCACTAAAGCATTGCAATCTATCACTTCATATGAGGCTTGGCATGGTCGTAAGCCATCTATTGATCACCTGCATGTTTTTGGTTGTCTATCATATGCATTAGTGCCTAAACAACATCGCAAGAGATTGGATGATAAAGAAATAAAATGTATTTTTTTTTGGTACAGTTCTGAATGCAAAGGTTATCATCTATATCATCCACAAACTAAACACATTTTGGTTAGCCGTGATGTTGTTTTTGTGGAAGATGCTATTCTGTGAAGAGATGGATAGGTATGTGCTTGAAGATGAAGAGGTGTTACAAAATCCTTGATCTACACCAGCCAAATGAACTCCAAGAGTATATGGTGGGCCCTTTTAGCTTGCCAATGGATGTATTAGACACCCTATGTACCTTGGAAGATAACTCTCAAAAAGATAGATCAAAACAGATAAGTTGGAGTTAGCTCAGAGGTGAAGAACTTGCTATTCTTGGTACATACACCTATCCAGTGTTTTGCATAATTCTCTGAGCACAGCAGCAATTAACTTAATTCCTCTTGCGGAAGTCTAGAAAACTTAAAGAGATAAATTTCAAGATTAATCTCATCAAAAATAAGGAACCACACACTGAGAATGATGTTTAGCAAGTGATGACATCATCCCGATTTTCATGGGCTGCTATAGTTTGCGACCACTGAGCACAAAAATCAACATAACTCAAAATGTAGGAATCCAATGATTATGAAACTTTGTATTCTTATACTAGACAGTAAGCTGAATCCAACAAGCTTTAAATAATTGAATTTGGGTAAGTAACCACTGAGAAATGGCTCTGACAAGATGAGTAGAAAAATCGGGTACCTGACAGAGAAGTGAAAATGCACAGATAGTGTTGACTTCAACTGAACATAACTGAAGATTTCAACATCCAAATGACATGAAAATTTGTGAGCGTATAGTAGACTTATAGAGCTAACTTTACCAAGTTAAATCACTGAAAATGATACATCAAGCTCAGAGAAACAATCTCTGCAATCTGACTGAGAAAACTGAGAGTAATGGCAGTGAGTAGTACACTTCACAAGAACATGGACATATGAACTCAAATAATCATGAAAATGAAAGTATATTGCTTGTAGAATACAATGACTTACTGATACATATGTGCGCCTTGTAATCACACCTTGATATGGCATAAATCTCAGCTCTTGGAGGTCTTCACATAGGTCTCTCTAACCACGACTAAAACTACCATCTATTTATAGTTGAGTTTGGGAGGCTAACTTCCCTCAATCACTCTCCAATCAATCAATGATTGATTTGATTCTCTACCTACCACAAATCCCAAATTTGTGGCTCCTCTTTCCCTTTTTTATCAAGTGGACTCAACCACTTAAGATTCTTTCACTTTTACATTAAGTAAACTCTTCAAAAGTTACAAGAGGTAGTTCACAGCTGAAGTTTACATAGTCTTCATTTCAAAGCTTTTTTCATGACTTTGTGGGACTCAAGCCAATACTTAGGCTTGTCATAGACTTGCTCCAACAGCTCCCCCTCAAGCCAAGTATGCTTCAAGCCTTCATTCTTCCAAGATTACCTGCAAACCAATCATAGCCTTGAATTTGCAAAGCTTTGTACCATCCAATGCTTTGGTTAGAATATCTGCACATTGTTGATGCGTGGACACATATGATATTTGAATCTCTTTGCTTAGAACCTTCTTTCGTACATAGTGATAATGAACTTCAATATGTTTAGTCCTTGCATGAAAAATAGGATTAGGAGCCAAATGAATAGAACTCATATTGTCACCAAAAATAGTTGGAGTTCCAAACTCCAATCCAAGATCTTTGAATAATGTCTTCATCCACATAGCTTCTTGTGTAGCTATGGCAAGACCTCTATATTCAGCTTCAGTAGAAGAGAGAGCAACTGTGGGTTGCTTCTTGGATGACCATGAAATAAGATTTGAACCTACAAAGGTAAGATAACCTGAAGTGCTCCTTCTATCTTCTTTGGAGCCAGCCCAATCTACATCAGAAAATAGCTTCAAACCTAAATCAGATACATAAGGATAATAAAGTCCTTCATTTATGGTTCCTTTGAGATACTTCAGAATCCTTTTGGCAGCATCCATATGTGGTTTCCTTGGTGTGTGCATAAATTGACTTAGCACACTCACACTATAACATATATCTACTCTTGTCAATGTGGCATAGTTGAGACTACCCACTAAAATTTGATATGATGTGATGTCCTCTATGAGTTCACCTTCATGTGAGCTCAATTTCTGATTGACCTCCATTGGAGTACCTGCAATCTTACAATCTTGCATCTTGAATTTTGCCAACATGTCCTTAATGTACTTTCTTTGAGTGAGAAACAAACCATGATCTTTGTAGACAACTTCCAAACCTAGGAAGTAGGTAAGTGAACCCAAATCACTTATCTTGAACTCTTCTCTCATCTGATCTTTGATCTTCTTCATACCATCTGCATCATTTCCTGTCAATATAATATCATCTACATATACACATAAGTAGATGACCTCAGAATTACTCTTTTTAATAAAGAGTGAAGGATCTGCCTTGCTTGGTTGAAAGCCTTTGTCCTGCAAGAATGAAACAAGCCTGAAATTCCAAGCTCTTGGAGCTTGCTTGAGACCATACAATGCTTTGTTAAGTTTACACACATAATCAGGATAAAATTGATTCTCAAAACCAGGTGGTTGTGCCATATATACCTCTTCTGTTATCCAACCATTCAAGAATGCATTCTTTACATCTAGCTGAAGTATCTTCCAATTCTTGGAAGAGGCAATACTAAGCAAAACCCTAATAGTAGGCATCTTTGCCACAGGAGAGAAGGTCTCCTCATAATCAATTCCCTGAGTTTGTGCAAATCCTTTTGCTACAAGCCTTGCCTTATACCTATTAATGGAACCATCAGAATTCTTCTTGAGTTAATAGACCCATCTTGAGCCTATTACCTTCATGGATGAAGTCTTGGGCACCAAATCCCAAGTATTGTTTTCCTCAAGTGCTTCAATCTCTTCCTTCATTGCATGCTTCCATTCTGTTTTTGCTTTGGCCTCTTCAAATGATGATGGCTCCTCTTGGTTTATGTCCTGTGCTATGTAGATAGAATGTTTAGTTACTAATGAGGTGTCAAACCCATACCTTTCTGGTTTTTTCTTTTCCCTCATAGATCTTCTTAGGCCATGATGTGATGATTGTGCCTCATGTCCAAGTTCCTGCAATTTTGCTTTACCTTTAGACTTCCATGATTTGATCTTTTCCATATGAGATTCTGCATCATCCTCCGAGGTGTCTTGTTCTTCAATCTTTGGTTGTTCTCTACCAAGCTTTGGAAAATCTTCTTCAAGATCATATGGTAAATTGACCTTCCTGCATGAATCTTCATACCATGAATTGTTCTCATCAAAAACTACATCTCTGCTTACCAAGAATCCTTTGTTGGTAGGGTTGTATAACCTGTAGCCCTTTTGATTGTTGTCATATCCAATAAATACACACCTTTCTGCCTTTGGATCCATCTTGCCTCTAACCTGTGAAGGAACATGAGCAAAAGCAATACATCCAAAAATTTTACAATGATCTAAGCTTGGTCTTCTTCCATTCCAAGCCTCATATGGAGTCATCCCATCAAGGGATTTTGAAGGCAACCTGTTAATCAAGTAAGTGGCTGTAGATATAGCCTCAGCCCATAAGTAATTAGGTAAATGCTTTTCATTTAACATAGACCTTGCAGCTTCAACAATTTTCCTATTCCTCCTTTTTGCCACTCCATTTTGCTCAGGAGTGTACCTTGTAGTTACCTCTCTTTTGATTCCTCTTTCTTGAAGAAAAGAATCAAACTCATGGGAGAAATATTCTCCCCCCATCTGACCTTAGCCTTTTTAGTGATTTACCTGTTTGATTCTCCACAAGAGCCAAATATCTTTTGAAACATGAAAAAACTTCATCTTTGTGTTTCATAAAGAATAGGATAGTCCATCTGCTACAATCATCAATAAAGGAGACATAATACCTTGATCCAGATATTGAAGCTTCCTTGCTAGGTCCCCATACATCTGTATGAACCAACTCCAAGAGATCTCCATGTATATAACCTTTCTTCATGAATGGTAACCTGTGAGACTTTCCAAATTGACATGCACTACACTTATAAATCATGTGTTGTTTTGACAAATTAGGGATCCCAAGTACACTTTGGTCCCTGCAAATTTGCTTTAATGACCTTTCACCAATATGTGCTAACCTTTTGTGCCATACTTCCAATTCTGTGAGTGTCTGACTACCATAATTAAAGAGAGCAATTTTTCTAATGTCTTGTAATTCAAATGTGAACAATCTACCTGTCTTTTCACCTTTTGCAATTTTTCTGAATCCTTGACTTGGATCTTCAACAAATGCTCCTGCTTTTGTGAACCTGACTTGCAACCCTTTCTCTACTATCTGCCCAACACTTATCAAATTCTTTGTAATGGTTGATGTTTCCATCAGGTGCTTTGACATTGCCTATTTTCTCCACAGGATGTTTTGTATCATCTCCTGTTTGTACCTCATGCTTATTCCTTGGATCTTCTAAATCTGATAGGAGTGCCACATTTCCTGCTACATGATTTGAACAACCTGAATCTATGTAGAAAACATGCTCATCAGATTTACCTTGTGGCATAGCCATGTTCATGATCAATAATGAATCCTCTTTGTTTGAGTCTTCTGTGTAAGTTATTGTAGTCTCTCCTTCCTTTGTAGCCCCCTTGATAGTTTGAATGATTGTAGTTGTTGTAGTTGCCATGATAATTGTTGAATCTTCCTCTTGAGTATCCATAACTTCCTCTATTGTATCCTCTGCCTCTTTGATTCCTGGAATTCCTAAAGCAATTTTCAGTTGTATGATTAGTTAATCCACAAATAGAACATGAGTTGGAGTCTTGGGATCTCCCCCTGCCTTGTCTACCTCCTCTTCCTCTACCTCTGCCATGTCTTCCTCTACCTGCATAGTTAGCTTGATATGTACCTGCTTCATCATCCACTTTCTTTGCCTTTCCTTTGTTATCTTTGGACTTGCTTTTATCAGTGTATAGAGCTGAAGATTGATTACCTTTAGAGTTTTCTCCATTTTTGACAAGCTTTGCCTCTTGAGTAAGTAGTTGTCCAATGAGTGTGTTGAAATCAGGTACATGCATGTCCATGTACAAATCCATAGCTATGGTGAATGCTTCCCACTTGTCATCTGCCTTCAAGCCATTGATGACCTGCCTTACAATTTGCTCTTCATCTATTACCCCTCCAATGCTTCCCAACTGATCTGCTATGTCCTTGAGCTTTGTGACAAAATCAGTCACATTTTGTTTGGGAGCCTTCTTGAGAGTTGTGAAATCTAGCCATAGTTGATGCTTCCTAGCTTTAGTACTTGAAGAAAAGAAAGCTTCAAGTGCATCCCACACTTCCTGATATGTCTTACAACTCCTAATGTGAGGCAACAAAAAATTTGAGATAGAGTTGAGGAGATAAGACCTTGCAAGTGCATCCTTGGAGCACCATGTGCTCAATCTTTCTTGCTCTTCTTGTGTTGGTTGACTTTTGTTCCTCAAACTTGGCATAACTTCATCTCCAGCCACATAACCATATAAACTTCTACCTTGGAGATAAGCTTCCATCCTTAATGACCAAGCTGAGTATTTACCTCTATCCAATTTGTCAATTGATGAAGGAAATCCATCTGCCATGTTGTCCAACCTTGCTCTCATACCACTGTGAAGAGATGGATAGGTATGTGCTTGAAGATGAAGAGGTGTTGCAAAATCCTTGATCTACACCAGCCAAATGAACTCCGGGAGTATATGGTGGGCCCTTTTAGCTTGCCAATGGATGTATTAGAAACCCTATGTACCTTGGAAGATCACTCTCAAAAAGATAGATCAAAACAGATAAGTTGGAGTTAGCTCAAAGGTGAAGAACTTGCTATTCTTGGTACATGCACCTGTCCAGTGTTTTGCATAATTATCTGAGCACAACAGCAATTAACTTTATTCCTCTTGGGGAAGTCTAGAAAACTTAAAGAGCTAACTTTCAAGAGTAATCTCATCAAAAATAAGAAACCAGACACTGAGAATGATGTTTACCAAGTGATGACATCATCCCGATTTTCACGGGCTGCTACAATTTGCGACCACTGAGCAGAAAAATCAACATAGCTCAAAATTTAGGAATTCAATGATTATGAAAATTTGTATTCTTATACTAGACAGTAAGCTGAATCCAACAAGCTTTAAATCATTGAATTTGGATAAGTAACCACTGCAAAATGGCTCTGACAAGATGAGTAAAAAAATCGGGTACCTGACAGAGAAGTGAAAATGCACAGACAGTGTTGACTTCAACTGAACATAACTGAAGATTGCAACATCCAAATGAAATGAAAATTTGTGATCCTATAGTAGACTTATAAAATAACTTTACCAAGTTAAATCACTGAAAATGATGCACCAAGCTCAGAGAAACAATCTCTGCAATCTGACTGAGAAAACTGAGAGTAATGGCAATGAGTAGTACACTTCGCAAGAACATGGGCATATGAACTCAAATAATCATGAAAATGAAAGTATATTGCTTGTAGAATACAATGACTTACTGATACATATGTGTGCCTTGTAATCACACCTTGATATTGCATAAATCTCAGCTCTTGGAGGTCTTCACATAGGTCTCTCTAACCACGACTAAAACTGCCATCTATTTATAGTTGAGTTTGGGAGGCTAACTTCCCTCAATCACTCTCCAATCAATCAACGATTGATTTGATTCTCTACCTACCACAAATCACGAATTTGTGGCTCCTCTTTCCCTTTTTTATCAAGTGGACTCAACCACTTAAGATTCTTTCACTTTTACATTAAGTAAACTCTTCGAAGGTTACAAGAGGTAGTTCATAGCTGAAGTTTACAGAGTCTTCATTTTAAAGTTTTTTCATGACTTTGTGGGACTCAAGCCAATACTTAGGCTTGTTATAGACTTGCTCCAACATATTCAACCTTTACTTTCATGTACAAAGGAGACATCTGCTAGCTCCAAAGACATGTATGATACTTTGTTGCATCTTTTTACAGGTGGATAGTCTAATGCTAGTCCTAATGAGCCAACTTCTCAGCCTTTGCAGGTATCATGTGATGCTGCAGATCATTCCATTTTTTATGCATATTTACATGATGCACTTTTTGATGAGAGAGCTGATAAGCTAATATTGAGGAGGAAAAAACTAGGACAAAATGGTTGGTGCAAACTTTACGTGATAGCAAATTACATGCACCTCTATCATACCATACTCGTTCAGGCTCTCATAGTGCCTCTTTTACATCAAATTGTTGAATGTATGATAAAAACTAGATAAACCCAGAAATATCTACATCTCTTCCAAGTTATGTGGATGTGGACACTCAATAATGAACCTTGTTTTTTTTGGATCCATGCACATGCCATCCTTTGTCGTACTATGTCCCAAATAAGAGATTTTAGTCTTAACAGATTCACATTTTGATCCCTTTCCATAACGTGAATTTTCTTGTAAAAATTGAAATACTTTTCCCAATATTTCCAAGTGGTTCCCTAGTGTGGAGATAGACTAAGATATCATTTAGAAAGTCTACTACAAACTATCCAAGATATGGTCATAAAACCTTATTCATGAGCATGTCGTGAAAGTTGTTGAATCATTATTTTGGGTCCAAAAGGCATCACCATAAACTAATACTACTCCTATCATGTGTAGAAAGTAGTTTTAGGAACATCTTGTGTACCTAAGTCCTGAAGTCTTAGGGATTTGTGTCGATGAGACTAAACCTCAATCGCCCCACAAGTGCATATAGTGGTGGATTAATACACTTTTAATTATCAATCCGAGGAACCCTAAGAACCAAGTGTATGAAGACGTGTGCACACATGATGGTATGTGAAGTGGTTAAGCTACAATGCATGTGAAAAGCTTAAGCTACCTCTCCAACTCACTAATTCTCTGAAAATGCATGTCGCGATACCATTTATAGCAATAAGCATAGATTCAAACTTTTCTCCTAGCTCTGAACTCCAAATATGGTCAATAGCAAGTTGCTTTCAAAGTTCTTGACGAGATGCACATATTGCGGGTATTTTCACTCAAATCTGACAAACACACTTCAAGTTATGAGCAAGATAATGAATGGTGGGAAGCACCAACACTCGCTCCATAACTCATAATGGCTCACACACACACACTACAATAGTTCAAAAGTGATGGGAAGGGATAGACAACAGTCCTACACACACATTTCAAGCATCACACACACATAAAAGATCATGGAGAAGGAGGAAATCTGCAAGAAAGAAGAAAATTCAATTCTTCAATTCTTCACAATGGCAAAAAATTCTTCTTACAAGAGTCACAAAGTGACTTATATACATGTGCCCTAAAAATGGTCCTTTCAGACAAGAGACCGGCACTTTATTGACTAACTCTAATTTCCTACTATTTTACAAGAGTTATGTTACAATGATGTGAGCTTGTGCATCTGGAGGAATCCTCTAGTGCATTTACATAGCTTCAAGGGAGTTTTGTAGGATTTTGAAGAAGAAAATTTATGCTCAATTTTGGAAATTTTGAGGGATCCTCTTTTATGCTTATTTTCTCTGCAACACTCTCCCCCTCTTTGTCTCTGTCGTCCCTTGATAGGCTTTGCTTCTTGTCTGTAGCTCCTTAGTACACGCACCTAGTGGTCGAAGAAGCGATAAGGACTGCTAGTGAATTTGTCACCTTATCCGATCTAAGTCCTTAGCTTCTGTAAGCCCCTTGGTATTCCTTACATTTATAAATCTTGGTTGTTGTTAAGTTGGGCTACCATGCATGCAACCAGTGGCTAAGAATGTGATACTCTTAGTCACTCTCTTCAACTTTTCAGCCTCTCTCATTTCTAAGTTTTGGTCCTCGGATATGTCTTTGTCTTCACAACTCTGAACCTATTGTATTGCTCTGACTTGTTTACTTCTTTACATTGCACACATTAAGTGGAGGCCGTAGAGGTTCAGATGCATGCATGCATCTTGTGGATGAGGAAGCTATGTGCAACCTCCCATGAAAAGTCTTGGTTGTTATCTTTCTTTATTTCCACTCTTTAGGATCTGGTTCTTTGGTGTTGTAGCCTGATGCGTGCCCCTGCGAGGCTTTGGGTAGAGGGTAGTTCTTTTTTATTGAGCCGTTTTGCTCTTCGATCTTCTTCTTCTTCTCTTTTTGCTTGATTCTCCCTCCACACGTCCCTCCTCCTGAACTCTGTCGCCCCTGACAAGCTTTTTGTGGCAACATGCATAGGTTTGTATTACTTTTTTCTCTCTATGATTAAGTGAATTCGCTTGACATATCATCAGTTCCTTCCATTGTGTGGACTTTACCCCGTCGTCTGGTGCCTGTCTATGATCTGCAAAGAAACTTAGCTCATAGGCCACCAGTCTCGCATTCAAGTTGGAAGAGAGTTTTACAAACATCTCCGAGTCCATCTCAAAAGATCCTATGAAGAAAGATTCTTCAAATGTTTGCATGTATAGACTCGAAAAAAAAATAAGTCGCGAGTATATTGCCATGATCGTTAGGCAACTCGGGGTAGTGGATAGATAAAAAATTAAAGCATCTGCTCCCTAATTAATTCCTATAAAGTTCAAAAATGTGTACTGCGTGTGTTGAAATACTTTCAAAACTGTAAGGAGCATAGTCAATATCTTGTTGGTCATTTTAATGGCTAAGTTTGGTATTGTTGCATATCTAGATAGCCAAAACTCGATGGTCCGCACCATATATTCCTCTATCGGTAAGTAGTTACATGGTGGACTAGATAGTAGCAGATAGTTTAGCCATTGGTTATTTAAACTACCTTGGCGCTATGCTTCCCAAAATTGCATCCACGATCATCTTTTGGGGACTAGGCAAAAAGCAAGATGGACATGGAGCACATATGGTGCTGACTCCCAGTGTACTTGTAGCGTGGGATTGTTCTCCAAAAATTTTTGTCTCCATACAGGATCTGCCTTATCAAATTCTTCTTGTGTATATGTGAATGTCTACAGATTGAATTGCAGATCGCTATCAAGTTCTTTATTGGTGGTCTTCTTTATATACTGTTGTGTCTCTTCTTTGAGTAATCCGTAAGGTATATTGAACGGCTTCAAAATCTGTTCCATGCTTTTGCTTTCAATCTTAGCCTCTTTCATTACCTTTACCACTTGTTCTTCAAACTGTTCTGTAAGATGGGACACCAGTAGTGCCCTCTCATGTCGGCTTAGTTCTGTAATAGCCCGATCATGTCTTT
Organism: Ceratopteris richardii; assembly: GCA_020310875.1. Taxonomy (NCBI): domain Eukaryota; kingdom Viridiplantae; phylum Streptophyta; class Polypodiopsida; order Polypodiales; family Pteridaceae; genus Ceratopteris; species Ceratopteris richardii. The sequence continues at coordinate 138,695,770 of CM035417.1, forward strand.
CAGTGCTCGACTCTGCTTCCTCCCTTACAAGTGAATGATACATGGGGGGAGAAAGAGGATGTACCTCAATCTCCACAGTAGCCAATTGGGAGCTTGGAACTACTGGTGTCCCCATTGTTACTTGTTGTTCTATTTGAGCTTTTAATTTTGCAATGATTTCATCCTTTTCTTTGATTTCATTGGCCATGTTTGTTAGTGCTTCTTTGGTAGTCAAAAGTTCATTTCCTATAATAGTTATTTGATCATCGTCTTCATTATATATCACAAGACGTTTATCCTAAGCCGATTTCCACCGCTTTTTGAGTTCATTCATGTCATGCATGTACTTTCTTTCCCATTCTTCTCGTATGGTTTGCTCTTGTTTTAGCTGATCTTCATACTTTGCAATTTGAGCTTCTAATGCCTGGTTGCATAGGATGGCAGTCATAAGCTCTTTATTCCTATTTCTTAAGTTGTCTGCTTCCTCCATATATACCTTTATTTGGGATTCAGGCAGCTTACTTACAACATTCATTCTTGCTTTCTTAGCTTCACCTGCTTCATATTTACTTTGTAGCTCCTTGAGTTGGGCTTCTAGTTTTTTATTGTCGGTTGTCAGCCTATTGCACTTTTCCATTGCTTCATGAGCTTCTTTTTCCTTAGCCATAAGTGCCTGTTGAATTTCTATCACTTGTGAAGAGAGCTTTTCACTTACTACCTGGAATCGGCTTTGCTCTCTCATGGCCTTGTCATACTCTGCATCTGCTTCGAGCATTTGTTGTTGGGTATCCATGGATGTTTGTATCATCTGCTTCACCACTGGCTTGAGTTGAGCCACATCCACATTTAGCCATGTTTTAGGGATACTCGATTCTTCCCCCGTTCGTACATCCTTTCCTTGATCCACATGTATATTGTTGTTATGAGGTTGCCTAATTTGCAGATGTATTTCTCTTTCAATTCCTTGTTCTTCATTAGAGGTAGACTTTGTAGCACTTCCTTGAAATGTAACATCCAAAGGAGAAGGCTCCACTACCACCCGGATTGGAGTGAAAGGCTCTGCCTCCTTCACTTCTTCTTGTTCTTTCTCTTCCTTTGGCCTCTTTACTGTGGCTTCTCCATCTAAGTGAGTCTCAGTGATTTGAATCTTCATCTCTTCATTCATTTTGAATACATGAATTTCTTCTTTAGATGACCCTAGATTTGTTGTGTCCATGATTGTGTCATCCAGAGTTTGATCTACCTTTGTACCTTCTACTCCAAAGTAGTCTATGACTTCATTCAATTCCTCCCAATCACCATCATCTTTTGAATCACTTTCGATGTCCACTTCCATCATGGATGGTTCCTGCTCTTCTTGCGTATCGGAAGATGAACTAGAGTTGGTCAATCCCAACTCTCTATATCTATGAAATTTTGTTAGTCTCTTTCTTTGCTCAATGTCTTCATGAGACTGGTGGTAGTGATACCCTTGTACCGGCAGGTTTAGTTGACCTTCCATGTATTGGTGGGTAGCCACCATTGCTTTGTTTAGCCCTTGTTCTATAATTGGTTTTGTGTCTTCAATCTTTGTCCTTGGAAGGACATGTATCCTCTTTGAAGCAGCAAGTGCTTCTTCTGCCTTCATCATTTCCCTTAGTCTCTTGGTTCCTCTCATCCTTGGTTGCGAGCTGGTTTCGGCTTCTTCCACCATTGTTACTCCCTTCTTTTTCCTTGGAACTGTGGCTAATTTTGCATACTTAGCCATTTTCGAAGATGAGGGCATCTCTTTCAGATGTTCTCAGATACCTAGTGCATGGTAGATAAGTATGGTCAATGCGATACTTCCATTCAAGAACTTTTTATGGTTCCATTGCTTCTTAACTTCAAGCAGATGCTCTTGGATGTATGGCGCCATGTTCACTTGATTACCAATCTATTTAATAGCATGAGATAAGAGTTGCACAATGATTTTTTGTGGTGTTGTGTAGCGATGCATGTTTAGAAAGCAGAAGTGTTGATGAATCAGATATACTTCTTCTTCTATATCATACGATTGATATCCTGAAATGTTCAGGTCATCTTTCCTCGGCTTTCATCCTTCAAGTATGTGCTTCCATCTTTTTCCCATCCGAAAGCTTCTTTGATCAAGTCATGAGTGAATTGGATGATCACCCATTCCCCTGCCGCATCTAGGACTCTTGCTTCTAGCACTAATGGGTTATGTAAGGCCGGTTGGAGGGTATTCATCACCTGAGTGCATCGTTGGAAGTCCGGCTTGTAAATTGGTAGTTCGAAGTATTTTTTAATACTTGCCTTCGTCATTATATCTATGGTTGATGGAAGTTGATGTATGATTTTGAAATCTTGGCACATGAAGGAAAATTGATGGTCGGTGTCCATAATCTTTATTGTCACTAAGAAAAAATAATCTCCATCAGGTTGGTCCTCTTGAAACCAATGACCTTTGGCTTTGGTCATGCATTGTAATGGAAATTCCAATACCTCCTCTTGAACAGTTGCTTCGGAATCCTCGAAAGCCATCTGCACTTGTATAAGGAAAGAATCAGCTTCTAGTGGAAATTAATTCATGTGTTATGTGTGGTTGAGTGATATGTCGTTTCCTTTGTCACTCCGTTCCCCCTTGCTTAAGTACGTAAGGTCTCTTACCACACTTCTTTTGTTTTTTTTTTCCTCCTGAAAGACAACAAAGGTTAGTTCTAGCCAAAACATTGCTTTATTTACAATATAAGTTCATCCCTATGGTAGTAGAAACCAAGACCTATTCCAATGATGGAAATGTGCACAACTAGTTTTGTTGAAAAGATACTGTGCCGAATGCCTGGCCTTGTAATGTGGCCCTATCATGCATACTCTAGGTGCAGTGGATTCTTCATGAGTGCAAGTGGAATCTTGTTGAGTCAGCTGTTCCTGTCCATGCTACCTCTTTGGTATCCATATCCACTTTGTAGTTGGTGATTGAGACCTCTGCATCAGTCGGGCTTGTCGTTCTCTAGTGTTTGTCTCCTTCTTACTTGTGGTCTGAGTGTTTGATGTCATGTTTCTTTTGTACCCGTGATAAGTCTTTTTGGACTCTTGTAGCTCAGTGATGAGTAGCACCTCCTTTAATGTCAATCCGGGAAGACGTGAGGATGGTATGATGACCTCGAGCAAGTGAAGGCACAAGTGTGTGAGTGAGAAGCACACAAACATGCACACACATACACACACATGCGCACACATGGCAAGACAAAGAGAAAGACAATGGAGTTCTTTTAGATTACTTTCAAGATGCTCATACAAGTTCAATTCTATTACAAGCTAACCTCAAAAATGAGCTCTCTAGCTCTATTTATAGTTTTTCACTAGCTTTTGGCCCTGTCCAGACCTAGTGTCCGACCTAGTTAAAAATTAGGTTCTAGGGCTTACTTGGAGGTTCAAACGGAGTCTAAAAAATGTGAAAACTGATAGGTAGGTACTTCTAAAGCTCCTCAAGCTCAAGGACTCCTTGGCTTGCACAAAATGGAGCTACAAAAATATGAAATGGTATTTACAATGGTTTTTAGTGATGAAAATCACTATTTTTGTAGGGATTTCTTCTAACATTTTGACATACATTTCCTGGAGCGCCCTGCTTGCTCCTTCTTCTTGTGTGCCCAACTCTTTGATGCATGAAAAATTTAAATGGCCTACTTGCCAGATCTTCTTTGACTACTGTGTCTGCTTGTGCTTTCTCTTCGCTCTAACTCCCTTCGTAGGCTTCCTTGTCTTGTGAGTCCTTCAGTTCCTTGACTACTGCCAACACCCCCCCCCCTCTCTCGCGTCTGTCGTCTCTGACAGAACCTTGTCTAGCTGTGTGTTGGACATAATATTGAACCGCATCGGAAGCAAGGTGGTGTTCTTCTAATCGTAGCCCCCGTGCTAGGTCTGTTAACAATGCATCCCAATCCACTGGACCTAGGACGTCTGGATGGGGCACCCGCAATTGCTCTGAGTGGATGGTCCTCTCCACAGCGAATAGTTGGAGGAGATGTGAGGGCTTGGGTACAAATATTTCTGAGTGATATTCCCAGAAGCCTGTGATGAACATCTCCTCGAAGGTCTGTTTGAAGCATGCTGGGAGGTATTTTATTCTTGCGTGCCAGGCATATACTACCTTTATTGAGGGGGTAGTGCTCATGTCATATACGAGATCTTGGTTAACTGCAGTGAAGCCAACTCCTGAAAAGTGGGGGTCCTTGATATTCTTGAATGTCCTGAATGTGATGAGCATTAATTCGAAGATCTTCATGCACATCTGTGCCATCACATCAGGGGTGTTCCGTAGGCGAATGCTCCAGTGACGGATTGTAGAAATCATGTAAGAAACAGTAGGAGGTCCTTGTGGAGGTGCTAGATAGACATAATTTAACCACTTTGCACAACCTTTGACGTTCTTTACAGCGATGGTAAATTCGGGCCAGGTGCGTCTGTGGAAGACTGGAACATAACAGGGATTGTATTTAATAAAGAGTGGCATATTAGTCCAAGTACGAATCATCTCGGGATAGGTCTCAAGAAGATGGATCCTCCAGGTGGTTTGATGAATGGATCCTTTTTTAGCACTCTCTGGGATATCATCGGGCCCAAATTGTGTGGCAAAGGTTGGAGCCTTGCCACAACGTCGTTGAATCTCTGCATTGTAATCTACTAGGAGTACAAAATATGGCACATACTGATCGTCGTTGGTGCCTATCCATCTATGATGAGACATACTGCGGAAATATTCTGACTTTATGATGGTGTCTTCTAATTTGGCCATTGATTGGATTTGGATTTCCACTTGATCTTCATGGGTTTTCGCTGTCTTTTTGAGTGTCTGGAGCCATTCGGGTACTTCGACTTCCAAGGTGTCCATTCCTTCTGAGGTTTGCTGACCTCCTAGCATCGGCATAGGAACATATGGTTCCTCATACGATTCATCCACCTCGATGGGTACCAATTCATCTGGCTCTGGTTCTACAACTGGAGAGGGTTGTCTTTCATATTCTAGTAACTTCTTCTGCAATTTTGCCACCTGCTCTGTTAATGCCTTTACTTTCTCTGTTTGACTATCTTTGTTAACACCGTACACAACACTTTATTGGAACTCTTTGCTTGAACATTGGCCTGAGGGTGATAGGGGGCCGATTTTTTATGAATCACTAGGAATTCATTCATCAAGGACTCTATTAGCTCATTAATGAAAGTGTGTTTCTCTATCATTCACTATCTCTACAACTACCAATATACTCATGAACATCCTTAGGCATATTTAGCCAATAAACTCCCAATTGTTTTAATTGCCTCAGTGTTCCATGAGTTCCCTTATGCATTCTCCATCTATTTACGTGACTTGCTTGAGTAAATTTTTCAGCTCAGCTTCTTCTACACACCTTAACAATACACCATTGGGTTCTTTAAAGTACACACTTCCTGCCACAATGTGCAAGTTGCACGTTTGTAGAAATCCTTTCCTAACATCCTTGTTGATTTGATGTTGTGGTCCATGGGTGAGTATTGGAATTAACTTCTCTGCCCACTTAGGACATACTTCCAAGTTGAATAGATATGTGTTTGGTAGGTCATCTGCCACTCCGTTAGGTGGTTCTCCATGCGTTAACCTTGACAGATGATCAGCTCTCACATGGGTATTTCCTTTTTTTACTACCACTTCGAAGTTGAACTCCATTAGTAACAGAAACTATCTTACTAGTCTTCCTGTGTTAGAGGGCTTATTGACTAGGTACAATAAGGCCTGATGGTCTATGAAGAACTTGAACTTCTTGGCTAGAAGATAGTGTCCTAAATTTCTTCACTGCGTACACCATTCCTAAACCTTCTCATTATGTAGTCATATAGTTTCTTTCTGCTTGATTCAGTTGTTTGCTCTCATAAGCAATAGGATGGTCTAATTTTCCTTCATTTGCAGGTTGAGCTAGTATGCATCCGATTGTGTAGTTAGAGGCATCTACATGGATATGAAAGGGCTTATTCCAGTTGCATGTTTTCAAAATAGGTGTTGTACTTAGTCATCTTTTTATTTCATTAAACGCTTTCTCGCACTCATTCGTCCATGTGAATTGGGTTAATAATCCATATAGTGGCTTGGCAATTATGGGGTACATGTGAATAGATCTACAATAGTATCCACAATGACCCATAAAAGCCTACACTTCCTAGGATCACCTTTACCTTATCCTCTTCAGTGGAAATTTCGTTCTTGGATACGATGTGTCCTAGGATCTTCCCTTGTCTCACCATAAAGACGCATTTTTTAGGATTCAGGCACACTCGATGCTATTGACACTTATCAAATATCCTTCATAACTCCGGAACGTGTTCCTGTCTCAGACCTGAGTATGTGCACAAGTCATCTACATATACTTCCATACTCTTCCTTAGAAACTCTTTAAAGATGTGACACATCAACCTTTGGAAAGTAGCATGGGCATTTGTGAGTCCAAATGGCATCACTCTAAAAGCATAGACTCCCAATTCAATCACGAATGCAGTCTTATGTTGGTCTTCTATAGCAATAGCTACTTGGTTGTATCCAGAAAATCCATCTAGGAAGCTATAGACTTCCTTACTTGCGACTCTTTCCAAGAGATGATCAGTGATAGGTAATGGGTAGCTATCGCAAATTGTGACTGCGTTTACTTTCTCCAGGTTAATACACACTCTTAGTTTCCCATTCTTTTTGGGTACGACCACTAATGGTGACACCCATTCTTTGTGTTCTATCTCATAAATGAATCCGACTGCTAATAGCTTGTCTATCTCCTCGTTAATTTTTGCTGAATAGACATCATTATAAGTGTAAGGGCGTTGTTTCGATGGTTTTTCATCAAGAGTCATTGGGATTCGATGAGAACAAATGGATGGATCTACACCTTTGACGTCCTTGTAGGTCCATGCAAACACATCTCGATATTCTTGAATTAGGCTTATCAATTCCTCTTCCTCCTCTAGCGACACATCTTTTCATATGTACATACATATTTCTTCTCCATCTTCCATGGTCACTATTACTTTCTTTGTTTGTTCCTTGTTGTCGTATCCTTCTCCTTCTCTTGCCTCTCTTTTGGGCATCTGAATAGCTATCTTCCTCTCCTCTACTTCATATCTTTTGAAGTGCTTTGGGACCTCAAAAAGGTCTGGGTTTTGTTCTACCTTATCTAACGTCTCCTCATTGTTTGGTCTCATCTGAGCTCCTTCTATTGCTGACACCTTGGGTGTTCCTTCTTTGTCGTCGTCTTGAATTACTTCTAAATACCATTCCTCCGAATCAAATTATGGTTCTGTCTCTATGCTTTCATACTCTTCCTTCCATTCTTTTTCTAACAGCTCTCCTGTCTCTACCTCCTGAAGGACGACCATGCAAAAACTCACATCATAACCTTCTTCATCTATGCATCCATTCATGGTTAATACCTCTTCATTTATTCATACATCCAAGGTGGCTAGAATCTCCATCCAACCGTGTGGTTCAAATGCTTCCTCTAGAAAAACTTGAGGCATATACATAGGATCATCTACGGGTCTATAATTTGGATGTCCAATAGGCCATATTTGAGTCTTTTTCTCTTCCCGCTTTGCTTCCTTACACATCCATAGTTGATCATCTTCATGTATCCATGATTGGTCACTTGAACCCACACTATGAATTGAGAGATCATCCTCTTCCTTGTGTATGAGATTCCATTGTAGTGGGGGTACATCCCTATATGAAAATGTATGCAAATTGATTTTGGTAGTAGTTTCTTGATGTTGTAGGTATAACGCGTCTCTTCCCCAGTCTTGTACTACCCTGAGTTGTCTCATGAACAGTCATCCTAATATCATTTCATAGTTAGTTGCTTTTCCAAATTGACATACGACTAGAGTGTGTTCGAATTCTACTCCGCAGGTAGTCAACTTAATTTTCTTTAGTATTCCTAGGGGTCTCTCTACATGGTCATCTACTAATTGAAGCTTCATATGTGTTGGTCATAGGGCTGGCTTTCCCCATTTGTCGCGAATTTCTTTGGTGGGATGCCTACACCCCCTCCTGTGTCTAGTATGGCTTTAATCATGTATCCATTATATGTGATGGGTAAGCATGTGTTACCCTCATCTCCCTCACTGAATTCTCCAACTTTATCAACAGGGATTTGTATGGTAGAAGGGGCTTTAGTTTCTCTATTTTTCTTGTTACTCTCCTCATTTTCTAATTTCATCTGTCCTGCCAACTATTTCCATGATTGCAGTTTGGCTCGTAGTAACTCTTCCACGGTCAATTTACATTGTACCTTGGTCCCTTTGAGTTCTACTAAATTATGAGATGTCTCACCTCAAGACCCATTTTCCTTTCCTCGAATAGTGGGAGCGTGAAAAACCATAGATCTTTTTTCGTATTCCCCCATGCAGTTTGGTAAGGTGGAAATGTTGTGTACTTCCTCCCTTCTTCGATCTAACATAGAAACCTCTTCATATACTTCATCCAAATTTGGAGTTGGTTGGTTTTCTTCAATGTCTAATTCCTCAAAGGGTGGTCTTTTATTCCCATTCTTTTTCCAATGGTCTTCTTGAATCTTAGCCCACAAATCTTGTGGCCAATCAGCTTCTAGTTCAGGGATTATCGAAATTGATTTTCCTTGAGTTCCTCGTTGTTCTTCTTTACTGTCTTTCTCTTTAGGTGTAACTGTGGGTATTAGCTTGTTTTCTTCCAAGCATTCATTGAATTGATTCTCACATATTCTTGTCTTTGGGAGGATTGGGATAGTCTTCTCTAGAGTGGCTTGGGCTACCTCTATGAGCTTTCTGCATATTGCCAATCTCTCCTTCTCCAATTCCCCTTGTGGGTAGAGTATCTCATGTTGCTTGGTAAGCTTTCAATCACATGTTCAGGTTGTCTGGTCTTGGATCTGCTAGGATTGATCCTAGTTTGTCTAGTTTTCGAGTGTGAGACTCAGGTGGTGTATTATCTTGTGCTTTCAGATTTTTAGGTTTCTTACCATCTTTTACATCCTTCTTGTCCTCCTTACTTATATTTTTCATCCATTTGTTTCTAAGTTTTTCCCTTCTATCCTTCCAACTTTGTGTCTTCTTCGTGTGATTACTTTCACGTGGGTCTTCCAAATCTTTCACTACCTGTATTTTGGGTTCTAGGTCTTTATCCCTTTCTTGTTTCAGAGTCTACTTTCTTTCTCTCTTGTCCTTTGGCTTGTGCTCTTGTGATAGCTTTTAATGGTACTGTGTACTTATCACTTCCTCAGGATTCAATTACTTCGATCACATTAATTTTTGTTGTGTTATGAGTCTTATTGGGATTCTTTGGACAATCTCTAAATAGATGTTCCTTTCCACATTCATTGTAGTACCCTTCCCAAGTCCTAGGAGATGGTGGGTTATATGGCAGAGTGCATTCTCTTATGAAGTGGTCTCCTCTGCATCTATAGCATGGTCCTTTTGGTAGAGGCAGTCTAATGGGTGGTCTCATAGGTGCTAGTGCCTTAGGTGCAGTGTACATTTGGTTTGCATACTCTGGCTCATAGGTGTTGTCATATCTTTCGTAACCATAGTAGTTGGTCATACTCCATCAGACTGGTGTCATAGGGGTAGTATTCTCCTTGTGTTTGCTCATATCCTTGATTCTTTGTTTGTGTGCTAGCTAAAGGTGTAGCTAGCATTATGGCTCATTCCATGTTTTCCTCTAGTTGAGTATATTTAACTGGCACTATGTTCTGTGGAAGGGGTGGTTGTTGTCCTAATACCGGATGTGGTTGTCCAAATCCACCTTGCTCATAAGGTTTAGGTGCTCCTGATGGGCCTGGATAGGGGTTGTATCTTGGGATCTCTCTTCCTGGTTCTCTAGGAGGGTATCCATAAGCCCTATAGTGAGGTTGATTCATGGGCCTTGACTGCTTGTTGAATGGGCAATTTTCAGTAGTATGATTGGTGTATTTCTGCTCAATATGGCAATAGGAGTTGGGTTCCTATGGCGGTTGCCTATTGTATGGATACATTTGAGGCATGCCTATTCCTCCTCTCACACACATGTGAGATGGGTGATGTCCACCACATAGGCTGCATCTCCGTAGTATCGACATTCTCATTGGTGGGTTCTAGTAATTTCTCTGTCCATGGACTCCGAACTTCTTGGCTACCATATCAGATAGCTCCTCCAAATTACTAGAACTAGTCATCACTGTACTCCTACTATCCTCTGATTTAGCAGATCTTGGTGTACTTTTGAGGTCATCAGCTAGGTTGTCTTCCAGGTCAATGCATTCTTGAAGACACTCGCTCAATGTCTGGAGCCGTTTTACGTAGACTAGGGTTCTCAGTGTCCCATTAGTCAATCCGTCTAAGAATAAGGATATCATTTTTTGCTGGGAGGATCTTTCTATTGTTGGGCATCTATCGATATATTGGTTAAATCTTCGGGCAACTGTTCTTACAAGTGATCAACTGAATTAATTTTTTTGGTTTTTATACTCCTAGGTTACCTACTACCTCTACTGAACTAATTTAGATAATTTTTGGGATTTTTCTTGATGTGTACCTCTTCTTCCTACTCCACTCCTCTCTCTTACCTAACCCTAACTCCTCCCTTACTTCCTCACTCCTAACCCTAACCCTAAAGTTTCATTGCACACACCTCAAGAGTGTGAAGTAACAAATGTTGAAGTGCTTGACTACTTGCCACCGAACGAATTCACCTCTACAAGTACGATTCCTTCACTCGAGGACTCTAACCATCACAAAGGCACCTTGGTTAGGTTTCTTCCATGGCAACAGAACCAAAAACATGAGTACCTAAGTCTTGAAGTCTTAGGGACTTGTGTCGATGAGACTAGACCTCAATCACCACACAAGTGCATATAGTGGTGGATTAATACACATTTAATTATCAATCTGAAGAACCGTAAGAACCAAGTGCGTGAAGACGTGTGCACACATGATGGTATGTGAAGTTAAGCTACAATGCATGTGAAAAGCTTCAGCTACCTCTCCAACTCATTAATTCTCTAAAAATGCATGATGCGATACCATTTATAGTAGTAAGCACAAATTCAAACTCTTCTCCTAGCTCCGAACTCTGAATATGGTCAATAGCGGGTTCTTTCAAAGCTCTCAAAGAGACACATCTACTAGTGGCATTTTCACTCAAATCTGACAAACACACTTCAAGCTATGAACAAGATAGTGAATGGCAAGAAGCACCAACACTCGCTCCACAACTCTTAATGGCTCACACACACTACAGTAGTTCAAAAGTGATGAGAAGGAGGAAATATGTAGGAAAGCAGCAAATTCGACAAATTCTCTTCAATTCTTCACAATGGCAAAAAAGTCTTCTTACAAGAGTCACAAAGTGACTTATGTACATGTGCCCTAAAAATGGTCCTTTCACACAAGAGACCGACACTTTATTGACTAACTCTAATTTCCTACTATTTTACAAGAGTTATGTTACAATGATGTGGGCTTGTGCATCTAGAGGACTCCTCTAGTGCATTTACATAGCTTCAAGGGAGTTTTGTAGGATTTTGAAGAAGAAAATTTATGCTCAATTTTGGAAATTTTGGGGGCTCCTCTTTTATGCTTCTTTTCTCTACAACACATCTTTTGTTTTTATTCTAGCTTGATGATATCCTTGTCTTAGGCCAAGTTTAGTGAAACACTTAGCTCCACCCATACATGCGATCCCAAGGGCATTATGCACATTCGCTATATATTGTATAGGGCTCTTGTTTAATTAATTCAAGCAAGGGAGAATAGGCTTCAACCAAACTCTCTTTTGAGAAAAAATTGAAAGAGTGAGAGAGAGAGAGAGAGCTACAATAAAGAGAGGAGAGAGAAGATATCTTTTCTTATTGCTCATGGCTTCTTTGAGGTAAGAAATAACTTATATGAAAATTTCATAGCTAGAGGAGATGTATGGAGTGGGTAGTGAGCTTCAAAAATTTGAAATAGGTTATATCTTAAAAGCGGTGAAATGTTTTATAAAGATTTTACAAAATTGGAATCTACACCCTTGAAAACCTAGGAAAGCACTCATCAAACACTTGAAACATGAAAAATTTCTATAAAAATAGTGGCATCATGATTTCCCAAAGACATTTCGGCTATGATTGAGTGGCACCTTGATTCCTTCGAGCCATTGGGACATTACGATTGGTGAGTGGCATCATAATTGCTCTTAGAAATTGTGATTTTAGGACATCACAATTTCCCATATTTGAGACCTTTGATACATCATTTTCTTGGGCCATAATCATCATTGGGATGAGGCATTGCAATTTTTTTGAGGAGATATCATGATTGCCAAGAGACATTGGCAATCAACAATAAAAGATTGTGTTCGGGTCAACACGATTACCTTGAAACATCACAATTTCCTAGGGAAATCATGTATGCAAGGAAATAATGTTTTTTTTGAGATCTTTTAAGTTTTGCTTTGGATATTTCTAATCTTTATCCTCTTGTATTTAGAGATGCAAAGTCAAATGTAGCATGCAACACTTGGAATTAAAATAGATTGAAAATTAGGGTTTCTAGAGGGGGAGTCACATCACCAAGTGCCTCTTGAGAGCTTCAAATCATAAAGGGAAATTCCAACTATTTCTTTTTGTTCCATTGTGCTTCTAAGGGAATGAAAGACATGTAATTTGGACACTGAAAATACCAATGCAAAATTGGGCACAAAAACCTAACAAAAAGTCATAACTCACAACAAGCACACAAAATGACCTAAAAATTGATGTATTCACTTAAGATCAAGACATACACTAGGGCATGAAGTCAAATCTATGAGTAGACTCTCTTTGGAGGAGAGTGTGACTCAAGCTACTAGGACTCTTACTTTCAGTGGGTCTACTCAGTTGAAGAGTGATTTGGAGGTCATGGAGTGCTCAAAGGATTTGCAAGGAGTACCTCTCAGTGAAGAGGTCATGTCTAATATTGAGAGCAAGTATCATACTACACTCAATTTTTTTTGCACCAATGCTCATGGATCCATGGTTTACTTGGATGGAGTAAAGTGCAATGTTGTACACGTGCTCCTTTGAAGGATCTGCTCCTTGGAAGAAATTGACATTTAAGTTCAAAGAATGTCGTTATTTAGACAAGAAAGCCACCATGTATGTTTTGTGCAACAATATCAATCATATCTATGATATGGGAGAGATAGAACCGAGAACTAGGCTGATGCTCAGGAGATAGTCATTAGTCTTCATTGAAAATCCATCTTGAATAGGATACTCTATGCAGATAGAGTACTCATTGAATCTACACTCGAAGTCTATCTTGTAGCTGATACATGCCTTTCTATATGGACCTTTGAATCTCCTAGTGAGAATGGACCTAGTTTTGTAATGCAAGAGATGAATGATCTTGAAAAAGAGTATTTGAGGACACATATAGATAGAAAGCATAAAGTGTACTAGAAATTGTTAGAGAAGGATAAAATCAAACTCACATATCTAGGAAAACCTATCTAGGTAGAAGAAACTAGATGATGATTGATCCCACTTTCTTAGTAATGCCAAAGGATCAACCTAGAAATGCTTTAGGAGGAGGAAACCATAATCCTAAAATTAGACATCAAAATGGGTAGACATCCTAATCCACAAGTCATGTGACAAAATGTTCATCTGAGGAGCTAAAATAAGACTACCTTTCTTCCTATGATGATAAGAATTATGTTCAAGATTCTACTTGGAATCAAGAACTAGGAGGTAATTCTAACGTGTGTTCTATTGGTGCAATTAGCAAGCCTAAGTTCTTGGTTAATTATTTCACGACTATATATCATTTTATCTCTTCACAAGAAAGAACTACATGTGACCCTATGCTAGTCTTTTTGGGCATAGTCACTTTGGATAATTGTAAAAGCTAAGAGAATAAGGAATCTCGTGAAGTTAGGAAGCTTAACCCATGGCTCATGTGGTAGGAAGAATCAATTCAAATCATCCCCAAAGTGTAGGTTCACTTTTAGGTGAGGGAAAATTCAAATTCAAATTGAGAACATGTGTATAAATACATACACTTTTAGTCACGGGATATGTGAGCCATTCTGAGAGGCATTGAGCTACTTCAGTGAGCATACATTGAGATCACACCACCTAAGTGTATCACACTAAACCTCCCTTGTATCATATGTTCATTGGCATATACATTTTGATACATTTCTTCAAGTACATCTTCGTCTATTGTTCTCTGCTCCATCTTCATCATTATAGGGATTTTGTGGAATCAATTTCTCTGTGTGTACTCACTCATTTGTTGTATTTTAACTTGACTTGAGTATATTAGATGTCTACTCTTTGAATATTGATTTTCATCAAGTTTGCTCAAAATATTGCAAGATATGAATCATAGAAGGTGACTATGTCTGCATACCTTCTATATCCTGAAAACTTTGTAGGTAGAGGTAGAGGCTCAAGAGGAAGAGGTAGAGGCTCAAGAGAAGAGGTAGAGGAGGAAGACAAGGTAGGGGGAGAACTCAAAGCTCTTCTCCATGTGCCATGTGTGGCTTAATTAATCACATTATTGAGAATTGTTTTAGGAATCCTAGAAATCAAAGAGGTAGATGTTACAACAAAGGACCCTATGGAAGTTGAAGAGGTAGATTTAACAATAACAATGGTTGCAACAACAAAGCATACAACAAAAATAATCATCAAGGAGGATACAGAGGAGGGAAAGAATACAAAAACTATACAAATGATCAAACTCAAGAGGATTCCTTATTTCTGATGAACATGACCATTAAGGAAGGTAAAGTAGATGAACATGTATTCTATATAGAAGGTTTCTCAAATCATGTAATAGGGAATGTAGCTCTACTATGAGACTTGCAAGATCCAAGGAATAGACATGAAGTCCAAACAGGAGATGACACAAGGCATCCAGTGGAGAAGATAGGCAATGTGAAGGCTTCATATGGTAATACGAAATTGTTGAGCAAGGTAATGTATGTGCCAACTATCACCGAAAATCTCATAAGTGTAGGTCAAATTGTTGAGAAAGGATTGCACGTAAGATTCACAAAGAGTGGAGCATTTGTTGAGGATCCACATCAAAGATTCAAGAGGATAGAAAGAGGATAAAAGTCAGGTAGACTATTTACATTTGAGCTCCAAGATACTAGAAACATTGCATTATTCAATTATGGTAATCAAACCCTATCAGAATTGCAAATTTGGCAAAAGAGGTTAGCTCATATAGGTGAAAGGGCTTTGAAGCAAATCAACATGGATCAGAGTGTGCTTGGTCTACCAAATATCTCCAAACAACACATGATTTATAAATGTAGTGCTTGTCAATTTGGCAAGTATCATAGACAACCATTCACAAAGAAGGGATACATTCATGGAGACCTATTAGAGCTAGTCCACACAGATGCATGGAGGCCAAGAAAGGAGCCATCAATCTCGCGATCTCGTTATTATGTGTCATTCATTGATGATTGTAGCAGATGGAAAATACTATATTTTATGAAGCATAAAGATGAAGTGTTCTCTTATTTCAAGAAATATCTAGCACTTGTAGAAACTCAAAGAGGTGAAGCTTTGAAGAGGCTAAGGTCAGATGGAGGGGGAGGATATTTCTCTCATGAATTTGATTCTTATATCCAAGAAAGATGAATCAAAAGAGAGATTACAACTAGATATACCCTAGAGAAAAATGGAGTGGTAGAGATAAGAAATAGAAATGTAGTGGAAGCTGCAAGATCAATGCTAAATGAAAAGAAGTTGCCTAATTACCTATGGGTAGAGGCTATATCTACAACCACCTATCTAATCAATAGGCTCCCATCAAAAGGATTGGATGGGATGACACCTTATGAGGTGTTGGAGTTAGACGTCTACGGAACCACGTGAACAACACAAGGAAGAAGAAGAAGAAGCTTGGATCACAACACACAATACTGAATGTATTACTAGAGAATGTACAAAGATAAGTAGCCCATTAGGGCAATAGGTGTATATACAAGCCAGGGGAAAAAAACCTCCAAAAGAGGGAAAAAAGTGCCCCAACGGTCCCAGAGTGTTCACACACATCACTACCTAAATATATCAACAAATCCCCCCTGGGAGTGATGCGGTGAACAAGTAGCACTCATGTATAAGGAAGTGCCAAGCTATGTGGAAATCACTCCACAAAAGGAATTAAGCCCAAAGCTTTGCGAAAAGCTTCAAACTTCTCCCTAGGCAGAGCCTTCATGAAAAGGTCTACAATGTTCTCCTACATGTGCACATATGCCAAGCTGATCTCCCCAGCATAGAACCTCTCCTTGTCATAATGATAATGCACCTCAATGTGCTAAGTGTGAGCAAGGAACACAGGGTTCCTTGCAACTTCCAATGGGCTCTCATTGTCAGTGAAGATGGTGGTGGTAGAAGACTAACCAACACCCAAATTAGCCATAAAGCGTCTAAGCCACACACACTCAACAGTTGCTATGAAAGTTGCCCTATACTCAGCCTCACAACTGGAAGTGGCCACAGTAGGCTGCTTCTTGCTCAACCAAGATATACATGAGCTACCAAGCATGAAGCAAAAGCCACTAGTGGACACACGAGTGTCATAGCAACCATCCCAATTAGAGTTAGAAAAAGCATGCAAATATGGTGCTAGTGATCCCCCCTTGGGATAAAAAAACCCAAGTAGGTGAGTACCACTCAAGTAGCAAAAGATGCGCTTAACTGCCTGCTAATGCTTGGCTCCTGGGCAATGCATAAACCTGCTCATCTGTGAGACATCAAACTGAATATCTCCCCGAGTAATGCATAAGTAAATCAAGCATCCAACAGCCTGCTCATAGAGAACATCATCAAATGCATCTCCATCATCATGAAGACTCAGTCGTAAACCTATTTACATAGGAGTGCAATAGGTTTACAGTCTTCATGGCCAAAACGTTGTAATAATATGTCAATATATTTCATTTGACACAAAGCCATTCCACCATCAATGTCATACACTGAATTCCCAAATAATGATGCAAATGCCCCGAATCAGACATGTCAAATGAGGCATGCAAATCAGCCTTAACATCAGCAATATGCTTCTCAATAGGACTAGTGAGCAGCATGTCATCAGCATAGACGATAATGATCAGAAGCACATCATTAGCACGCTTAACATATAAGGTGCTTTCAATTGGATTGTTCTCAAAACCATGTGCAATCAGATAGGCATGCATCTTCTCATACCAAGCATGTGGTGCTTGCTTTAAACCATATAATACCTTCTTTAACCTGCACACCTAATTTTCATGCCCTTTCTGCACAAAGCCATGGGGTTGAAAAACATACACTTCTTCATGCAAGTCACCATTCAAAAATGTTGTTTTAATGTCCAACTGATGTACATTCCAACTATGATGGGCTGCAAGTGCACAAATGCTCCGAACACTGGTCATACGACATGTAGGTGCAAAGGTCTCATCAAAATCAATGCCTCTTTCATGTGCATAACCCTTTGCAACAAGCCTAGTCTTATACCTATCAAATGTTGCATTAGGCTTACGTGTCAGCTTGTAAACCCACTTAGTGCCAATGGCCTTCTTGCCAGGAGGCAAGTCACACAAAGACCAAGTACCATTCGTCATTATAGCATCATATTCAGATTGGATAGCAGCCATCCAATTTTCTAAATTTTGTGTTTCATCAAACGAAACAGGCTCATTCTCATCACAGAGACTAGATGCAGCCATAGCATAGCAATCTGATGCAAAAGAGGCACTATGAGAGCCTGATCGAGTACGATATGATAGAGGTGCATCTAATTTGCTATCACGCAAAGTCTGCACTAGCCATTTTGGTAAAGTTGTTGCCTGCTCAATATCAGCTCTCTCATCAACTAGTGCATCATGTAAATCTGCATCAGAAATGGAATGATCTGCATCATCACATGAAACCTGCAAAAGCTGAGAAGTTGCCTCATTAGGACAAGCACTAGACTTTCCACCTGTAAAAAGAGGCAACAAAGTATCATACATGTCTTTGGAGCTAACAGATGTCTCCTTAGTACATGAAAGCAATGGCTGAATAGCATCTTCCATAAAAACAACATCACGACTAACCAGAATGCATTTAGTCTGTGGACAATACAGACGATAGCCTTTACTTTCAGAACTGTACCAAACAAAAATACATTTTACTGCTTTATCATCCAATTTCTTGTGATGTTGTTCAAGCACTAATGCATATGCCAAACAACCAAAAACACACAGATGAGCAACAGATGTCTTGCGATCATGCCAAGCCTCATATGGAGTGATAGTTAGTGTCTAGTTTGTGCCTATAAATTTTCAAAGCATTTGGTTCAGTAGATTGGGAGAAATCTGAGTCTTTCTATCTCGGGGTCAATCTCTGTGTATTCCTGAAAAATAGGAAGTACCACCGGTGAATGTCGCATTCATTCCTATAGCATATTTTTCTTATTCCTTATACTTTTGTGCATTTCATACACGCAACCCTATGTGTATCACTCCCATAAAAGGATTTTTTCTAATTGTAATCACGCTGGTCGCTATGGGCATTTGAAGTTCATTGTCTCTTCCATAGATAGTAAGTTTTTTGAGCTACTCGACCCGTAAACCTATCTATTTTGTATCGACTCATTCTCCTTGATGCTCCAAAGTACATAGTGCATTTCTTTGCACTTATCTCAAGCCTATAAGGTCTATTTGAGTATCCATAAGCTCAAGGGCTGGTCTTGTGCCGGTTGGCTTGACCAAACTTTGGCGCTTCGAAACGCACTTTTCTACCTCCTACAAGCTTCTCCAAGTTCTTTCAGTGGTATCAGAGCTAGATCAAGATGGGTGACGGCTTTCCCTCAATGATCGAGAAGCTTGATCGACAAAACTATGCGGCTTGGCAAATTAGGATGGAGGCCTATTTGTAAGGTAGAAATCTTTATGGAATTGAAGTAGGTGATGAATCTATGCCTATTCCAAGATCCAAAGGAGGACCTACACAAGAGGAGATAGATAAGCTCACACTTTGGTGCGTAAGGGATGCTCAAGCAAGGTCGTACATACTAAAATCTATCTCTGACTTTCTATTACCACATATTAGAG
This sequence comes from Ceratopteris richardii, assembly GCA_020310875.1. Classification (NCBI taxonomy): domain Eukaryota; kingdom Viridiplantae; phylum Streptophyta; class Polypodiopsida; order Polypodiales; family Pteridaceae; genus Ceratopteris; species Ceratopteris richardii. Next base: position 138,714,827 of record CM035417.1, read on the forward strand.
GATGCAAGACATCTCAAGAGACTTGGAATGCCCTCGAGACTTTCTTTTCTGCTAATACCAAAGCAAGAAAGAATCATCTTTGGAACGAGTTCAACCAAATAGAGAAGATACAGATGTATGGGGACCAAGTCAAGAACCTTCATTGGCAGGATCAAGGTATTATGTCTCATTTATTGATGACCATAGTAGATGGACTGTTCTATACTTTATCAAAAGTAAGAATGAAGTGTTCGATTGCTTCAAGAAGTATCTTGCATGTGGAGAATCATACAGGTAGATCACTAAAGAAGCTCAGATTTGATGGAGGGGGAGAATACTTCTCCAAAGAGCTTGATGAGTTCTTGCAGGAAAAAGGTATCAAAAGGGAAGTGACTACTAGGTACTCTCCTCAACTAAATGGAATTGCAGAGAGGAGAAACAAGACATTGGGTGGATCAGCCCGAACAATGCTTGAAGAGAAGAATTTGCCACATTATCTATGGGCAGAAGCTATTTCAACTGTTGTGTACCTTGTCAATCGACTACCATCCAAATCACTTCAAGGTATGACTCCTTATGAAGCATGGCATGGAAGAAAACCTAGTCTTGGACATTGCAAGGTTTTTGGTTGTTTAGCTTATGTTCATGTACCATCACAAATAAGAGGTAAGCTAGATGAAAGGGCAACAAAGGCAGTGTTTATTGGATATGATTCAACTCAGATGGGTTACAGGTTCTTCAATCCTTCAACCAAGCAATTCACTACAAGTAGAGATGTTGTGTTTGAAGAACACAGGTCTTGGTATGATGAAGACAAACAAAAGGTAACACTACCATATGATCTTGATTCTGACTCTCATCAATTAGGAAGCAAGCATGATACACAAGTCCAGGATCCAAGAAGTGATATAGAGGATGACCAAGATGAAAGAGAAAAGGATTACAAGCTATGGAAGTCAAGAGGCAAAGCAAAGATGCAAGAGGTTGGAGAATGCTCCAAACAAGCACCTAGGAGATCAGCAAGAGAGAAGAAACAATCACATTTGTTACGAAGCATTCAATATACTTGGCAAAAGACTCTATTTCAGAGGAACCCTCAACCTATGAAGAGGCAAAGGGAAACCCTAATTGGAAAAAGGCCATGAACGAAGAGATAGATGCATTGAAGGAGATGGACACTTGGGATTTGGTTCCAATGTTGCCGAATCAAAAGGCAATTGGTTGCAGATGGGTATATAAAGTTAAAAGAAACTCAGATGGATCAGTTTGTAGGTACAACGCAAGATTAGTTGCCAAAGGATGCTCACAAACTCATGTTATAGACTATGAGGAAACATTCTCACCAGTTGCAAAGATGACTACAATCAGGACATTGATAAGTGTAGCTGCTGCAAGGAATTGGAGACTCCTCCAACTTGATGTGAAAAATGCATTCTTAAATGGTTGGATAAGTGAAGAGGTATACATGTCACAACCACCCAGTTTTGAAAACCCTAATCATCCATCTTATGTTTGCAGACTTAAGAAAGCATTGTATGGATTGAAACAAGCTCCAAGAGCTTGGAATTACAGGTTGGTTAGATGTCTTCAAGATCAAGGGTTCAAAGCTAGCAATGAGATCCTTCTCTATTCATCAAAAGGGATCACAATGAGGTTATCTATCTATGTGTATATATAGATGATATTATTGTGACAGGTGATGATCTAAGTGGCATTCAAAGGATCAAGAGACACATGCAAGAGGAGTTCAAAATCAGTGACCTAGGTGAGCTCACATATTTCCTAGGTATGCAGGTGATATACACAGATGAAGGAATGTATTTGACTCAAAGAAGATACATTCAAGATCTTCTTCTCAAGTTCAAAATGGAGAACACTAAACCTGCAGGTACACTTTTGGAGATGAATCATAAACTTAGTTTTTATGAAGGTGAGAAAATTGAAGACACTAAAGAATATCAAAGCTTGGTAGGTAGCTTGATATATGCTACTCATACAAGGGCAGACATCTCATATAGTGTGGGAGTGCTTAGTCAGTTCATGCACTCATCGAGAAGACCACACATGGATGCGGCTAAGAGAGTACTTAAGTATCTCAAAGGTACAATCAACGAAGGTATATTCTATCCTTACTCTTCAGATTTGGATATCAAAATCTACTCAGATGCAGATTGGGCAGGAGCTAAGGATGATAAAAAAAAGTACATCTGGTTACTTAGCATTTGCAGGTTCGAAGCTAGTGTCATGGAGTTCCAAGAAGCAACCAATAGTTGCTTTATCCTCAACTGAAGCAGAGTACAGAGGCTTGACCATAGCAACTCAAGAGGCAATATGGTTAAAAGCATTGTATACAAATTTGGGACTTGTGAGTTTCAAACCTCACATATTTGGAGATAATGTAAGTTCCATGCATCTAGCGGAAAATCCTATTTTCCATGCGAGAACCAAGAACATAGAAGTCCATTACCACTTCATCAGGGAGAAGCTCATGGCAAAGGAGATTGACATTTCTTTTGTTCCAACTGAAAAGCAAGTAGCAGATATGATGACGAAGGCACTTGATGGAATAAAGCTTTGTAGATTCAAAGCTATGGCAGGTATTCAATCTATCAGAGAATGAAGACTCAAGCATACTTTAGCTTGAGGGGGAGCTGTTGGAACATCAAGCTTACACTATGCTTGAGGTGGATTTGATCTACATCAAAGGCTATCGCGTCGAAAGAATATCCGTTGGAGAGTTCTTTTTCTTATGCGCATTTATTGTATTCTTTTTTGAGAGATTTTTGATGGTTCATTTACCGTTGTAAAATCCTTGAGCTTTACACATGTAAAGGTAGAAACATAGAGCCCAAATCCCAAGAATTTTTGGTGGTTGAATTTGCATTCAATCAAGCAATCAATCACCTAAAAGTAGATCAAACTAGATCTTCACTTTTCCTAGATCGTAGGAAAGTGAATTGATTCCCTCCAACAACCATTCCCACCTTCATTTGAATTCAAAATCCACTTTTAAAAGTCATGGAGCACTCATAGATTCTATATAAAGACTTGGAATTACTTGTACAATACATGGAAGCAATATACATACACTTGTGACCATCATTGTCTTGCTCCTTCAATTCTCTGCATCATCTTCTTCGCCAACAGTAATCTTGCAGAGGCTGTTGCTCTCTCCCCAGAGCTCCAAATTGAGTGCAACATTTCTCATTGGAAAGGTATTAGTGTCTAGTTTATGTCCATAAATGTTCAAAGCATTTGGTTCAGCAGATTGGGAGAAATCTGAGTCTTTCTATCTCTGGGTCAATCTCTGCATATTCCTGAAAAATAGGAAGTACCACCGGTGAATGTCGCATTCATTCCTATAGCATAGTTTGCTTATTCCTTATAATTTTTTGTGCATTCTATACACTCAACGCTATGTGTATCACTCCCATAAAAGGATTTTTTCTCATTGTAATCACGCTGGTCGCTATGGGCATTTGAAGTTCATTGTCTCTTCCATAGATAGTAAGTTTTTTGAGCTAGTCGACCCGCGAACCTATCTGTTTTGTATCGACTCATTCTCCTTGATGCTCCAAAGTACACAGTGGATTTCTTTGCACTTATCGCAAGCCTATAAGGTCTATTTGAGTCTCCATAAGCTCAAGGGCTGCTCTTGTGCCGGTTGGCTTGACCAAACTTTGTCGCTTCGAAACGCACTTTTCTACCTCCTACAAGCTTCTCCAAGTTCTTTCAAGTGCCACATTAATGTTATGCGAAGAACTCCTAAGAGAGAGGTATGAACTACCTCTAATCTCTTATTAGATGGACTCACACATGAGTTCCATGTGGCACTCATGTGGGTAGCTGTTTGGGAGTATTCACGAGGAGGGAAGATGAGATTAGTAGGGGGTACGCGGTACATCTTTGGAAAAAGACTCCGTGTATGTATCTATCTGTATTTGAAGCCGGTAGCCATTTGTGAGTATTCACGAGGAGGGAAGATGAGATTAGTAGGGGGTACGCGGTACATCTTTGGAAAAAGACTCCGTGTATGTATCTATCTGTATTTGTAGCCGGTGAACCATCATCTTCATCTGTGAGTACGGGGGCTGTAGTAAATCAAAAGTGAAGGCTTTCATCTGGAAGGAAACTCTACACTGGTATCGGAGCTAGAGAACCCATGCGAAGTGAGGTAATAGAGCGTAGAGTGACCAGACGGGAACAAAGCCACCCCACAAGAGGCAATCGCCCAGCCATGGCCGTCGCACGAACACACTGAAGTGGAGAGGGCTTTTTTCCCTCTAGCCACCCTCTTGGGTGATAAGTGAACACAAATTGCACCTTATTTATAGGCTAAAACTCAATAGTCGATGACCTATGTGGGATAATTGCATGCACTGTGAGCTATGAAGCTGAAAGAAGAAGTCGCCTGAGCATAGAAAGGAGGTAAAGTGGAAGTTTTTTTTTTGAGTTTTTCTCAAAGTTGGTGGAGAAAATTCATGATTTGGATCATGGGCTTGGGAAAGCCATGATACACACATGTACGTTGGGCTGTGGATATTGGGTATGGATCATTGGATTTGCTTGAGAAGCTTTAGATTCTCAGTTTTGGGCTTCCAAAGTCACCCTTTTATGAAGAATTGCTCTTCCACTTCCTACCCTTGGCATATCCGCTGTCGGGTCGTGAGAGATGCTCGGATGGTGGATCAAGTCATCCGCCTAAATCGTTTGGCACACGCGGGGTGTCTATAGCAAACTCAAGCTTATGAAAATAAGGGTTCTAATGACAAAACAATTTACATTACCTATTTCTATGACTGAAACTAAGGTCTTTAAATAGTTTAAATAGCTATGGACCATAAGGACGGGCAGCCTCGTACCTAGCAACAGCTTCTTGATATGAGATTAAAACTAGTGACTCTTCTGTTACGCGTTCCATCATGGTTTCTTCTACTAAACTATCAGGTAAGCTAGAGGTTTCTGGTCTGTCTAGAGTTGGCGGAACATTTTCTATATTTTCAATAGTACTGTGCTCAGACTCGTGAACTAATTTAGAAGACATCAAAGAAAGTAATGGGAAACAATATTGTTGCAAAACTGCTTGAATAAATTAATTGATAAGCTAATGTGTCAAATCAATAATTCTAATACAAATGGAAGGTCTAAATAAAGGGATAAATGTCTAATCAATTGGATAGCTGACTAATTGGAAAATAAGATTTAAATGAATCTTCAATCTTGCTACTTCTCTTTACTTCACTTCAATAGCTTGAACTCATCAATGTTTCTGAAAAAAAACATTAACTTCACTGCACTTCATTTGCTCTTCAATTGCTCATTAATCTTCAATGCTTCTCGACACTGCAAAAAACATTAGGTTCACTGCACTTCATTTGCTCTTCATCTTCAATGTTTCTGAAACAAAACATTAGGTTCACTGCACTTCATTTGCTCTTCATCTTCAATGTTTCTGCAAAAAAAACATTAACTTCACTGCACTTCATTTGCTCTTCATCTTCAATGTTTCTGAAACAAAACATTAGCCATTAGTAATATTACAAAATCAATAAGAACTTTTAAAAAAACATAAGTTACTTTATTCCATGCGTAATAACACAATATATAACCACATGCACAAATATGCTTACACATTAATCATTCAATCTCATACACACACTAATGTATGCCAATACACCCTACCATAAATCCTTATATGTAGATACCCTCATTAACTTAAACACTAACATGTTAACTTAAAACAAACACATGTATCTAACATGTTTTCATATTCATGCTAATGCATGCTAACTTACATTCATGCTCATGCTAGCATTAGGTAAATGCACATACATACTAACACTGCATACACATACACATAAGCTTCATGCATTAAAATAACACTATGGTTTACATGTTTTCATCACTCAAACCATGCATGCATACATTCTAACATAAAAGTAAACACTCAAACTCATGCTAATCCAATCACTTAGATGCATTTATGCATATGCATACAATAGTTCAATTACATGCTCATGCATAAAACATATGCTAACACTCACTGTCATACACACATATGCACATATTAACACTAATGCAATTACATACCTATACATATGTTTTACTAACACATACAAGTATGTATCTCATTCTACAATACCAATTTCATAAATAACCTACTTATCTCTAATTGTAATAATGTAGTAATATATCCAAATAGATTTAATTATTTAAGCAATGCAATATTTAATTGTAATTAGTTAATTGCAATATTAAATAACTACTTAAATATAATTAGACTTAATTTAGATTAATTCTAATTAACTAATTAACTAATTAACTCTTTCTCTCTCACTCTCTCTTTCTCTCTCTCTCTCTTTCTCTCTCTCTCTCTCTATTTCTCTCTCTCTCTCTCTCTTTCTCTCTCTCTCTCTCTCTCTCTCTCTCTCTCTCTCTCTCTCTCTCTCTCTCTCTCTCTCTCTCTCTCTCTCTCTCTCTCTCTCTCTCTCTCTCTCTCTCTCTCTCTCTCTCTCTCTCTCTCTCTCTCTCTCTCTCTCTCTCTCTCTCTCTCTCTCTCTCTCTCTCTCTCCTCTCTCTCTCTCTGCGCGCTGCTGCGTGCAGCTCCAGAGAGGGAGTCTCTCTCTCTCTCTCTCTCTCTCTCTCTCTCTCTCTCTCTCTCTCTCTCTCTCTCTCTCTCTCTCTCTCTCTCTCTCTCTCTCTCTCTCTCTCTCTCTCTCTCTCTCTCTCTCTCTCTCTCTCTCTCTCTCTCTCTCTCTCTCTCTCTCTCTCTCTCTCTCTCTCTCTCTCTCTCTCTCTCTCTCTCTCTCTCTCTCTCTCTCTCTCTCTCTCTCTCTCTCTCTCTCTCTCTCTCTCTCTCTCTCTCTCTCTCTCCTCTCCTCTCTCTCTACGCGCTGCTGCGTGCAGCGCCAGAGAGGGAGAGTCTCTCTCTCTCTCTCTCTCTCTCTCTCTCTCTCTCTCTCTCTCTCTCTCTCTCTCTCTCTCTCTCTCTCTCTCTCTCTCTCTCTCTCTCTCTCTCTCTCTCTCTCTCTCTCTCTCTCTCTCTGTCTCTCTCTCTCTCTCTCTCTCTCTCTCTCTCTCTCTCTCTCTCTCTCTCTCTCTCTCTCTCTCTCTCCTCTCTCTCTCTCTCTGCGCGCTGCTGCGTGCAGCGCCAGAGAGGGAGAGTCTCTCTCTCTCTCTCTCTCTCTCTCTCTCTCTCTCTCTCTCTCTCTCTCTCTCTCTCTCTCTCTCTCTCTCTCTCTCTCTCTCTCTCTCTCTCTCTCTCTCTCTCTCTCTCTCTCTCTCTCTCTCTCTCTCTCTCTCTCTCTCTCTCTCTCTCTCTCTCTCTCTCTCTCTCTGCGCGCTGCTGCGTGCAGCGCCAGAGAGGGGAGGGGAGAGACTTTCTTTCACTCTCTCTCTCTTACTCTCTCTTGACTCTCTGCCTACGTGTGCAGCCGGGCTGCCAGAGATTCTAGCTCTCTCTGCCTCTCTGACTACGTGCGCAGTCGGCCGCCAGTCTGTGGAGGGGAAGGGAGAGAATAATTGTTCTCTCTCCTCTCTTTCTGCGTGGCGCTGACCAGTTTGGTGCCTCACCCAACATTGGAGCAGTGGGAGCACTAGAACCGACCACAGTACTCTCTCTCTAAATGCACAAACAATGGAGGTGAAGGACTGGAGCAAGGAGAAGAAAAATTACCTGAAACAAAACATTAGCAATTCATGATCAAAACATACATATATATACTCAGAGAAGTTATGAGCTTACCACTCTTTTGAATTCCTGCTTTCTCTCTCATCCATTCTTTAACCCACACTTATCACCACTCTTTTATTTGACTTTTCTCCACTTTAATTACACACTCTACTTATACCATTCTTTTCATCACATCCTTTTTGCACTTTAAATGCATACTTAATGTAGACCACTCTTTGATTTTGCCCACATAGTTACCACACTTTTAACCACTCACTTTATCCACTTTAATTACACACTGATTTCACACCATTCTTTGAACAGCACTCACATACACCGCTCATTAATTATCCACTTCATTTTCATTTAAATTGAATTATCCTAAAGTGCTTAATTAAATAATTCAGTTAAATTAACCTTAGTTTATGATTTTAATTCTTTAAAACCTTAGAAATAAAGGTACATACACTATGTAATTAATAAATTAAACCATAATTTATTGTTGTAAGTTAATCAATGTTTAGATATAGATCAATTTCATTAAAAGTTACTTATTTTAACCCTTGAAACATCCTAAACCCTTAGAAAACCTACTTAAAACCCATCAGAAACTCATGAAAAGCCTTTAAAATCCTTCTAAACCCTATCTCTAACCCATGATAAATCATCTAAACCCTAGCTTTAACCCATTGGAATCATTTAAGATCCTTTGGATTAACCCTACTGACTTAAACTTATATAAACTTATGAAACCCTAGGGGTATATACTCATATATCTTATATGTATCAATTTAAAACACTCATTAAATGAGTAATTAGGGTAACCCTAGTATAAACACATATTCTTCATCATTTCTTGTACCTACAAACACTTCAAAAGTAGTTAACTCAATCCAGAACAACTGATCAACAGTGAAAAAGAGGTTTAGAATTCACTAATTAAGTTGCTTTTATTTCCTCTGGTTATCAACTAGAAGCTGCAAATCTTCCCGACATCCACCGCCACCAAACGTGCACATCGTCCTCGATGGGCCAACTTGCAGATTAAGGGAAGCGGCATTTTCAATGATTATCCTGAAATTAAATCATAGAAAAGCATCAATTCTTTTTTAAATCTATTTAATCTTATCAAATTTTAAATCTTTTCAACATGCACATGAAGTTTATTTCAATTACATCTGGCAATGAAAACATATTAAAGTATAAAGGTAAACTATTAACCTTTTCAGTCAACAAACATTAGTTTATATTTTATCCATTTATAAACTATGTAAAGATTAGTATAAAACAGAATTCATTTTCATTCATTCAAATGCAGGTTTCGTTATATATATGCATTCACATATGAGCAATCAAGCATGCCAAAGAAATCTACTAAATCTACTTGGACAGACAGCCGCCTTGTATGCCCAATTTTAATCACTAGATGTGTTTTTTCACAACTAGTTTCTTCATATAAACATGATATAAACTTCATGTCGATAATAAATGTAAATACCTTTTTGGGGTGAAAGAAGGTATAACTTCCATGTCAATATTCTTTTTTTTTTTTTTTTTTTTTTTCTACTTTTTTGTTTTAAAGGGGAAAGGCTTAACCCCTTAATCCGAGCTAAGGATCTAGCTGCATGGACAAGAAAGATCTAGGTTTTCACAGACATGAATCATGCAACAATATGCTCCTACACATATACAACTACTTTCGTTATCTAAATGAACTACAAATCCTTCTATTTTTAACAAATCTCACTTAATCTATAAATGTAAAAATTTAAATTATGTCTGTTTTCCTAATATGGTTAAATAGAGTCCTTTATAAAATAATATTTTTCATTCCAGACTTTATAGATTAGTTTATATGAATGCAAAGAAAATACATAAATCAAAATTGTATGACAAAGAAAAATACGACCTAAAATCAATTTTATCTTTAATCTGCTTCATCTTCAATCTGCTCTCTTTAAATTTATCATAACTTTTGTCATAACATCTTCAATTGCTTTGATCAATGCATCTTCAGAACCTGTAATCACTTATAAAAATAGAAGCTACAAAACAAGTAATCTTCATTATCATTTATCTTGCAAATATAAATTCATATATTCTATCAGATTCATCTTCATCATGTCACAAATTTCATCATAAGAAATTCATAGTGGTTATAATTATCATAAATAATGCATTCTTAATTTTTTTTTTTTTTTTAAATAGGTTTTTCAACCTATGAAACAAAGTTCATAAAATTTAGAAAAAATCAAAATGTTCATAGTATTTTTAAATTGTATCCTTATAAATGAGCATCATATTTTGAGATCAATGAAAAAAATCATATCTGGATTATGAAAGTTCCTCTTACTCATCATATGGTATGACAATAAAATCATCATCTGATTGTATCATATTTTCATGTTCTTCATATTAATCATGATCATATTTATATCATATATATTTTTTTTCTTTTAAAAGTATATCATCATAATTGTTGTAAACAAAGATCATTTTGTGCAAAATATTCATCATAATAATATTCTTCATAATTGTTCTTCATAATAGATTTCTTCTTATTTGTGAAAGAAAAAAAATCATAAATTTATCATAAGTTTAGGAAATGACAAGCATATTGATCAAAATCATTTGCAAACATAATTACAAACATGTTTTTGTTTAATTTGAAACAAACTTTGTGTTTTCATATTTTAGAATTCTTTTGATTAAACAAATTGTAATGTAAACTTAATCATAAGTTTGTAATTAGCTTTTCAAACATTAAAACTAAACAATTTAGGTATATGTTTCTCAATTTTTTAGGAAAACAGCATATATGCAGTAAGCAAAAATCAAAATTTGAAATGTTTTATATTCAATAAACAATTCCATCACAATAAAACTATTCACTTAAATTATTCTCCTTTTTCTTACCTTTAGATGAGTTTTTTATATGATTTTCAATCTTCCATATGGCTTCTTGTACCCATTTTCCCATATTCTTGTCATGTTCTGATTGAAGTTGAAGATTTTCGTCTTCAGATGTTTGTACTATTCTTTTATCAGTTTTATTTTGATCACATTTATTGTCAATTTCTATGACTTTAGGTTCAGTTTTAACCGCCTGTATATCTATATTTCCATCAATTGATTGTTCATTTTCATCATCTTTTATCTTTACATCTTCTTCTTTCTTAAACTTTTTCAATGTATCTTGATCCTTAGATTTAATTTGAAGATCAATGTTATTCATAGATTTAGGTTTAATAAGGTTTTGATCATTGTCCAAACATTCACATTTAGGCACAATCTTGGTGTTCATAGAATGTAATTGACATACATTACTTTTCTCATTATGACTCTTCGATTTCCATTGTTTTTGAAGTTTGGTTTTAGGACTCAATTTTGTTTGATCAAAATAGTCTATCATCCCTCCTCGACCTAAGTTTAATTTCAAAGGTAGTTGTGTTTGATAATCACATATTTTCTGTTCACTTTCTAATACCAATTGTTGGCTACATGCTTTCTCATAGGCCATACAATTCCCATAAGTATGACCTAGTTGGTCACACCAGAAGCATCTTACAGTTCTCTTCGGTCTTTGATATAAAGCCTTAGGATCAACTTTTCTATGATCGGGTAAAGGATTTTGGTCAATAGAATACATAGATCTACTTTGAACTCGTACTTGATATCTATCTTTGCATTCACATGTAGCACTTTTGTGTATTTGATTGTTTAACCTTTCAATGTTCTCTTTTAAACTTGCAATTTCATGACCAATCGTTTTGAATGATGAAATTTCTTTTACATGATTTGCTATTGTTTCCATATTTTCATTCAAATTTGAGAGTTCATAATGAAGAATTCCTTCTAAATTCCTAAACTCGTGATCAAACTGAGTATCTATTGACTTAAGATTTGCATTAAAATCAGATACTACTGTAGTTAAGATTGAAAGAAACGAGTTTAAGGACTCAAACTTGGAATTAAGCTTTAAATCTATAGATGAAATTAATCGTGCTTCCATATCATGCAGAAGATTCTCTACATTAGATGTCATTTTCATTTAATTATGTGTAAGCAAAAAGAATCCAAATATAACTACCTGGAATCTGAATCGAAGAAGAGGCTTAAAGCGTGACTTGTGTATAAGTTTATACAATTTTTAATAGAATCAAAATCTAATACATCAGTTGCTAATGGATGATTGTGCAAACGTTCTTGCTTCTAATGTCGATGAAAAGGGGTGGCGAGATGAGGATAGCTACTTGCCACTCTTCGTGGAGGCGCTCAGTTCCCTAGGGAACAGCCCTCAACACCTAGAAGAGTGCAAGGAGTCAAAGACAAAGCCACTGCTCCCACGGATGAAGAAGCTTCTGCAATCCAACCTGTCGATATCATGTATGCACATGCATGAAAAATTTAAATTTTATACCTGAGCTGCAAGGCCGTTTGTTCACGTCGGGTTCACCAATGTCGGGTCGAATGGTGACGACTGGCGGATCAATTCAGTCGCCTCGCTAACGGCGCACGCAGGGTGCTTGGAGCGAGCTCAGGTACAATGAACGTTTAAATGTGCCAAAATAAACTTACAAAAATGATTAGTAGCCTATTGCAATGCAATGATTAGAGAATTCATTTCTAAACAAGAACTCCTATGCACTAGATGGAAGGAAAGGTTATAAGAGTGTATAAACTCATTCTATTGAACCAACAATGATTCTATTGTTATAACCTCATTCTATTAAACAGTGTATGGAATCAAAGAAAAGTATCAATATTAAAACATCTTGCATGTACGCTGGTCAATGTTCAATTGGTGTAGAATTTTAATATTGTATGTTTGTATTATAGAGTTTAGAGAAATATTAAACATGACTTACAAACGATTATCTCTAAGTAATTTAACTCATGCTTAACACAACTAAGTTTCGTACTTCTTCCATCAGTATGGTTCAGAACAACAAGCGCATCTTTGACGCTCTAACAGCGAATAGTTACATACCAATATCTAAAAAACAACAGATATGCAGATAGAATTTGAAAGTATGGCAATATTAATGTCTGATCAGAGAGCGCAATCCTAGATTAACGTGTGTCAAACCAACATATTCAGAGTGTAATAAATGTATAGCATCACAGCTACGTGCAAGTTTATATCGTTTCCTCTCTGCTGTTTATTTAAATAATACTCACGCAATCTCTCAGAAACAACATTTACCTTTCGCTCGCTGGCATTGGCTTTCCCTTTTAACGTTAAATTAGCATAATCGATGATTTCAGGTAGCGATTATTGAAAGTATATGCAAAACCTTCTGAAAATTGGCCTTCTTCTTCGTATGTGTGCTCAGGATTTCGTCGACGCACAGATTGATGGATGATTTTAAGAGCGACATTGCTGGAGTCAATAACATCAGTTGTACGAGTGCAGAGTCAAATCATCATTGTTGTCCCTTCTTACTTCTAAAGAGCTTCCACACGCACATAGAATTCAATCGGACACATCAATCGGACGCATCATCAGGTTCATAGCAAAGAGAACTTCAATTTTCATACTGTGGAGTGTTTTGCGCAGCTCAAGCGTTGTCCTTCCGAAGAATAAATCTTCCGTAAATCCATCCTTCAGTCATCCTCTTCTGACAGCGCACATATGATTAGAGTATCATCGGCCTTTTCCTCTGTGAGCAGATGCGTACAAAATTCATGAACTCCTTCAGGACAGACCTCTACCTTCGATCACGTACCTTTCTTGCTTGATCTGCATTAAATCACTCAAAACCTTGATTAGAAAAACCATATTTGATTCATTAATGAAATTCATAATTTTTCTTGTATAAAGAAAGAAAGTAAAACAAAACCCATATACATACCTTTTTGATGAGGAAGTAGGTTGTAACTCCCATATAAATACCTTTTTGATGAGGAAGTAGGTTGTAACTCCCATATAAATACCTTTTTGATGAGGAAGTAGGTTGTAACTCCCATGCTTGTATCTTTTGATGAGGGAGAGATACAACTCCTCGTGCTCGTGCTCATAAATATCTTTTGTTTAGGGAGAGATAAAACTCCTCGTGCTTGTGCTCGTAATTATCTTTTCACAAATTTCATCATAAGAAAATCATTTTCATAAATTCATAAACTTCACATTAGCTTTTTCAACCTTTGAAACAAAATTCATAAATTTCAGAAAAAATCATAATGTTCATAGTGTAATATAATCATCATATTTGTTGTAAACAAAATCAATTTGATCAAAATATTCATCATTTCATTCATAATTGTTCATCATAATAGCTTTCTTCATATTTATGAAAGAAAGAAAATCATAAGCATAATGTAAAACTTCATCATAAGCTAGCTTTTCCAAGCATCAAACTTCATTAAACAAAACAATTTAGGTATTTGTTTCTCAACTTTAGGAAAGCAGCATACATGCAATATCAAAAATTGAAAAGTTTTATCTTCAATAAACAATTCCATCACAATAACACTGTTTCTCGTAAATTCTTCTCCTTTGTTTTAACTTTAGATGAGTTTTTAATATTATGTTCAATCTTCCATATGGCTTCTTGTACCCATTTTCCCATATTCTTGTCATGTTCTGATTGAAGTTGAAAATTTTCGTCTTCAGATGTTTGTACTATTCTTTTATCAGTTTTATCTTGATCACATTTATTGTCATTTTCTTTGACTTTAGGTTCTGTTTTATCCACATAAATGTCTTCATTTCCGTTAATTGATTGTTCATTTTCATCATCTTTCATCCTTACATCTTCATCTTTCTTAATCTTTTGATCCTTAGATATAGTTTGAATATCAATGTTACTCATAGATTTAGGTGTAAGAAGGTTTTGATCATTGTCCAAGCATTCACATTTAGGCACAATCTTGGTGTTCATAGAATGTAATTGACATATATTACTTTTCTCATTATGACTCTTCGGTTTCCATTGTTTTTGAAGTTTGGTTTTAGGACTCAATTTTGTTTGATCAAAATAGTCTATCATCCCTCCTCGTCCTAAGTTTAATTTCAAAGGTAGTTGTGTTTGATAATCACAAATCTTCAGGTTATGTGAAATGACTAAGTGATTTTGACATGCATTACTATAAGCAACACAATCATCGTACCTATGACCTAGTTGGTCACACCAGAAGCATCTTACAGTTCTCTTTGGTCGTTGATATAAAGCCCTAGGATCAACTCTTCTATGATCGGGTAAAGGGTTTTGGTCAATAGAAGACATAGATCTACTTTGAACTTGTACTTGATATTTATCTTTGCATTTACATGTAGCACTTTCTTGTATTTGATTGTTTAATCTTGCAATGTGCTCGTTTAGCCTTGTAATTTCCTGACCTATAGTTTTGAAGGAAGAGATTTCTTTTACATGATTTGCCAATGTTTCCATCTGTTCAGTTAAATTTGAAAGGTCGTAATGAAGCATTCCTTCTAAGTTCCTAAACTCGTGATCGAATTGAGTATCTATTGAATTAAGATTCGCATTAAAATCAGATACTACTGTAGTTAAAATTGAAATAAACGAGGTTAAGGACTCAAACTTGGAATTAAGCTTTAATTCCATAGATGAAACTAATCGTGCTTCCATTTCATGCAGAAGGTTTTCAACATTCGAATTCATATTTGTTTTTAACTATATGCAAGCCAGAAAATTTCAAATCTAAATACCTAGAATTTGTTTCTCGTCGAATGTACCTAAGTTGCAATGCCGTTTGTTCACGTCGGGTTCACCAATGTCGGCGCGAAAGCGACGGTCGGTGGATCAGGGCGACCGCCAAAATACGGCGCACGCCGGGTGCTTGTAGCCACTCAGGTAAGCAGAAAATCAAAGAACAAATTAGTCACTCAATTACGAAATCATAACTTCGCATCAAGAACTGTAGGAAACGAATCGTTTCCTCATCACAGTTTTCATTTATAGATTAAAATTTTCTTGCATAAATATTTTTGAGTTCAGAAAGGTAACATTTAATTTTTCACATCAAGACTTACTTGTTTCTAAGAGCGAAATAAATTTCAGAATCTGACTTCTTTTGTAGTCTAAAAGCATATGATCCTCACATAGATAAGTTGCTATCAATGGTCTCAAGAACATATGATTCAAAAGTGAACTAATAGAACTTCCAGTTTTAAGACTCTTCGAAAGTCTTGATGCATAACAGATTCAAATCCAATGCATTTCGTTTGTGAAGTCTTTGACATGAGTGAGTAAGACAAGTATGTTTTACAAATATAGTTTATGACTTTTGCAAAAAAAAATCAAGATACAAACTGTGTTCTTCTTAGCAATTTGTTGGTAGTCGGTGTCATAAAATGAACATAAAATTATGAGGTTCCCATTCAATCACAATTATCAACAGCAACGTTGGAATAAACCATCTAGTTAGTGCACATATATCAAACATCAAAGAAAAGTACTTTAAGTACGCATGGTACATACAAAATGTCTGTTAGAAAATCATATTGATGTCGAATAAATTTTTCAGCACATGTGAGCACATATAAAACAAGCCTTCAGAACTTGTGAGAACCTGCAAATTGCTTAAACACATTTATCCGCATATTGTCAGAAGTCATTTAATTGTGTTACTTCATCCTTGTTAGCATCAAACATGCAATTTGCGTCACTAGCGTTATCGATTCATAACTTTTGATTACTCTACCTTAGTAGTTCAATAATTTTAATTTGAAAATTGTGAGTTACTCTAATCATTTATCTTTTTTCTTTATGTCTGCATAATAACCAAACTTCGCAGTTAAACTCTCAATCGGTGATGTCCGAAATATTTAAACACGTTATCAGTTTGACAATGATCATAGAGTCAGAGTACAAAAACTCAGATCACTATTCTTGAAGTAGACGATACTTGTATATCATATGAGCAAAAGCGATAAATTCTAATGCATAAATTGTTATATTGTTTCTATTAAAGAAATCATACTAATACGTAGCAACTAGTTCATCCTATGAAATCAAACCGCAGTAAACTTATAATTGTACGGAAACTTCATACGCTAACGTTTAAATTTAGTATATGTAATATGGATAAACCTTAAACTTTTCTTAAATGAAGTCACACAAGACATTCGAAGCATATGCAAATGTTATACATCCATTAGCAGCACTAATCTCATATATCGATCCGCAAACCTCAAAGAAAGTAGGCTCAGTTCTATTCATTAATTCACATACACAGATTTTGTCGCTTCATTCAACAGCAGCAGCAGCCACCACCGTTGACGCTTTCTTGCTTACAGGCACATCCCTTCAATCTGCTGATGTCCACCCGTGTATAAGCGTCACCTGCACTTCTCTATTTTTTTTTGAAGATAATCAGATAATCATAGCACTATTTTGACAACCCCTCTCCTCTCTTGCCGTTGATTCTGCTCTCTCGCAGTAGATTGCGCGAAACATAGTTTTTGCATAGAAGACTCATACAGAGAATGTCTTCTAACAGTTGCGCAGAATCATGTTAAACATTTCTTCACACTATATCAGTTAAATTGAATATTTGTTCAAGATCAATACAAAATATAAATACTTATCTGCATCGATATTGTCGCTCAATTTCTGTTTGCTCAAATATTGCCAGAAAAAGTTGTCATGAATGGTGTTCGATCCTTTGCGCGATCTATTGCATTTGACTGCTCACACATTCAGTTCCTCAAAGTAGATCTTCTGCACCAAACTCCGACAAGTTCAGCATGGTCATGAACGCATCAGAACATCAGCATGAATCCTCTCTGTCTCCGCTAATGATGAGCTTTCCAAACATCTGCGTTCTCACGCAAAGCTGCGTTCTCTCCTTGCCCGTCTGCCAGATTTCTCTGATGAATTAGCCTCGAACAAAGATACCGAATTGTGCATGTCGTTGGCCTCTTTCTGCCTCTGTCTCCAGCGCACCTCTCTTCGCGTTGTCTCTTCTCGCAGGTCAGCAGTGAGCACCAGTTAAATTTGTCATCAAGAGGTCATACCAAAACATAAGAGAGATGTGCAACATAGAGATAAGAATTTGGAGTCCCCGACATTAGCGTCCCCTTCAGCTTTTTATCTGTAGTGATCCCTTCTCTCTAGCCTCCCCATGCGTTCATTTCTGATCCCCTTTTTAGTTGCGCGCGGCCTCCTTTCCTTTTTGATGACAGCCGCTCTTTCTCATGCAGAACTGACTCTTTTCTTCCCATGATGATCAGCGTGTCCCTATCTTTTTTGCCAAAACGATCCTTTTTCTTTTAGATGGCGCCGCCTATTTTTTTGTTAGCCAAAACTTTCCATACAAAATTGTGAGATAACTATCATCAATCACGAAGCAATAATTATGAATTAATCCTTGAAGATTCGTATTTGCCGCCTATCTCTTCATATCCACTTATAGCTTCCTTGCTTGCTCCATGAGACTCATCATGTTCAGACATTGTTTGTATGTTTACAAGACTTTTATTTGTACATCTAAATGTCTTTAATAATACTAATCACGAGTTCGACAATTCTTATGTCAAAATTAAAGGATGGGATATCCAGTTAGGGAGAGAGGATCTCTCCGACACCGCCTTCTCCAGACCATAGCTTGGTGACACACATCCGATTTGAGAAATCTTTGTCGCGTTATGAAGCGATACTCCTAAGCTTTTGGTTAGCAACAAAGACTGATTAATTTGGAGAAGATTTGGTCAACCAAAATCCCTCTGTGATGCTTCAATCGAAACTAGGCAGCCATTTCAGGGCCTAGTTTTTCATCATTTGGCATCCAAATTAACTTTTTTCACTGGAGTTGCTTCATATCTTTGAACTACAGGTGCTGGACTACCTATTTTGGACTAGCAAGGACTCGTGAAACTCAAAAGTGCTTCAGTTTGACTCAGTTTGCTCATTTGGGGCTATTTCTATATGTTTTTGGCATCGTTCTTATTGGTTTTTTGTGACAAGAACCTCCTCAAGCCAACCGCACATTTTGAATTTTTGTTTGGGACTGGCAAGGATTGAAGATCAATGCCTTCGCGCTTCAAATATCATTTGGATTTTGATTTTGCAACTTCACTTTGTATAGGGAAGTGCTCTAGTATCATATTTCTCTTCTTCTTGCATATTTAAAGTTTACTTTCATTCTTTTCACATACTCTAGTTAGTAAATGGTGTTGATATATTTAGGTAGTGATGTGTGTGTGTCACATGGAGTATCCAATATGAATAGGATTTTGAGGTGAGACCCTCCTCTTGTTCATA
This sequence comes from Ceratopteris richardii, assembly GCA_020310875.1. Lineage (NCBI taxonomy): Eukaryota > Viridiplantae > Streptophyta > Polypodiopsida > Polypodiales > Pteridaceae > Ceratopteris > Ceratopteris richardii. The sequence goes on from CM035417.1 coordinate 138,733,706, forward strand.
TTTAGTGAGATACTCATATGAGTGCCAAGTGGCACTCATTGGAGGAGATCTGAATTTGACCCATTATGGGAAAGTAGAGCAAGAATAAACATCAAAGTTACCACGCGGCTGGGGGGATTATCGAGAGCATCGATCTCCGTGTTTTTCGCCGACGAACTTCTTCGAAGTGAGTGCAGGACAAGGCAAAATGAGGGTTTCATCGGGAATCTAACATTGGTACCAGAGCCAGACGGCGATCGAGATAGTCACTAACAGTGGACGGACGGTGAACAAACACATACGGTCAACAAGTCAACCGACAGGAGAATCTGCGCAGTGGCCGACGGGCTCCTCCCCTCCTCTAGGATGAAGTGAGCCCTCTTTTAACATCTCTTATATGCTTTTATTCTCCCTCTGCACCCCCATATATGGGATAAGTTCTCAGTCGGCAGACATCTCCATTTTCCTTTCGAAGCTTCAGAAAGTTCAAAGAGAAGTTGGGAAATTTCGAGTTTTTTTTTATAAGCTTGGAGTATCAAAGTGATGATATAGATCAAGCTTTTGGTTAAGAGATCATGCACGTATGTAATATGGGCTGTGGAGATGGGTTATGGGTTGGGAGGTGATTCAAAAAAGCTTCATTCCCTTAGTTTTGAAGTTCCCAAAGCCATCCATCTATGAAGATGAAGTTTTCCACTTTCCATCGGTGACATACACGACTTCTCCGCACCATATCTTTCTCATACGATATCGGATTTTAAAAATCTTGGTCATGTTTTGAAGCTGCACTCATAAGCTTCGCATAAAAACCATCGATGTTGGATTTGGAAGAGATTTTCCCTACCAAAATCTCTCTACAGTGCTTCAGCAGGAACTAGTCACCCACTCCCGGGCCTAGTTTTTCGTCATCCGGACTCCAAATCCACTTTTTTCACTTGGGGTAGTCTCAAATTCTTAGAGTACAGGTGCTGGGCAGCAATTTGTGGACTGGCGAGGATTACTACATCTCTGAAATTGCTCAGTTTCACTTAGTTTGCCCGATTGGGGCTTTTACCACGTGTTTTTGGTATTGTTTTGGATGGTTTATGGTGTTGAGAACCTCCCCGGACCAAGCGGACATTTCCAATTTTCTTTTGGGCCTGGCGAGGATTCAAAATTAGCGGCTTGAAGCATCAAGGACCACTTCGATTTCGCTTCCGCAGCTCTACTTTGTATCAGGGAAGTGCTCTTGTGATATATTTCTCTTCTTCTTGCATATTTGAACTTTACTTCCATTCATTTTCATATACTCTACTTAGCAAACGGGGGAAGGGAACTTAAACATGGAAACTAAAGGCAAACAAGTAGTTGAGACCACTTCTCCACCTAAAGAGCAACTAGAGGATCCGGATGCTAGAATGGAAGAAGTAGAATTAGGGCAAGAAATAGAAGAGAACTTAGAAGAAAAAGAGCCTTCACAGGAAGAGTACACTTATGAAGAGCTTATAGATGAATTTGTCACTCGTGACCAATTCATAGACTTGAAAGAGCAAACCCTTAAGTTAGAGAAAGATTTGGGTAGCATCACATCTCTCATACAGCAGCTTAAGTCTCAAATGATCTCACTTGAGACTAGTGTCACCTCTTTCCTAGCTAGGAAGGAAAGAGAGACCCCTCCTATTCCTCTAGAGATTACTAGGAAAGAGACTTCTCTTCCTAGTAAACACAAAGGAGAGAGCTCTAGGGAAGCTCCCCTCCTGAAAGACTTACAGCCACCTACCTTTACGGGGGATGACCGAGACAGGAATAAGGATGCAATCTACACTTTTTTACAAAAGTGGCATGATTTGCATCAATTGAAGGGCACCCCACCTGAGTATCGTGTGCTAGAGGCGAGTCTTTCCCTCGGCCCGCGTGCTTATAAATGGTGGATGAGTCTTAAGGAGGCGAACTCTATCCCTACTGACTGGACTCAATTTGAGATTCTTTTTCTAAAAGAGTTTCTTCCTGAGAACGCGGAGGAGAGGAATTGGGATGAGTGGGATAGGATTACTCAAAGAGGCAGGCCTCTTTCAGTCTATCTATCCCACTATAGAGAGATCATTTTGAAACTTAAGGGTTTAGATGATTTTCAGAAGACCAGAGGGTTTGTTAGGGGCTTGGATAAAGCCATAAAAAGGGAAGTCAGAAGGAATGCGCCTAAGACGTTTGAGGAGGCAATCAAATATGCACAGATATATGAGGACCATAACCGTCCTCAGTACACTCCTATGGAGACAGATCAGCCCCTCAAACCTCTTAGTACGACTAAATTTAAGAAGAAGTTGTCTTTTAGGAAAAACAAAGTTTTTATTAAAAAACAAAGATCACAAGGGCCTAAACTATCCACAGACCAGTTTGAGAAGGCCAAGAGGGAGAACCTGTGTTTTAGGTGCCTATCCCCTAGTCATTCACAGTGGAACTGTCCACTCAAGAAGGGGGAAGAAAAGAAAAAGGGACCAGAGTCTAGTACGGCCCCTGAAAAGGGCAAAAAGGTGGTCCACCTAGTGCAGACCCTTCCTATTCATGGCAGCTCTAGCTGCAAGGGAGTGGAGGTGATGCACGAGGATATAGAGCACACCTGTTGTTTGACTCAGTCATTGTGGTCACCGCAGTTTGAACCACATGACTTAGTTAAGCTACATGGTAGTGTATACGGGACCAGCGTGCGGGTCATGATAGATGATTCTGCCACTCATAATTTCATAAACTATGCTTTGGTCAAAAAATTAAAGATTCCCCAGCAGCCTAGTGCACATAAATACATTGTATCTATGATGCAAGGTGTTAGAGGGCCGCCGAATTAGGACAATTGTACTCAGACAGGCACCTTAAATGTAAAACCAGTGTTAGACGGCCGCCGAACAAGGACACAAGTACAAGGACAGGTAGCTTAAATGTAAAAGAGAATCTTTCAGGAAACGCGCAGGTAACAAAAGATTCGCGCACCATTGTAAAAAAATCCTGTATATAAATGAGAAAAGAATGGCAAAAGAGAGAGAGGCGAAGAAGCCCATTTTCGTAATTGCTGTGTTCTGTTAAGTTATATCGTTGAGTTGAGTCTGTCTATGAAGTTCATCTTTGAGTCTATCGGTGAGTGTGTCTGATTCGGAACTGTTAGTGTTGATGTTGTCTGTAACTGTGCCCATTCTGGGGATTACTGTGTTTAGTTAAGATCATCTTCTAGTTTGTCTGCGCAACAACCATCCGGGGTTGTAGGTTCTTGTTAAGTTAACCTTCGATTCGTGTCTGGCGGTTAAGTGCATCTTGTATTGGGGCGTACCTCTGGCGCGAAGTGTATCGTATTGTGGAAGTGTCTACTTGAATCAGTATGGTTATGTCCTGTTCTGCAGTGTTTGCTCAGTAGTTGTTCGTATCCTAAAGGGTAATTACGCACAAGTGACAGTGTGCCACGAATTCGTCGGTAAGGGTTGAGTAGTTGAGTGTGTTCATAATTATCGGTAAAATAGTAATATAAAGTCATCTCGCTGCTGGTCTGTTAAGTTCTGTGAAGCACTTGGAGTCGATACGATAGTCTGTGTTCTGGAATTATGTTCCAGGTGGGACTTGTATCTGTAAAAGTCGGTGTACCTTGGAACTGGTAATATGATTATTACGATTCGGCCAATATTCACCTACAGTAAGTTGTATACGATGAGTATAACTGTGGAGATGTCTCTGAGACAGGAATAGGTACATGTTGTGTAACATTCGGCGGATGAAGTAGAGTAGTTAAGTGTTTAAGTCGATACCGGACTACTGCTCTTCTGCCATAGCAGGTTCAGACCGTAAAAGTCAACCAGCCGTGTGATAGTATTGTTAGAGATCAGTACTGCGCTAAAACGTGACCGTGTATCTAATACCTGTAGGAGAGTTTTGGGAAAATAGTATAGGGCCTCTGTCCAACAGACCCCTACCACACCCAAGAACCCACGTGACTGCGAAGTAGAGTGCTTCTAAGTATTCGCAATAGGCTAAGTACTCCCAATCCAGATTTAGAAGCACTATGTTCGATCAAAGGTAATCTCCGGTTAACACTGGCGATTAACACTGGCGACCACGATGGGATTGTGGCATCAGGTTGCCAGTTATCTGGAAACGTGGCACTCAAATACCAGTGTTGTCAGAAGTAACGTTTAGTTAACATTCGAGTAACTAGCAGTAGCAACAGAACCAGATTATTGCCAACTGCTCAGGTTACTACGTAATGATACATGCCGGTTACTCGATCTGGTGAAACATATCCTAAGAACTGTGGGATTGAAGCAAGCAAAGCGATAAAGATAGCCCTGAAAGAAGAAGGTTTCACCCACGCTGACCCAGTGGTCAGCCCAACTGAGAACGTCACGATTGATTCCGGTCATATTCCGGTGGAACGATTAACGCCTGTGATACATTCTGGTGCTACTTCGACCCAGCCTATCGAAGACATAGCAATTTCAGAATCCACCAACACGCCGTTAGAAACTAGTCTAAACTCGGAGTTAGACACGATCAGAAACACTTTAGGAAAAGAGATCGATAAGAGCGAAAAAGCACGACATTCTGGCACGATTTTGGCTCATTTCGGTGATATTCCGGTGATAGAATCACCAATTGTAGGTAAAGACTTTGCAATTTCCACGGAATCTTCAGCCCAACCAACGTGCTTGGAAGAAAGATTTCGGGTATTGGATATCCAGAAGGAAGGAAAACAAATTGAAGCAGAAGTACGGCGCATTCTGAGCAAAAACAGCACACCGGAAAGCACGTCCTCCGGCGACAAAAGTTTCGATAACCAACATCAAGAGACAGAAGAAAAGCTAAATACACTCACAATGAACGGCCAACAGCAGCAACAACAGTTATGTCAGCCAAGGCCGCCTCCAACAGGAGTAACATATACGAAATTCGGTGGATTTCCAGGAGATGACCCGGATGCTCACGTACGTACCTTCGAGATAAGTTATGCAGTTCTTAACCATCCACCGGATCAGGCGTATAAGGCCATTGTTTTTCAATCAACGTTGGTAAATGAAGCAGCTAGATGGCTTACGGAATACGATATTAATCATTTCGGCACCTACGATGCAGTTCGAGACGCTTTTTTGCAACGATTCAGATTAAAAAAGAATCCCGCCGAAATCTTTGATTATTTACAGAACAACCGGCAGAAGGCGAATCAGACTGTCCAAGAGTATGCTACACTCTTCAGAACACACTTGCGGCAGATACCACAGGCCCACGCTAACTTACCTGATGATGTCATCACTCAGTGGTTCATCAACGGTTTAACCCCACAACTAAAACAGATCATGATCATAAGATGTGTCGGAGCTATGACGCTGGATGCAGTCATCACCATGGCTCTGCAACTAGAATCCAAGGTTGGTGGATTTACAGAAGATCTGGAGTGGCTAAAAACGAACAAAGCTATGCATGAAGACATAACCAGACAAGTATACTGCATCACATGCAAGAATTCAGGTCATACTAGTGCCACTTGTGCACTAAATCAAACGTTATGCGCTATCTGCAACACTGCCGGACACACCACCGGAAATTGTGTTTACAATGCCAGAATGCAGGGAACAGCAACAGTCAATGCTGTCATTCAAGAACATGGACAGGCAGCGAATCACTACGTACCTCCGCAACTAAGAAACAATCAACCGCAAGGATATCGAAACTACCGAGGACAGAGAAACAATAACTATAATGCAAACCGCTGGCAGAACAAACCACCACCGGAAAATCCCAATTTACCACCACCACGCTGTCATTTTTGTGGTGAATTCGGACACATTAGAAGATATTGCAAGGACGCAGCTGAGTATGATCAGAGGAAGAAGGAGCGACAAAACCCAATGGCCAACATGGTACAAATTACGCCAGTAGAAACGCAAGCTGCTACAGTACAGACTAGATCAGGTAAACAGCTGCAGACAGCAGCAGAAGTATTCGAACCAGGGATACGAGAACAACATAGGATGTATAACAAGGCCAGTCACTGGACCGCAACAGAACCACCAGTGTTCCCAGAACCTATTCCGGTGACTCAGGCTTCATCCAAGGAAGGAACGCAACAAAAGGAAACAACAGCAGAGCCATCATCAGCAGTAGACACAACAGCACAGACTTCTACACCAGCGGAAACCTCAAGTCCAAGGGAGCAGGACAACCAACCTCAACAAGCTTGGGAAATTTTATCCAAGGCATCTATCACTTTACCTCTCGGTCAACTTCTGGCATTAGTACCTGGGATTCGACAACAGTTCCAGCGACAGTTTAGTCCGGTGCCTTCTTGTATTCCGGCGACAGCAGCAGTTCAACCGGAACCCAATTCTACGATCGATCATTCGGTCCCCTTGATTACAGTATGGTACAAGAATCATAAAATTACACAGGTCTTGATTGATGGAGGCTCTGGTGTCAACATTGCAACTACAGCCTTATGTAATAGGTTAGGATGGACCGAAATCGAACCAGTACAATTTTTTGTCAGAATGGCAGACCAATCTAGAGTCCATCCTGTAGGACTTGTGCGAAATATACCCATCACTTTACAAGGTACGACCTTCAAAATGAATTTTGTTATACTAGATCTGCCGGAATCCACTTTGGATTACAACCTTCTTTTCGGCCGACCTTGGTTGAAGCATGCAAAGGTAATACAAGACTGGTCTGCCCAAGAGCTTACATTCAAAGATGCCAGCCGTAGATATGTAGTAAAATTAGATACCATACAACCTTGCGAACGGCACGTCAGACCATATTTTGCCGAACCTGTCCACATGTTAGATGGATTATCAGATGATGAAGAAGAGGAATTTCTGAAGAGTAATGCTGATTTGATGACCGTAGGGACTGTTGATCTACAGTCTGTTATAGATAATTGGAACACCTCGGTATGTACAGTCACACCTGTTACTAATACAATTAAGCATGAAGGTAGTATCCCCACGCATGATGATGAATTACAATCACTGTTCAAGTCAACAGATGATGTACAGAAACCGCAACAGTTTTATGTCCCAGAAGATCAGTTAACCACGTACAATCTAGGAAATGAAGAGCATCCACGACCTGTAAAGATAAGGCAAAACTTACCGGAATCCTTTAAAGCTGACTTGATTCAACTACTTCGCGAATTCTCAGACGTCTTTGCATGGGATTACAAAGATATGAAGGGACTAGATCCGCGTATCTATCAGCACAGAGTCATGCTGAAGCCTGAAGCTAAACCGAACAAGCAGCCCAGCTATCGGATGAATCCCAATTATGCAGCACAGGTAAAAGCCGAACTTGATAGACTATTAAAAGTTGGATTTATCGTACCAATAGAACATGCTGAATGGATTTTGCCAATTGTGATCGTACCCAAGAAAAACAAGCAACTACGCATCTGTGTAGACTACCGGAAATTAAATGCAGCAACAGTACCAGACCCTTTCCCAATCCCGTTTCTGGATACTATGCTTGATAGGGTAGCAGGTCATGAAATGTATTCCTTCCTAGACGGATATAGCGGTTACAATCAGGTTAGAATGGCTGAAGCAGATATACCAAAAACCGCATTCATCACCAATTGGGGTGTCTTTGCTTGTACAGTGATGTGGTTTGGCCTGAGAAACGCACCAAGTACATTCCAAAGATGCATGCAAGAGATTTTTTCTCCTTATCTTACTTCGTTTATGCAAGTATACCTCGATGATTTTTCAATTTTCGGTACGATGGTAGCACATCTCTCCCATTTACGGTGCTGCTTTCAGAAATGCAGAGAGTATAGACTCTGTTTGAATCCAAACAAATCGGTGTTTGCGGTCTCATGTGGCAAGTTACTTGGCCACATTGTATCTGGCCAAGGTATCCAAGTCGATCCAGATAAGATTTTGGCAGTATTAGCCGCTCCTGTGCCAGTTTCTCCCAAAGAAGTTATGCGCTTTATGGGCCAAGTACGGTGGCATGGAAGACACTTACGGTGGCTTGCTCATGTGTCAATACCACTAAACAAGCTAATCAGTAAAACACCTCGACAATTTCAATGGACCCAGGAATGTCAGATAGCTTTTGATCGTTTAAAGCATTTATTAACACAAGTTCCTATTTTACAACCACCGGACTGGGATCACCCATTTCACATCTTTGTTGATGCTTCAGATATAGCAATAGGAAGTATATTGATGCAACAAATCGATAAATGGTTCAGACCAGTGTATTATGCAAGTCGAAGGTTAGCTCCTGCTGAGAAAAACTACTCTGTCACAGAAAGAGAATGTCTAGGACTAGTATACTCGGTCAAAAAATTTAGACATTACTTGCTAGGCCGAAAATTTACATTCCATGTGGACCATGCTGCCCTCATTTATTTAGTAAGACAACAACATTTAGGCGGACGCTTAGCACGATGGGTGCTACTTTTACAAGAATTCGACTATGACGTCATTCACCGACCCGGAAAGGCACACGCCTTAGCAGACTTTTTATCCCGGTTAGATTCCGGTGAATCTCCGGTGGGTATAGATGACACAACACCCGCAATTTACGTATCGGAACCCATTACCGAAGAATCTGCAGAACCGTCTATGCCATTTTCATACTATGATCAGATCTTGACCTTTCTCACTGATGGTTGCCTTCCATCTCAAGTTTCGAGACCAATACGCAGAAAAATTGCAGTCTTTAGCCGACGATTCCGGTTAGTTGCTGGAGAACTCTATTATGTAGATCTCACCGGAATCTTACTTCGCTGTGTCCCTCTGCATGAAATTAACTCAGTTGTCACAATGGCTCACTCGACACCTACTAGTGGTCACTTTGCCACAGATTTGACTCACCGAAAAATCCTGCAGAGTGGTCTCTGGTGGCCAACTATGTACAGAGATGTGGCCCAATTTGTCAAAAACTGTGATAACTGTCAAAGGACGGGACAACCGCTACAACGACACTTCTTTCCCTTACAGCCAGTCATGCCATTAGAACCATTTCAGAAATGGGGATTGGATTTTATAGGCCCAATTACACCTCCAGCAGTCTTCAGTAACAACAGATATATACTCACCTGTACAGACTACGCAACACGATGGGTAGAAGCATGGGCTTTACGGTCAGCTACAGCGGTGGGAGTAGCAAAATGCCTATTGAATGATGTCTTTCCACGATTCGGGTTACCACTGGAAATTGTCTCGGATCAAGGTACTCACTTTATAAATCAATTAATGAAGGTACTCACCCAATCCTTCCAGGTGACACACAAAGTCAGCTCGCCATACTATCCTCGTGCCAATGGTTTGGCCGAAAGTACAAACAAAGCACTACTGAATATCCTCCGGAAACTAATCATGGAAGCACCGGAAAGATGGGATCAATTACTACCTGCAGTCTTATGGGCATACCGAACTACATACAAGGTAACGACAGGCTTGACACCTTTTAAACTGGCTTATGGATTAGAAGCAATAGCACCAATGGAAGTAGTCATCCCAAGCCTGCGTGTAGCAATCACTCAGAAGATGCTACCGAAAAATTCACTGATAGCCCGAATGGATGCACTCAGAGAACTTGATGAGCACCGATGGCTCAGTTTTTTAACTATGCGCGAAGTACAACTCAGGCAAGCCAAAACACACGATCGATACTTGAAGACTCCAATCTTTTCGGTAGGCCAGCTTGTACTCTTCTATAACGCAAAATCGGATAGAGCAGCAGGAAAATTCAAACTACGATGGTTCGGCCCTTTCAAAATCTCAGAACAAATTGGTCCGGCAACTTTTCGGTTGACTACGTTGACCGGACACCCACTTCCAAAGGTAATCAATGGGTCGAAGCTGCGGCCATATCATCACGCCCCTAGCCCGTATTAAATTTTTCGGCAGTAGACCGCGTTTTGTTTTATTTTCCCTTTTTCTTTCTTTTTCTTCCTTTTATAAATAGCCGCGTTTTGTACGACCTTGCTATAATCAGCCGCCCCTTACCAATCACTCGAATACGCCCGCCTGCATGACAACAAACCTCACTCCCGCACTGCACAATGATGCCTAACCCCTTTTTCGCACCCCATAGTATTACTACTTAAACCCTTCGACAATGTCAAAAATCGCTATTGTAGTAGTAACTGTGCGCAATTGTATTCTGAAGCCCTGTCTGTCTTAGCAATCGCCATGGAAGCACTCGCAAACTACACTGCGTTCTGCGAAGGTATCCCTACCGAGGTAGGAGAATACCTGCGTTGTCGAGGGTTGGCCAACTTCGCTGAGTTGCCCTGGCACTCAGTTGAAGCCCATCCCTTCTTCGCACAGATAATCTCTGCCATCGCCCAATCCCCTGCCACCGAACGACAGTGGGTTTTCCCGTCGTTACCATCCAGAACCGTCATCACCTTCCCCGCTTTCGCTGAAGCTTTCCGCCTCACCCCGCAGGGCCGCGAAAATGGCCCCAGTCTCCCCCTCGCCCGCATGACAGAGTTGTTCCCTCGCTCCTCCTCACATGAATTCGCGATCCTTTGCCGTCCCGAACCCGAACGCTCCGCCCTCCAATTTCTCGTCGCCATCCTCAACCTACAGAAACGCACTTACGGCATCTCTCGCCCTTTCTACTCCGCCATAGACTTAGCAGCCCGCGAACCAGTTAATTTCGCATCCTACTTTTTCCAGAGAATCCATAAGGAATGCGTCGCCATAGTCAAGCAGGTCAATAAAGGAACCACCCCACGATCTCGCCTACCACATATCCTCTCCTTCCTCTTCCCAACCCTCCTCGCCGCACAACCACCACCCCGAGGCCCCATCCTCCGACATGAAGAATCAATACAACCCTTAGACGACAGCACAGAAGAAGAGGAAGAAATCACCCAACTCCTCCGCCACAAACGCATCCGTATCAGCTCTTCGGAAAGTGAAGCACACCGATCTGCCGACAAAGTCCACGACACCGCCACCTCCATCCACCATGAATCCTCGACCGATCACAACCACGACCACCAAGATCGCACTGAAACCGACATAATCTCCACCGAAGCCACCTCTGAACCTCAACGCGACGAGCAGCACCCCGCTAAGGATGCGCTCAACACCTTATTAAAGGTGTTGAATCCGCCCTCGACCGCACTACCGAGAAACAGGTAACAAACCCCGAATCTACCCCTCCCAGACCCCCCACAGTCATTCCCATTCCCACACCGGAACCCGAAGCCTCGTCTTCTCGCAACTATTCGCCCCCGACATCCCCCCAACTGCAAACTCGAACCTCTACGCCACCGTCACAACCACTACTCCTCCCCTCCATTCTGGCCTTCTCCGAACTAGCCACAATGGGCCGTATGCTCATTTCCCTGTCCCAGCACCTTCCCGCACAACTCAACGATATCGCCAACACCATTAAACAAGACCTCCAGCACAAGGTAGACCTATTGGAAGCGGATATCACCCCCCTCCAAGAAGAAGCCGAAGCCGTAAAAGCCGAGAACCATCACTTACACACCCAATTAGCCGCCCTCCAAGGCCAACTCACCGCACACCAAGCAGTCCTACAACAACGCGACGATGCCTTGGCACAACTGGCTGCCAAAGACCAACTGCTCCACGAAGCCAACGCAGAAATTCGAGAATTGAAGCTCGAGCTCCAAGAAAAAGACAACATCAACTCTTCCCTCGAAGCTATGATCGATGCAATGAAGGCTCAACTGCAGGAAAGTGTTCAGAAAAATCAAGACCAACAGAGAGAGACCGACCAACTCAAAGACGAGTTACGACGCACCCAGGAGTGTGCAGACGAAGTCAACCGCATACTACGCCACCAACTAACCCGGGAAGCTCAGAGCCAGAAAGATCTCGCCCATGCTCGAAGAGCCCGAGATGCTTTTTACAAAACAATTGAATTTCAGAACCAACAGCTCGAGCGGATCGACAACCAGCTCCGAAATCAGAAGGATCGGGTCATGGATATGCAGCAGAAGGTCGCCGAAATGAAGACATCGCGCGATGCTGCATTATCCAACGACTTCTACTTACAGGAGGCCTTCCTACAAAATCAGGCCGAAATTTTGTTATCCCAAGCCATCGCCCTGAGCTCCGTTAGAACGGACGCCCAGTTAGTAGAACCAACCACCCTCGTCCAGCTGATAGAAACACTGAAAAAGAAAATCACCCGAATATTTAGACTCGCCCGTAATATGTATCTAGAAGGACTCGTAGCCGAAACATAGGAACCTGCGGGTTCGAGTCCACCGGGCGTGCCAGTGTTAGAGGGCCGCCGAATTAGGACAATTGTACTCAGACAGGCACCTTAAATGTAAAACCAGTGTTAGACGGCCGCCGAACAAGGACACAAGTACAAGGACAGGTAGCTTAAATGTAAAAGAGAATCTTTCAGGAAACGCGCAGGTAACAAAAGATTCGTGCACCATTGTAAAAAAATCCTGTATATAAATGAGAAAAGAATGGCAAAAGAGAGAGAGGCGAAGAAGCCCATTTTCGTAATTGCTGTGTTCTGTTAAGTTATATCGTTGAGTTGAGTCTGTCTATGAAGTTCATCTTTGAGTCTATCGGTGAGTGTGTCTGATTCGGAACTGTTAGTGTTGATGTTGTCTGTAACTGTGCCCATTCTGGGGATTACTGTGTTTAGTTAAGATCATCTTCTAGTTTGTCTGCGCAACAACCATCCGGGGTTGTAGGTTCTTGTTAAGTTAACCTTCGATTCGTGTCTGGCGGTTAAGTGCATCTTGTATTGGGGCGTACCTCTGGCGCGAAGTGTATCGTATTGTGGAAGTGTCTACTTGAATCAGTATGGTTATGTCCTGTTCTGCAGTGTTTGCTCAGTAGTTGTTCGTATCCTAAAGGGTAATTACGCACAAGTGACAGTGTGCCACGAATTCGTCGGTAAGGGTTGAGTAGTTGAGTGTGTTCATAATTATCGGTAAAATAGTAATATAGAGTCATCTCGCTGCTGGTCTGTTAAGTTCTGTGAAGCACTTGGAGTCGATACGATAGTCTGTGTTCTGGAATTATGTTCCAGGTGGGACTTGTATCTATAAAAGCCGGTGTGCCTTGGAACTGGTAATATGATTATTACGATTCGGCCAATATTCACCTACAGTAAGTTGTATACGATGAGTATAACTGTGGAGATGTCTCTGAGACAGGAATAGGTACATGTTGTGTAACATTCGGCGGATGAAGTAGAGTAGTTAAGTGTTTAAGTCGATACCGGACTACTGCTCTTCTGCCATAGCAGGTTCAGACCGTAAAAGTCAACCAGCCGTGTGATAGTATTGTTAGAGATCAGTACTGCGCTAAAACGTGACCGTGTATCTAATACCTGTAGGAGAGTTTTGGGAAAATAGTATAGGGCCTCTGTCCAACAGACCCCTACCACACCCAAGAACCCACGTGACTGCGAAGTAGAGTGCTTCTAAGTATTCGCAATAGGCTAAGTACTCCCAATCCAGATTTAGAAGCACTATGTTCGATCAAAGGTAATCTCCGGTTAACACTGGCGATTAACAAAGGGCAAGATAAAAGAATATGGGATACTATGGTATCCAATTTGGAAGTCAAGATGCAGGATTATACAGATTATATGGACTTCCAAATTATGAACATGGAGAGGACAGATCTAGTCTTAGGAAGAGAGTGGCTATGGGGGTTGGGAGATACACTTAAATGCAGTTATCAAAACAACACACTCGAGTTTGAAAAGAATGGAAGTAAAATTTGTATTCAGGGAGAGAGAGATGTACCTAGTGCACCTCTCATTTCATCACTAGAGTTGTATAGTCTCTGTTATTCTCAGCATGTACAGGACATGTTTTTATTATATAGTCATGATATGGAGCATTGTACAGACAACTCATCTGATGTATATTTTCATGCTATGAATGTAAATATGAACAGGACTTTCTACTATTCTTTTTTGCAAGAGTGTGTGGTTAAAAGTTTTAAGGATCTTATGTTTGAGTACAAAGATGGTTTTCCCACTGACTTACCTAGAGGGCTACCACCTGAGAGAGGGGACATTGATCATGCCATAGAGGTTGTTACTAACACTAACCCTATTTGTAGACCACCTTATAGGCTTAGTGTTTCTCAGCATGAGGAGGTTGAGAAGCAGTTGCAGGATTATTTAGATAAAGGCTTCATCAAACCTAGTAACTCACCATGGGCATCGCCAATGCTTCTAGTTAAAAAGAAAGATGGCTCTATGAGACTATGTATAGATTATAGAGCACTTAATAAGGTAACTATTAAAAATAGGTTTCCAATGCCTAGGTTGGAAGATCTATTTGATCAGTTACATCAAGCTAGGTATTTTACCAAGCTTGACCTTAGATCAGGATATCATCAGATCAGGATTAGGGCAGAAGATGTTCCTAAGACTGCATTTAGGACTAGATATGGGCACTATGAGTTTTTGGTGATGCCTTTTGGTCTCACCAATGCTCCTGCCACTTTCATGAAACTCATAAATAGTGTTTTACGGCCTTATCTAGGACACTTTGTAGTAGAATTTTTGGATGACATTCTGATCTATAGTGCATCAGAAGAAGAGCACTTGGAACACTTGATGAAAGTATTTCAAGTGCTAAGGGAAAATTTGCTCTTTGCTAAGGAATCAAAGTGTGAATTTTTCAAAACAGAGGTTACATACCTTGGGCATATAGTCTCCCAGAATGGAATCCAGATGGATCCTGAAAAAGTAAGGGCTATTATGGAATGGCCACATCCACGGAACCTGGAAGAGCTGCAGATCTTCCTAGGTTTATCAAGTTTCTATCGAAGATTCATTAAGAACTATGCCAAGATTGCTGTCCCGATGACGGAACAGCTTAAAGGGAAAGGGAAAGCCTTTCATTGGGGAGACGAACAGAAGCAAAGTATGGAAAAGTTGAAAGTAGCAATTGCTACAGCTCCACTTTTACATATAGCAGATCCCAACAAACCATTTGTGGTTGAGACTGACGCGAGTGATTTTGCTATAGGAGCGGTTTTAGTACAGGATGGTCGACCAGTAGCTTTTGAAAGCAAGAAACTAGAATCGGCTCAAAAGAATTACTCCGTCTATGAGAAGGAGTTATATGCAATAGTCCATGCTTTGAAGAAGTGGTGTCATTATTTATATGGTGCCAAAGTCACGATAGTGTTTGATCAAGAGAGCATTAAGTGGCTCTCTAATCAAACAGACCTTAAAGGTCGTAAGGCCTGATGGGCAGAGACCCTTCAAGAGTTTGATTATGAGCTTAGGTATAGAAAGGGAAAGTTTAATGTAGTGGCTGATTCACTTAGCCGCATGCCTATGCGCAATGGACTGAGTTTTACTCAGATCACTAGTGAGTTACTTGAGTCCCTTAGAGGAAAATGTAGGCTTGATCCTGCATATTCCGAGATTTGGGAAGCCATAGAGAATGGGGATTGTGATATATGGGTTTCCAATGAGGATGGAGTATCGACGAGTACTCAAGAAGGATTCAAGTGGAAGAATTATAGTGTCCATGATGGATATCTGTTATACAAAGGTAAGGTGTGTGTCCCTAGAGATACTGAGATGAGACGGCATATCTTGTATGAGTGTCATAGCACACCTAGTGCGGGACACCCAGGAGTTAACAAGACTTATGATCTTGTTAAGAGGCAGTTTTATTGGCCTAGACTTTATAAGGACGTCCTAGAGTATGTGTTTAAGTGCAATAAATGCCAGGTCAACAAAGTTGAGAGGTTGAGGATTGGAGGACTACTCCACCCATTGGATATTCCTAATGGGAAGTGGGAGAGTATCTCCATGGACTTCATAGTCGGATTACCTAAGACACAGAGAGGGCACGACTCAGTCTGGGTAATTGTGGATAGGTTGACCAAAATGGCTAGGTTCATTCCGACACGTACTACAGTGAAGACACCAGAGTTGGCTAGACTATTTGTAGAGAACCTATACCGGTTATATGGTCTTCCTTTAGACATAGTTTTCAATCAGGATAGGAAGTTTACTAGCCACTTTTGGAGAGCGGTCTTCAAAAGGTTGGATACGAGACTTAGCATGAGTACGGCTGAGCATCCACAGTCGGATGGGCAAACAAAAAGGGTTAACCAAATCCTAGAGAATATGCTTCGAGCATATGTAAATGAAAGGCAAACTAATTGGGAAGAGTACTTACCTATAGTAGAGTTTGCATATAATAGTGCCAAGCACTCTTCCACTGGGCATAGTCCATTTGTGCTTATGTATGGGTTTCAGCCAAGAGCTCCTTATGTAGTAGGCTTGTAGAATGAAAAAGTTCAAGCTGCAAAGGACTTCTTGGAAGAGATGAACGATATGCTTAGACTTGCTAAGGAAAGCATTAGAAGAGCTCAGGATAGAGCTAGAGCCTATGCTGACCCTCAAAGGAGAGATATCAACTTTGAGGTAGGAGAGCAGGTCTATCTTAGAGTTCCATCTAGGTCTGAAACCATGAAAATGGGACCTTGTCCAAAATTATCTCCTAGGTATTGTGGACCTTTCCAAATACTTAAGAGAATAGGAAAGATGGCTTACCAGCTCCAACTTCCAGAGAATAGTCAAGTCCATCCAGTTTTTCATGTTAGCCGGCTTAAGAAAAGGCTGGGTGAATCTGACAACCTCATTCCAGATAGTGAGGTAATAGAGCCTATCTCTATTCAATCTATTCCACATGAGCCTGAGAGCATACTACGCACTCGAGAGAAATGAACGAGAAGTCACTTGTATAAAGAGTGTCTAGTAAAGTGGAAAGATACTTCAAAAGATAGTGCCACATGGGAGCGGGTTAGCACCCTTCAGAGACGGTTTCCCAGTTTTAGACTACCTTCTCAAGAGTCTTCTTAAGGGGAAGGATATGGGGAAACAACACGGAGACAGGACCATGTATTTTTATACATGGGGACTTAGTGGGAGTGGTATTTCTTTGATTGCTCTATCTCTAGTAGACCTTCCAACACCATTTTTGAGGACAAAAATGGAATTAAGGGGAAGGAAATGTCACATGGAGTATCCAATATGAATAGGATTTTGAGGTGAGACCCTCCTCTTGTTCATATTTAGTGAGATACTCATATGAGTGCCAAGTGGCACTCATTGGAGGAGATCTGACTTCGACCCATTATGGGAAAGTAGAGCAAGAATAAACATCGAAGTTACCACGCGGCTGGGGGGATTATCGAGAGCATCGATCTCCGTGTTTTTCGCCGGAGACCTTCTTCGAAGTGAGTGCAGGACAAGGCAAAATGAGGGTTTCATCAAGAATCTAACAATGTGAACACTCTAGGACCGTCGGGACACTTTTTTCCCTCTTTAAGAGGTTTTTTCCCCCGGCTTGTATATACGCCTATTGCCCTAATGGGCTACTTATCTTTGTACATTCTCTAGTAATACATTCAGTATTGAGTGTTGTGCTCCAAGCTTCTTCTTCTTCCTTGTGCTGTTCGCGTGCTTCCGCAGATGTCTATCTCTAACAATTGGTATCAGAGCAAGTCGTCGCTTCTTCTAGGGTGCCGTCGATGCTCCTCTGATTGCAGTCTCAAAATCGTACGAATTTTTGTGAGCATACTCAACATGTTTCTGAGATCAAAACGGCTGCACTTTGTGATGCCGAAATCGTGATATGAGCTCGTTTCGGCCTCCGAACGCACTATCACAGTGCTTGTGTAGGCTATTTCATCTTTTTGTGCCAAAGGTATATACCAGTTTCTATTCGCCAGTATAAGCGTCTCGAAGTCTGCTACAGGTCTAGCGGAATTTGTCTGGGCAGTTTTATTCAACTTTTTGAGATAGAGTCAATTTTCTGCATCAAGGTATTTTAGTCACCGACCATGGCTGAAAGCAGTGATGTATTCCGTATGTTGGCTATTGAGGATAAGTTGGATGGTACCAACTACCCGTTGTGGGCTTATATGATGCGATATGTATTGGTTGCAAAAGGACTATGGAACATTGTGCAAGGTGTTAAAAAACGTCCTATCGCACGTGCAACTGTTACAATTGCAGGTACTGAAGTTGATGCAGAAGGTGCCGAAGATGATGATATTCTGCACATTCCTATTCGTGCTGCGGTTTTTGCTGCACCTACTGCAGAGCAGATTCCCTGGGATGGCAGAGATGCCCAAGCACATGCATTGATAGATTTGTCTGTCAAACGTGCCATTATTCCTCACATTTGCTCTTGTAGAACAGCTAAGGATGCTTGGGATACACTTACCACATTGTACCAAGCAAGGAATGAGGCTCGTGTTGCTTACCTCCGAAAATAGTTGGAGAGTGAGCACATGAATGAAGGTGATTCTATGGACAGTTTCCTAATGAAGATCAAAGATTTGAAGGAACAGTTGATTTCTGCTAATGAGGTTATACCAGATACCTCATTTGTGCAAACCGTTCTGAATGGTCTTCCTGATTCATATTAGAGCTTTGCTTCTACTCTTCGGTTGATGATGAAAGGCAATCCGAATGCCTTATCATTTGAGGAGTTAGTCTCTGTTCTCTTGCAGGAAGATCAGTCCAGGCAGAACAGGTCCATTATGCGAGTTGTAGATCAAGCTTTCCTGGCTAGTCAGAAGGGCAAAGGAAAATGGAGATCTTCAATTAGTAAGCAAAAATCTACTAATTCTGCATATTCGAAGAAGGAAAATAAAGATGAGAAGAAATCAAAAAAGTAGAAATTGTTTTGTAAGTACTGTAAAGGAAATGATCATATCATAAAGAACTGTCCAAAACTGGCTGCTAAAGAGGCAAAGAAGAAAGAGGCTTGAATGGTTGTTGCAGAGCCCTCTACACCAAAAACAGAGTCTGCTAATCTTGTGCAGGAAGAAGAATGGGTGTTTACTACTGTCTGTAGTTTTGACCCATCTTCTCATGAGCAGTGCATGTCTGCAGTAGACTCAAATGTTAGTATTTTGACAGTGCGGTGACTAAACATATTACCTCTCAGCGTAGTTTCTTCTCTTCACTCGAGCTGCCCCTACAGGGAATACTGTTACATGCACCAACAACTCCTCTTATCCTATTATGGGAGTTGGTAAGATCATTTTGACTACTAGTGATGGTAGTTCTTTCACTTTGTCAAATGCTTTATTTGTGCCAGGATCAAGAAAAACCTATTATCAATTTTTGCATTAGCCAAGATTGGCTTGGTTGTGAAATTTGTTGATGACAGGTGTACAGTTCATGATCTGTCAAATGGCGATGTGATTATTGCTTCTGGCATTTTATGTCGTGGGCTGTATAAGCTCATAGACTATGAAAGATCTGTAAATGATTTGGCATGTGCAGTAAATGATTCTCAGGCTATGGCAGATGCAAAGCTTTGGCATGCACGCTTTGGTCATCTGAATTTTGTTAGTTTGCTATGCCTGCAGAAATCTGAAATGGTGTCCTCTTTGCCCAAACTTGAGGCACCTGGAAAACATGTTTGTGAAGGCTGTATTTTGGGCAAAAAGCAGCGTTCATTCTCTCCAAAAGATGGTTCAGTTCGAGCTACTCAGAAATTGCAGCTTGTACATAGTGATGTCTGTGGTCCTATGCAGACACCTTCTTTCGGTAATTATCTTTACTTCATGACTTTCATCGATGATTTTTCCAGGCATGCATGGGTATATCCATTGAAGGCAAAGTCCGAAGTGTTCATGTGCTTCAAACAGTTTTTGGTTTTCGCTGAAAATCTGTCAGCATGTAAAATGGGTACTGTCCGTTTTGATCGAGGGGGGGAATATATGTCTTCTAAATTTAATGCATTTCTGGCAGAACGTGGGATAAAACACCAGTGTACAGTGCCATATACACCTCAACAGCATGGAGTTGCTAAACAAAAGAACAGGTCACTCATGGAGATGGCGAGGTGTATGGTCAAGAGTCAGTCTTTACCACATAGTTTCTGGCTTGAGGCTGTCATGTGTGCAGCATATGTACTGAACAGGTGTCCCACTAAAGCACTGCAGTCTATCACTCCATATGAGGCTTGGCATGATCGCAAGCCATCTGTTGCTCATCTGCGTGTTTTTGGTTGTTTGGCATATGCACTAGTGCCTGAACAACATCGTACGAATTGGATGATAAAGTAGTAAAATGTATTTTTGTTGGGTACAATTCTGAAAGTAACAAACAAAATCACTATTCTGATAGAGTGTGATAGAGATAAGTAAGTAGGAAGTAATGAATATGTACAGATTAACTCATGTATAATTACAAGATCAGTGGCAATAATACATTGCTCAATGAGTGTAGGATGAGAGAGCTATAGCATGAGCTCCTCTTCACTATGAGAGAACAAAGGAATGATCTCACAAACTTGAGATACCAGGTGGGCTTTTTAGTCCATCTTTTATAGCATTTGTTGGAGCCTAATGCTCACCTAAAAGTGATCCTAAAGTCTAGAACTGATTCTCGCTTGATTTTAGCTACCAAGTGAATACGAATTAGATGCTTCATAACTCGTGATTTTGCTTCACTTTTACTAAGAGTAATTATACTCAAAGTTACAAGAGATAGTACATATGAAGCTTTGTCAATTGATATGCTAATACATCAAGGTAATGTGTATACATCAAGTATCTAGGATTGGGCCTAATTGCACCAACAGCTCCCACTCAAGCCTAACATGCTTGATCTTCATTGCTCCTTGATCTCTTGCAGTCCAATCATCAATTTGAATATGTTCAACTTTGTTCCATCCAATGCTTTAATGAGTATATCTGCACATTGCAAATGAGTTGACACATATGCTAACTGAATGTCCTTGCTTAGAAATTTCTCTCTAACATAATGATAATGCACTTCAATGTGCTTAGTCCTGGCCTGGTACACAAGATCAGTAGCCAAATGAAGTGAGATGGTATTATCTCCAAATATAGTTGGAGTGTAGGAATGTATCTCCAAATCTGGATAAGCCACATAACTTCCTGAGTTGCATTGTCCGAACCTTTATATTTTGCTTCTGTGGAAGATAAGGCCACAGTTGGTTGCTTCTTTGATGACCATGAAATGAGCTTTGCCCCTACAAAAGATAGGTACCTTGAGGTGCTCCTCCTATCATCCTTGGAGCCAGCCCAAGCTGCATCAGAGTATAACTTTATATCTATGTCAGATGTGAAGGGATAGAATAACCCTTCATTCACTGTACGCTTTAAGTACTTAAGCACCCTCTTTATAGCTTCCATGTGTGGCTTCCTTGGTACATGCATGAATTGACTTAATTTACTCACAGCATATGCAATATCCACTCTTGTCAAGGTAGCATAATTAAAACTACGTATAAGTTGTTGATACCCTGTAATATCATCAAGTGGTTCACCTTCATGTGAACTCTAACTTATGATTGATATCCATAGGAGTACCTGCATCTTTAGTGTTCATTTTAAACTTGATCAACATATCATTTATGTACTTTCTTTGTGTGATGAATATACTTGAATCTGTATACACAAGTTCTAAGCCAAGGAAATAAGTCAGCAACCCTAGATCACTGATTTTGAATTCATTCATCAACTGAGCCTTGACCTGCTTGATACCTTCAGAGTCATTACTTGTAATAATGATATCATCTACATAGACACACAAGTAGATGATTTCTAATTTTTTCTTCTTCACAAACAAAGAAGAATCTACCTTGCTTGCTACAAAGCCTTGATCCTGCAAATAGGTAACAAGTCTATGGTTCCAAGCTCTAGGAGCTTGCTTGAGACCATAGAGTGCCTTTCTAAGCTTGCATATGTAACCTGCTTTTTCTTCATCTTCAAAACCTGGTGGATGTGCCATATACACCTCTTCTGATATCCAACCATTCAAAAAGGCATTCTTGACATCTAACTGATATAAATTCCAATTTTTGGATGCAGCAATTCTTATCAATACCCTCGTTGTTGGCATTTTTGCCACAGGAGAAAAAGTTTCTTCATACTCTACTCCATTTGTTTGGGCAAATCCTTTTGCCACTAGTATTGCCTTGTACCTATTTATTGAACCATCACAGTTCTTTTTAACTTTATACATCCATCTTGAACCAATTACCTTCATATTTGGTTTCTTGGGAACTAGGTCCCAAGTGTGATTCTCCTACAATGCTTCCACTTCTTCCTGCATAGCATCTATCCACTCTTTCTTCTTCTTGGCCTCTTCAAATGAAGTAGGATCCTCTGCCATTCAATCTTTAGTGATGTACTCCGCACTTCAAACAATGCTCCATTACATCCTTTTTACAATCCATGCTATGGACCAGTTCCAAGGTGCAGTTCATGGAAAGCATTTAGCATCAAAGTACATAACAATGTACAATGCAGGGAGTGGATCAACTATCCATACATAGCACCACCACAGGGACCACCTTCTATTGCTTATATGATGGTCGCTATATGCCACTAGATCCCTCGGTTGAAGCCAATGTGAGATGTTGCGATGCAGATGATGTTGAATATTTTGGATATGATGCAGATTGTTCTCAAGGCTTTTTGCAATGCACAAGCACCACAAGTAGTTCTATCGGGCTTTACATATGGAAATTATGATTTGGTATATGACATGAGCATGACCCCAAGCATCATAGTAGCTTATGCTTGACATGCCTACATCAAATACCTCCCAACCTGTTACAAACAAACCTTTGAACATATGTTTACTACAGGCTTTCGGGAGTATCACTTTGAGGTGTTCACGCCTAAACTGATGCACCTACTTCACTTATTTGCATGTGAGCAGGCAATGCATTTAGAGTACTATACAACACCACAGCCAAATATCCCTAGTGCCATCAATTGGGATGCATTGCAAGTTGATCTGGTAAGAGGATTAAGGGTCGGCGAACACGATTTGGCCATTGGTGTCATCCAATATTACATCAACCACACTACAAAACAGAGGTCTGTCAGGGGCAATAGATGCTAGAGAGGGGGGAGTGTTAGAAGTGTCAATAATCAAGGAGGTTAAAGCAAGGAGCTAGGAGGAGCAAGGAGGAGCAAGGAGAAGGAAATGTTATGCAAATCTAGCAAAGGATGAGCCTAATCATTTTTTTTCATAACTTATTTTAAATCAAAAGTGATTTTCATCACTACACCAACATTGTAAATACATTTTTGGTAGATTAGACTCCATTTTGTTCAAGCCAAGGAGTTCTTGAGCTTGAGGACTCTTATAAGTACCTATGTATCAACTTTCATAATTTTTAGACTTCATTTGAACCCTCAAATAAGCCCTAGAACATAATCTTTAATTAGGCCAGACACTAGGTTCGGACAGGGCCAAAAGTTAGTAAAAAACTATAAAAAGAGCTAGAGAGCTCATTTTTTGGAGGTTAGCTTGTTAGATATTAGGGCTTTTGTAAAAGAGATCTTTGATAATAGAAAGCACTCCATTGTTCCACACTTTGTTCTTGCCTTGTGTGCATGTGTGTGTGTATGTGTGTGCATGCTAGTGTGCTTCTCACTCACACATGTGTGCCTTTACTTTCTCATGGTCGTCATAGTCCTCACATCTCCATGGATTGGCATTTATGAGGTGGATCTCCTCACGTTGGTACTCACCATTGTGCTAGAGTGACAATCACTAAGGTAGTTCCTCTTACTAATGAAATATGACTTTGAAGTTGTGGTTAGGAAGGGTAAGACTCACCTTAGAGCGGATAACATTTCTAGATTAATTTGAGGAGAGTCCCATCAAGGAGTATCAGGTGAAATTTTGGATCCTTACTTATTCAACCTAGCAGTAGTGTGTGACTATGCCAAAACTATAGTGCCTATTCTAACCTTGGGACCTAAGCATCCTATGCTAAAAGCCAAAGATAAAAAAGTGGTGAGAACTAAGAAATATAACATAATGGTAGGCATTGTGTAAGCTTATGGATCAATGCATATTGTCTTTTCATGTAGATGAAGATGACCATGCGAAGTGGTTACAAATAGCATAGATAGGTGCACTAAGGCAACATCATTCTAAACACCGAACCTTATAGACTCTGCAAAGATTATGTGCATACTGACCAACCATGGAAGCTGATGTCCATAGGATGTGCAAGGAATGCCCAATCTATGGTGTTAAATGACCCATGGAACATGCCCCTTTGTATCATCTTTGGTACTAGAATGGAGCAAACCTTTGGTAAATTTTTTGAGGATAAAAACATTCCTTAAGAGATGATATTGGCCAGATGAAAGATCTTAGAGCAACAAGCCCTAGACTACACACTCATTGGAGATAACTTATATAGAAGAGGAAGAGATGGATGCCTAAGACAATGTGTCCATGAGAGTGAATATCTTAAGATCTTAGACTCTACCCACTAGGCTGTGGTAGGAGGAAACTTTGGACCAGACCAAGTGATTAAAGCAATTCTATTAGTGGGCCTTTGGTGGACAACCCTCCACATGGACGCACATACCTATGTGAAGTGGTGTGATATTTGTCAACGAACTTAGTATCCGATACGTAAGTACGAGATGCTATTGAAGCCCATGATGGGAGGGCGTTGTTAGGCCATCGGATGGTTAAAGGATTATTTATAATACTTCTATAATTTTTTTGACGAGAGGCCATAAAAAAGCTAGAATGATGTAACCTTTTGAATGATTAATATGAAAAGAGTTGTGTTCATGTCGCTTAGCAACAAGGGAGACACATGGAAGATCCTCGCCAGACTGCACGTGGTGCAACGACCGAATTGCTCCATTGCTCCATGTTGATTTATATTTGAGTTGGTATGACTTGGTGCGGTGTTCATCTATGTCAATTAAGTATTTGATGTTAAGTGATGTAATTTAACCATACACTAAATTGGGGTTAAAACGTTGATAGAAGTTACAATCTTCTGAATGATGTTAATGGACATTGTTGTATAAGTTTATGTGTATCGACTACTGAACATGAAACGGAAATTGTGGAAGAGCACCCATGTTTGAGGCAGTATTGTTGTTAGTTGCGCTCTGAGAATTGAATACGATTGTGTAAACTTGTAATCGAGTTTAGTAACATTAGAGATAATATTCTACCAAGAATGATAGGGATGGAAGTTATATAAAAGTGTGGGAAAAATCATTATAAGGCCTCTGTTTCAACAGACCCCTCTCCAACCAAAGAACCCTGTAGGAGAAAAAATCTCTGTTATTCTTATTTGTTGGGATCAGTTCACGTGGGAATAAATAGATAACAGTTAACACTGGCGCCGACCATGGGGCTTGGAATTTAAGTTAGAACTATAAGAATCATCTTGCAAGAGCAGTTTCATATGAATCTCTGTAGAGAAGATTTCCTAATTCATGGTTGTAACATGTTCTCGTGAAAGTTACCTGAAATATCAGAATGAGAGACACCCTTGGAAAGTGAATAGCGTGTTTGGGACAGCGTCACGTAGTGACAGTGAAGGTCAATCATCTGAGGGAGGAGGTGCGACATGAATAAGTGCACTTGTGCCACCGCATTTCCTTGTTCTTGGGTTGCAGACCATACCATAATTGAGTCATGTGCGATTCGGTGACAATCCGATAAGTGATTGCGATATTGAGCTCATTGACAATATGGTACCTTCGGAGGTTCGAAATTTGCAGCAGAATCTGGTAGCAGTGGTTTTGTGTTCGGTGACACTACCGAGTCTGGTGAAGATTTGGTGGGTGCAGAAGTGACCAAAAATTGTAGTGAAGGAACTAATCAACTTGTTGGAATTCTTGAGCAAATTTCATATCCTAACCTTGAATCGAAAGTGTCTATTGAGCAACTGGTGCAAGGCGAGTTCTCTAATTCAGGGAGTACCTGACGAGTTTCAATTGTTGATTATTTATCAAGAGAGTGGGACCCTGCACGTTTCTTCAAAATCACATATGCAGAGGGTTTACTGCTCAACTGTAACCCAGTAGAATTAGAACATAACAGTGCGTTGCTAACTTTGGAGGAGTCATTGGATAGTTACATAACAGGTCAGTCTATAAACACTTTTGAGGCACAACAATCTAAACAACCAATAGATCTCCATCTCAACAATATGGAAGATTATTAGTAGCAACAACAACAACAACAGCACCAACAACAACAACAACAGGGCGGCCACCGAAGACCCTCCACTATGGGGGTCACCTATGCAAAGTTTGGAGGTTTCCTTGGTGATGATCCAGATATACATGTACGGACTTTTGAGATTAACTATGTAGTGTTAAATAATTGAGTAGACCCGATCTTCCAATCTACCTTAGTCAATGAAGCAAATCAGTGGTTGATGGAGTATGATATCAATCATTTCAAATTTTATGATGATGTGAACGCTTTATTAAAGCATTTCAGGTTTTTTTAAAAATGTGACAAAGGTTTTTTTATTACTTAAAAAATAACAAACAGAAGCCATATCAGAGTGTACAAGAATATGCAACCTTGTTCCGTACCCACTTATGGAAATTACCACCGGCTCATGCTAATTTATTGGACGATGTAATAACCCAATGTTTTATTAGTGGTTTGAATCCCCAACTGAAATAGTAATGATTATTTGTTGTGTGGGTGGAATGACCATTGATGCACTAATAGCTATGGAAATCCAATTAGAACACAAAGTGGGTGGTTTTTACAGAAGACCTAGAATGGTTAAACGCTGGGAAAATAAAAGTGATGATCTGTTAAAACAGCTCTATTATACTAAATGTAAAATCCTAGACATGTTGCTAGTAATTGTGCTCTCAAGTGTTGAAGCTGAAGGTCAAGGACAAAGCACAAGAGCACATTAAAGAGGTGGACCCACAAGAAGAAGGAGCAAGTAGGGAGCTCCAAGAAGTGTATGTCAAATTTTCAGAAGAAATCCCTACAAAAATAGTGATTTTCATCACTAAAAACCATTGTAAATACCATTTTCTATTTTTATAACTCCATTTTGTTCAAGCCACTTCGTTTGAGCCCTCAAATAAGCCTTGGAACCTAACTTTTAACTAGGCCGGACACTAGGTCAAGACAGGGCCAAAACTACTCAAAAAACTATAAAAAGAGCTAGAGAGCTCATTTTTGAGGTTAGCTTGTTAGAGAATAGAGCTAGAACTCTTTTGCAATCAAAGCTTTCCATTGTTCCTCTCTTTGATCTTACCTTGTGCGTGTGTGTGTGTATGTGTGTGCATGTTTGTGTGCTTTCACTCACGCACTTGTGCCGTCACTTGCTCGTGGTCTTCATACCGGTCCTCACGTCTCCGCAACTTGACAAGTAAAGGAGGTGGTGCTTATGCTTGAGCTACACCAATTGTGCTCTCAATCAGATTTATTGCACAATCTACGACATCACTAGCCATGCTATAGAGACTTGCCCCTATAACACCAAGACATAGAATCGACTTAAGGTGAATGTTGTTTTACAAGAGCAAAGCCAACCAGCAACTACTTATGTTCCATCGCACTTGAGAAACACGACTTATACTAATTATACCAATTATAGAGGCGGACCGGCCACTGCATTCCAGGAATATTTTCTTAGCCTCGTCGAAGAATTTATTGATTTCTTTGCTTGGGATTATCGTGATATGAAGGGCTTGGACCCTCGTATCTACCAGCATCATGTAGTTTTAAAACCGGATGTACGACCTGTTAAAAAACAGAGCTATTGCATGAACCCAAAATATGCCCAGCAAGTGAAAGAGGAATTAGAGAGATTACTGAAGGTCAAATTTATCATCCCTATTGAGCATGCAGAGTGGATCTTGCCCATCATGATTGTTCCAAAGAAGAATAAACAACTACACATATGTGTTGATTATCATAAGTTGAATGCTGCTACAGTGCCGAACCCTTTTCCCTTCCCCTTCCTTGATGGTATGCTAGATGACATAGCTGGGTGTGAGATGTATTCTTTTCTGGATGGCTATAGTGGATATAATTAGGTCCGCATGGCTGAGGCCGATATCTCAAAAATGACTTTTATCACTCATTTAGGCATCTATTCCTGCATTGTGATGTGGTTCGGGTTGTGGAATGCACCTAGTACATTTCAATGTTGTATGCAAGAAATATTTGCCCCATATCTCACCGGTTTTATGCACGTATATTTGGATGATTTCGCATTATCCGGTGATACTTCTGATCATTTGCAGCATCTCAGGTGTTATTTTCTAAAGTTTATGCACGTATACTTGGATGATTTCGCATTATTCGGTGATACTTCTGATCATTTGCAGCATCTCAGGTGTTATTTTCTAAAGTGTAGAGAGTACCAATTATGTTTAAACCTGCACAAGTCTATTTTTGTGGTGGCCTATGGTAACCTTCTGGGGCATATAATCTCCAAAGTGGGTATCCCGGTCAATCGTGATAAAGTACGTGTTATTCTTGACGCCTTGCCACCCACAACCCCTAAGGAAGTGATGCATTTCCTGGGATAGATTCGATGGCATTTGTTGCCATCTCCATTGGCTCGCCCATCTAACTATACCTCTTACATGCCTGAAGATAGTCCCACCGTGGCAATTTTGTTGGAATGATAAATGTCAGCTTAGCTTTGACTGATTGAAAACTTTTCTCACATAGGCACCCATTATCCAACCATTGAATTGGCAAATATCGTTTCATGTGTTCGTGGATGCATCTGATATCACCATTGGTAGTGTTCTTATGCAACAACATGATAAATGGTATAGACCGGTGTATTATGCAAGCCATTGCATTAGTTCTATGGAACATAATTATTCTATCATCAAACGCGAATGTTTAGGCTTAATATATTCTATCAAGAAGTTCCGACACTATCTACTCGATCGAAAATTCACCTTTCATGTCGACCATGCAACTTTAGTTTACCTTGTTCGGCAACAACATTTGGGTGGGGGCTTGGCTCGATAGGTCTTGCTGCTTCAAGAGTTGACTATGACGTGGTCCACCGACTCGGCAAGCAACATACAATTGCTGATTTCCTGTCACGGTTGGATTTTGGTGGACCATCGGAAGGGATTGATGATTCATCGCTTGCTATTATACAACTGCTACACCAATGCAACTTGCTAATCGTCTACCCGTGATTGATTCTTATTATGAAACTCTCATGATTTTTCTCACTACTGGTTGTCCACTGAGGATGGTGTCCAACTTAGCCCGATAGAAACTTGCCATTTACAATCGACATTTTTGGATCATTGTTGGTCAGTTATATTATGTCGATCATTCTGGTATTCTCGTCCATTGTATTCCTCCTCATGAAGTTCCTTCTGTGATGCATATGGCACATTCTATCCCCTCTAGCGGCCATTTTTCAGTGGATCTTACCTATCGAAAAGTTTTACAGAGTGGTTTATGGTGGCCTACCCTGCAATGTGATGCAAATTCTTATGTTAAACACTACGATTCCTGCCACCGGATGGGCCAACCCTTGCAGTGGCATTATTTTCCTCTTCAGCCCATTCTACCACTAAAACCCTTCCAGAAATGGGGACTCAATTTTATTGGACCTATTTCCCCTCCAGCTATTTCCACTAATAATCGCTACATTCTTACTTGTAGTGATAAAGTACAAATAAAACTTTACTCACTATGTTGAAGAAACTTATTCTAGACTGTCGTAAGCATTGGGATTAGCTTTTACCTGCTATTTTATGGGCTTATTGCACTACGTACAAAGTCACTACTAGTTGCACATCATTTAAATTTCGACAAGCAAGCACTTACTCACAAATTCCAGCATAAATTGGAAGTGCTAGAAGCAGATATTGCTCCTCTTCAGGAGGAGCTTATTAGTCTTCAAGCCAGTGAAGCTCATCTTTAGAGCTAGATCTGTTCCCACAAGGCTGAACTTCTGTAGTTATGGCAAGCCCTGGCAGATAAAGATGTTGCCCTTGAGAAGATGAGTAAAGTTTTGGAAGCTACAACTATTCAAGTGGGTGATCTGGAGCAAGCTTGCACCACCCTTCATTCGAAAGCAGCTCAATGGGAAGCCGTGTTGGCCACTACCAAAGAGGAGTTGTTCCAAAAGGTGCAAGAGTTGAATAATGAAATTGGCTAAAAGTTACATTTAAGAAAGGAATTGGAAGCCATGCAGAAAGAGCGCCAAGCTTATTTCAAAATAATTCAATTTCAAACTCAGTAGATGGAACAGATGGGAAAGCAACTCAGTTTATAGCAGGATCAACTCCAG
Source organism: Ceratopteris richardii (assembly GCA_020310875.1). NCBI lineage: Eukaryota > Viridiplantae > Streptophyta > Polypodiopsida > Polypodiales > Pteridaceae > Ceratopteris > Ceratopteris richardii. The sequence continues at coordinate 138,763,743 of CM035417.1, forward strand.
AGAGTCGATGCTCGGATACTTGACAGCCAACTCTGGTGTCAGGTGGCACTCAAAAATGATTTTTATTTATAGGAAGCCTTTTTGCAAAATCAGAGTCAACAACTCCTTACGCAAGCGGCTGTTTCTAGTTCTGCTAGCCCAAAAGCTCAATTGTTGGATCCTGCACGTGTACAGTAGTTGTTGAAGGCTCTGTAGAAAAAAAATAAATGCAATTTTGAGGAAGCGAGAACCATGTACATACATGGCATCATTGTCAATGAGGATGAGGATTAGCATGTATTAAGGGTTCGAGTCCACCGTGCATGCCAGTGTTAGGCTGTCGGATGGTTCAATGATTATTTATAATACTTATGTATTTTTGTTGATGAAGCATCGTAAAAAGGATGGACCAATGTTACCTTTTGAATGATTAGTATGAAAAGAGTTGTGTTCATTTTGCTTAGCAGTGAGCGAGATGCATGGAAGATCCTTGCCTCACTATGCGTGGTGCAGTGACTGAACCGCTCCATGTTGATTTATATTTGAGTTGAAGCCTAACTTGGTGTGGTGTTCGTCTATGTCAGTTAAGTATTTGATGTTAAGCGACGTAATTTAACCATACGGTGGATTGGGGTTAAAACATTGATAGAAGTTACAGTCTTTTGAATAATGTTAATGGATGTTGTTGTATAATTTTATGTGTATCGACTATTGAACATGAAATGGAAATTGTGGAAGAGCACCCGTGTTTGAGGCAGTATCATTGTTAGTTGCGCTCTGAGAATTGAATATGATTTTGTAAACTTGTAATCGAGTTTAGTAACATTAGAGATAGTATTATGCCAAGAATGATAGGGACGGAAGTTATATAAAAGTGTGGTAGGGCCTCTCTTTCAACAGACCCCTGTCCAAACCAAGAACCCTGTAGGAGAAAAAATCTTTGTTATTCCTATTTGCTAGACTTAGTTCAGGTGGGAATAAAGAGATAACAGTTAACAACATGCATTTTCTTAGTGGGGAATATAATTTTATCACCCCTTAATCCCCCAACAAAGAGTTCACACGTTGAATGCATTACTATCACTAATTATCTAACCAAATGGGTTTAAGTGAAAGTCACTAAGAAGAACGATGCACAAACTAATGCCAAGTTTCTCTTCGAGAATGTGTTTACAAGATATGGTTTGCAAATTGAATTGGTTTGCGATTATGGTACCCATTTCTTGAATGAGGTCATTGAATACTTGTTACAAGAATTCATGGTCATTCACAAGAATTTGGCCCTGTACCAGCCATAGGCAAATGGACAAGCAAAAAGCAGAAATAAGATCTCATGCATTGTGCTAACAAAATTGGTGAATAATAAACATTCTGATTGGAAAAAACAGTTACATCATGTTGTTTGGGCATACACTGTGGCCTATAAAATGGTACTCTAAGCCACACCCTTTTATATGGTGTTTGGTCAGAATGTAGTGCTGCCACTAGAATTTTTGATACCTACTTTAAAAGTGGCACACTAGCATCAATGGACCGGTCACGAGCTCTTGTCTAGAACTTTTTACTTAGAATGACTAGGAGAAACTAGATTAAGAGCTACCATTAGGATTTATGCAGCCAAGAAAAGACAAAAGGCCTACTTTGATGCACATGTAAAAGATAAGGGATTAAAGGCAAGAGACTTAATGTTGGTATATACACTAAAACAACGTGCTAGGAAATTGGAGAAGCGTGACTATGGACCCATCATAATAAATAGAATATCCACCAGTGGAGCTATCTAGTTAACCACTCTAGAAGGAGATATCCTACCTAATTACATCAGTGTATGTAGAGTGAAATTATATCAAGAACCCCTCATGGAGGAAATGCTAAATCAACTCAACATAGCCAAGAAACATAAAGAAGAAGAAAACCAGATTAGAGAAGAGGCTCAGGTAGAAGCCCTAGAACACATCCGACATATGAAGTTACGAAAACAAGGTGGAGATCAGCTTAGGCAAGATGCTTATGAGGCACCAAGATACCACATGGCTATGTGCCAAACGATGCATGGAATCCATCCTTTTGTAGCCTTAGAAATGGGACAAGGAAAGAATGCAAGGACTGTGAAAGCCTTGATTGCTTCTCTTTCAAAACTTCTATTTCTTCTTCCATGGAACTTCTCCATTCTGGCTTCTTCTTGGCTTCTTCATAGGTAGAAGGTTCTTTAGAGTTTGAATCATGTGCTATATATAATGAGTGTTTAGTGACCAAAGAAGCATCATATCCATACCTTTCTCACTTTCTTTTCTCTATAGTAGACCTTCTTATAGTTTATTGAGATGATTTTGCCACATCTTTGAACTCCTGCACTTTGGATTTGCCTTTAGAGCTCCAATAATTGATTTCCCTTCTTGGAGTCTTCTAATCATCATTAGAATCACTTGATGCTTCAAGTGTAAGCTCATTCTTCTTTGATAATGTTGTAAAGTCTTCCTCTAGATCATAGGCAAGTTTGATTTTCCTATTATGATCTTCAAACCAAGATTTGTTTCATCAAACGCAACATTTCTACTCACAATAAAGCCTTTTTTGCTTGGCTTATATAGCCTATAGCCTTTCTGATTAAGTTCATAGCCAATGAAGATGCATTTCTCTATCTTTGGATCCAATTCACCTCTAATTTATGAAGGTATGTGTGCATATGCTATGCACCCAAAGATTCTACAATGATCAAGCCTAGGTCTTCTTCCATTCCATGCTTCATATGGTTTCATGCCATCCATTGCTTTTGATAGGAGCCTATTGATCAAGTATGTGGATGTAGATACAACCTCTTCCCAAAAGTAGTTGGGTAGTTTCTTCTCATTTAGCATTGACCTTGTAACCTCCATTATTGTTCTACTTCTTGTCTCTCCTACTCCATTTTGTTCTGGACTATACTTGGTAGTAATTTCTCTTTTAATTCCTCTCCCTTGGAGATAGGAATCAAAGTCATGGGAGAAATATTTTCCCCTTCATCTAACCTTAGTCTCTTCAAAGTTTTACCTGTTTGATTTTCTACAAGAGTTAAACAACTACACAAAGGAGCAAGAGGATTCTCTTCTGATTATGAATATGACTTCAAAACCAAGTATAAATGATGACCATCTACTCTACATTGACTCAAGATGCTCAAACCATGTGGTAGGCAATGTAGCTCTTCTCTCTGACCTTGAGGAACCAAAGGGTAAGCAACAGGTGCAGACAGGTGATGACACCAAGCACTTAGTGATTAAAGTAGGAAATATTAAGACCTCTGATGGAAATAGAAATCTGTTGAGTAGAGTTCTATATGTACCTAAAATTACCAAGAATTTGATGAGTGTTGGACACATTGTGGAAAAGGGTTTGCAGGTTAGATCCAACCAATATGGAGCATTTGTGGAGGATCCACAATATGGATTCAAGAGAATTGCCAAAGGAGAAAAGACAGGTAGACTATTCACTTTTGAACTTGAGGATACAAGGAACATTGCACCTTATAGTTAAAAAGACCAAACACTATCAAAACTTGAAATTTGGCATAAGAGATTAGGGCATATTGGTGAGAGAACTTTAAAGCAAATATGTAGAGATCAATGTGTGCTTCGGATACCCAATGTATCCAAGCGACACATGATCTTTAAATGTGGTGCTTGTCAGTTTGGAAAATCTCACAGGTTACCCTTCTCAAGGAAAGGCTACATGCATGAGGACTATCTAGAGCTTGTCCATACAGATGTATGGGGACCAAGTAAGGATCCCTTAATTTCTAGATCAAGGTATTATGTATCTTTCATTGATGATTTCAATAGATGGACTTTCTTATATTTTATGAAGCACAAAGATGAAGTATTCAGTTGCTTTAAAAAATATATTGCACTTGTTGAGAACCAAACAGGAAGAAGTCTAAAGAGACTAAGGTCAGATGGAGGAGGTGAGTACTTCTCAAATGAGTTTGATGCATTCTTACAGGATAGAGGAATCAAGAGAGAAATTACAACAAGGTATACCCCTGAGCAAAATGGGGTGGCAGAAAGGAGAAATAGATTAATTGTTGAAACAGCTAGGTCAATGTTAAATGAGAAAAAATTACCTAATTACTTGTGGGCAGAGATTGTATCTACTACCACTTATCTTGTAAACAGGTTGCCATCCAAATATCTTGATGGGATGACCCCATATGAAGCATGGCATGGTAGAAGACCTTCAGTTGGTCATTGCAAGATCTTTGGATGTGTAGCTTATGTGCATATCCCTTCTCAAATAAGAGTAAGCTAGACCCTAAGGTAGAAAAGTGCATCTTCATAGGGTATGACTTGAATAAAAAAGGATACAGGTTCTACAATCCTTCAAGCAAAGGATTCATGGTGAGTAGAGATGTTGTCTTTGATGAGAATGACTCTTGGTTTGAAAGTGAATGCAAGAAGGTAAAGCTACCTTATGACTTGGAAGAGGAGTTTCCAAGCCTCACTAAGGAGGGGCCTAATCACATTGAAGACATCAACTCAGATGATGAGGACATCATCAAATTGGAAGAATTCAAGGCATGGAAGTCCAAAGGCAAAGTCAAATTGAAGAAATTGGAGGATATACCTGAATCATCCAACCAAGCAGTCAGAAGATCACAAAGGGAGAGAAAGTAGCCAATCAGATATGGGTATGACACTTCCTTAGTTACTAAGCACTATGTTTATCTTGCAAAAGACTTGTCATTTGAAGAGCCATCATCATATGAAGAGGCAAAGACCAAGGTAGAATGGAAGGAAGCTATGGATGAGGAAATTGAAGCACTCAAGGAGAGTGATACTTGGAAACTATTACCAAATAAGGAGTCTATGAAGGTAATTCGTTCTAGATGGATCTATAAGATCAAGAGAAATTCTGATGGATCAATAAGCAGGTACAAAGCTATAAAGGTTTTTCACAAACCCAAGGAGTTGATTATGAAGAAACCTTCTCACCTGTGGCCAAAATGCCAATCATCAGGGTATTGGTAAGTGTGGTTGCATCAAAGAAATGGAACATGTATCAATTGGATGTAAAAAATGCATTCCTAAATGGCTGGATTTCAGAGGAGTTATACATGCCTCAACCTCTGGGCTATGAGGATCCAAGCAAGGTAACATATGTGTGTAAATTGAACAAAGCTCTTTATGGATTGAAGCAGGCACCTAGGGCATGGAACCATAGGTTAACTACATACCTTTAGGATCAAGGATTCATCATGAGTAAAGTAGATACTTCTCTGTTTGTTAAGAGGAGAAATTCAGAGGTAATATACCTATGTTTATATGTTGATGATATCATACTCATAGGTAATGATGCTAATGGCATCAAGCAAATTAAGAATCAAATGATGCAAGAGTTCAAAATCAGTTATCTAGGATCACTAAAATATTTTCTTGGACTTGAGTTAGTCTATACTAACTCTGGAATTTGTATTACTTAGAGAAAGTACATACAGGATATGTTGAAGAAGTTTCAGTTGCAGGATGCCAAGATAGAAAGTACTCCAATGGAGGTAAAACAAAATTTAAGTGCTCATGAAGGTGATGTGCTTGAGAATATTGCAGGTTACCAAAGCATAGTGGGAAGCTTGAACTATGCTACATTGAAAAGGATTGATATTGCCTATGGAGTAAGTGTTTTAAGTCAATTTATGCACAAACCTAGGACACCTCATTTGGAAGCTACCAAAAGGATTTTGAAGTACCTTAAGGGCACTCAAAATCAAGGGTTATATTTTCCTTATACCTCAGACTTGGACATCAAGATATATTCAGATGCAGATTGGGCATGTTGCAAAGATGATAGAAGGAGTACCTCAGGATACCTATCCTTTGCAGGTGATAAACATATATCATGGTCTTCAAAGAAGCAACCTACTATTGCCTTATCTTCTACAGAGGCATATTATAGAGGATTGGCCAATGCTACTCAAGAGGCCATATGGATCAGATTGTTATATACAGATTTGGGTTTGCATACTACATCTCCAATGATTTTTGGAGATAATACAAGCTCACTACATCTTGCAACAAATCCTATTTATCATGCTAGGACCAAGCATATAGCGGTCCACTATCATTATGTGAGAGAGAAGCTATTGAGTAGGGAAATTCAGTTGTCTTATGTATCAACTAATAAGCAATGTGCAAACTTACTAACTAAAACATTAGATGGTACAAAAATTTGCAGGTTTAAGTCTATGGATTGCAGGACATTCAAGAAGATTGAAGAAGAAGAGCAAGCCAAAATGTTTGGCTTGAGGGGGAGCTGTTGGTGCAAATAGCAAGCCTACACATTTGGCTAGAGTTTATGTACAATTGAAGCTCCATGGAAACCATTGCTAGGAAGTTTTTTATCTCTACCATTTGTCAAAGTCATTCTTTGACTTGAAAGAATATTTGTAACTACCACTAAAATCCTGGGACTTCTTAGTTGAAAAAATCACGACTTCACTTGAGAGAATATCTCATAGATGTGTACTATCTATAAAAGATGTGTAAAAAACTCGCGGGATATGTGTCTCCATTCCCGAGTTCTCCTTGACCACATTGTAAGAGAGTAAGGCTTGCATCATATCCTATACTACTCAACATCATTAGGCTTTTATTATCATGCCTATGATCTTGTACAACATTGTGTTCTAATACAATAGATCAATACTTTTCATATATGGTCTTTCTATCATAGTCACTCAAAATAGTCAACTTGTATTGCTCATATCTCAATCATTTCTTTATCATTTTCAATGTTCTATAGCTTGTTGGAATCAGCTCCAAGTTCTCTACATTCTCACTGAGTTTGAAGATAATCCATTCAGCCAAGGTTGAGAAAAAAATGTCGAAGCACTCACTGGTCAAACTCTGTAGAGGTCCTAAAAAATCAAAGGTAATGATTCAATAGCTAAATTGATTGCTCTATGTATAGTGCATCCTTTTAAGTGATTCCACTTGGAATCATTAGCTCATTAAGCTAATTTGATACCTCTAAAAGGAATTTTTCTAATTCCTACTGTACTGGAAGCACTGAGCATAACAAGCAGCAGGTGTGTGATAAAAAATAGAAGGTTTTCATTAGTCCTTAAACTTGGAAGTAGTCTATTTGGTTAAATCATTTCTCACATCATTTACAAAGTACATAGGCACTTGTATAGTGTCATTGGAAAGCTAAGAGGGCCTACAATGCAACTCTGAAGCAAGAAGGGGCTAGTACAAAACAGGAATCGGTAGTACCTACTCATTTCTTGGAGTGTCCATCCATCTTTCCAACACTTTATACAGATTTGTGATTACATTCTTATACTCCAATGATCTTTGGAGATAATAGTAGCTCACTTCATTTGGTTGCTAATCATGTGTATCATGCAAGGACTAAGCACATTGAAGTGCACTATCACTATGTGAGAGAAGAGTTCCTTAGCAAGGACATCCAACTGTCCTATGTATCTACAAGCCTACAATGTGCAGATATGCTAACCAAATCTCTGGATGGAACTAAGATGAAAAGGTTGAAGATTATGATTGGTTTGTAGGAAATCAAGGAGAAATGAAGACCAAGCATGTTAGGCTTGAGGGGGATCTTTTTATGGTGAGATCTTGAATTTGAATTCAAAAATTGGCTACAACTCCAAGCTATAAAAATGAGATCAAAATCTCATGTAAGAAAAAGCCCGATTCAGAGATCATCTGAGAGGCATCTATAGTGTTTTGTGAGCTCATTCCATAGCTCCATCACTACCCTCACATTGAGCAAATATACATTGCCAATGTACGTGTAACTCTATGTGATGTTATACATATACATTGATCATATCTTATTCTCTCTTCTCGGTCATATTCATCTCACAAGAGTGAACTTGTCAAACTTGGTTCTCGGTGCATAGTTGATCATTTGATGTCATTCAAAGTGGTATAGATTTAGAACACTGTCTATTTTATTACTACAAATTTTCATTGTCATTGCTTCACTCAATCTTGAGATATATTCAAAACTCTATTCACTGGTCTACATATTGTAGAAGCCGAAAATGTTAGGATGGTTATCTAACTTGCTAAGCATAATTCTCTGAGCACACGATCATTTCAAGTGAGATAACTTGTGAGTTGTAGCTATGTAAGTTAGTTAGATACTCCCAAAAGGAATTTGATCAATTGCTAGTAGGCTCAGAGCACTGTTCATTTTACTGAACATGTGTAGCGACCAAATTAACAAGTCTTAGCTCATAGTTAAATTCTCTACTCATATGTTTTGATCCATTGATTAGAGGATCATACTCCAAAGCACTTAGGTGATTATATGTGCTCCTTGGGAAGCTCAAGGGGTCTACATTACAGTCCTCAACTCATTCTTGGCTGGTGTGAAGCAGGTATTTGCAGCACCTCTTCATCTCTGGAATCTATCCACCATCTCCTCTAACACTATGTGGGGGGAGGTTGTACCCAATTTGGAGTCGTCTCTTGTCTCTTTCTATTCTCTGAGTGCTTTTGTAAGATTTCATTTCTATACTATTTTCTATGTATGTGTGCCTATGAGATCTGGTCAACAGTGGTATCAGAGCCAAGGTGCATCTGTAGATGTGTTTTGTCAGCATCCAATTGTGATTGATATCATTCGTTCCATTTGTGATTTGGCATCCATCTCAACCATTCGGTCCAAGACATGGACCCTACCCATAACATCGAGGATTTTGGTACATCACCCCTACCCAGGGTATCACCTGAGAAATAGTTGGAACTTTTGCGGCAAGAACTCCAAAATGCTTAGAACGAACATGATGTTGCACTCCATCAACTTCAAAGTAATGACAATGACCTAGTTATGGTGGTGAAGGCCATTAGCATTGCTCAAAACAAGGCACAGAGTCCAAGTTTGGTGCAAATAATTTCCAATTTTTGTGATTCGATGGGCGAAAGGATGGCCAATTTGTTCTTTCATGGCTATCCCAATTTTATGAATTTTATTCTCACGAATCATATTTTGAAACTAAAAAAGTGCAATTTGTTACTAATTGTTTGGTGGGTAAGGCCCAATTATGGTGGAATGTTTTGCGGCGTAGCCCCAACCACCCCCCCACATGGATGACATTTCAAGAAATCATCAAAGAAAACTTCCTTCATCCTCAGTTCCACTTACATGCTCCTCAATCATGGACAACCTTTGGATGGAAAGATGGAGATATTGTGTCTACCTACACTGAATATTTTTGGCAACGAGTACTTCTTATTCACTTGCTTGAACCAATTCCTGAAGATACCTTGCAACGGAAGTATAAAGATGGTTTGGAGATGGGAATCCAAGCCAAGCTCAATACACTACATTCCAGGACTCTCTATGCAGCTATTTCTTTTGTACATGATGTTAAGAAGGAGCTTCAGTCCATCACCAAGTCCATTCGCTTACAACAAACAAGTTAATGACAACAACCAACCAAGCCCAATTTTCCTTTCAAGCATCCTTTCCCTACTTTCTCTTCCCCTACTTTTCAACACCCGCCTACTTTTCAACGCCCTCCTCAATCCAATTTCACACCCATTCGCAAGCCAACCCCCTTACACCCTAGCAATTCTCCAACCCTTCAAACTACGATGATGGATACTCAACAAAAGAGGCCTTGTATCACTTGTTAGCATAAAATTTTCAGCCTATTATTCAATATCAACTTGGCAAAACTAATTCTATAGCTGATGCCCTTAGTCGTTTCCCATCCCCACAAACAAATATTGTTTCAATCAATAATATTTTTGCTATTCATATTTAGTCAATTCATGACATGATTCCTACTTATGCATCTGATTTGTATTTTTCACAAACATGGAATGCTTCAATAATTCTACAACATTTAGTGAGGATCACTACACTTTTCATAATGGATTCTTGTATTTCCAACACAAGTTATGCATCACACAAGATTTTAAAGAATTTGTTATGAAAGGGATGCATGAACCACTCTATATAGGTCATAGAAGCATACAGAGTACTATTTCTACATGTAAAGAATTTTTCTTTTGGCCAAATATGGAAAAGGATATTGCAAAATATGTTTGCCATTGCATTATGTGTCAACATGTGAAAAGAAATCATGGTAAACCATTTGGATTATTAATGCCACTTCCCATACCTAATGGACTATGGGAACAAATTTCCATGGATTTTATGACTAGTCTTCCTACAGTTTCATCTCATAATGATATGATTTGGACAATTGTTGATAGGTTTGGTAAAAAAGCGTATTTCATTCCTTGTAAAAAGACTCTTTTTGCACCTCAATTTGCTAAGTTATTTATTAAATGTACTTTTTTGCATCATGGTTTTCCAAAAGTTATTCTTTCATATCGAGATGTTTGTTTTTGTAATCACAAGTTTGGGTTTCATTATTTCAAAATTTAGGTTCTAAAATAGACTTTAGCTCTCCATTTCATCCTAAAATTAATGAGCAAAGTGAAGCTACAAATAGTACTATTTTAGATTTATTGTGTTGTTATTCTTTAGATAATCCAAGTAATTGGGATGAGAAAATTCCTTTATTATAGTTTGCATATAACAACACAACACATAAACACTATTGGGCGTGCACTATATGAATTTTTTTATGGTAAAAAGCTTCCCACTCCCATGACTATCACTCCAACTGATATCCCCATGGCTGATTCTTTTGCACAAGATCATATTTCTACACTTCATGAGGTTCATGAGCACATTAAAAAGAGTCAAGAACGTTATATGTGCAATGTTAATAAGAAATGAGTAGCCAAATAGTTTAATGAAAATGACTTTGTATGGTTATGAATAATTAAAAGACGTTTGAAAAAAATTTACAACATCCTAAGATTAAACTTGCACCACATTATTATGGACCTTTTTGTATTATTCAAAAAATTAGTGAGAATGATTTTAGACTAGACATATCTTCTCATTCGAATATACATAATTCTCTTCATCTAAGTTTACTGAAATCCTTCAAAGGAACTTTACCACTCACTCCTATTTTAGATGATCCTCCTTTACTTGAAGAGGATGCTGAAATTTTAGTTCTAGATAAAATACTTGATTATGATGTTACTACTAGATGCACAGGTAACCAATATCATAGATATTTAGTAAAATATAAAAATCAATCACTTGAAGAATCTCAATGGATTCATAAAACATCACTTACTCCACACTATGATCATTTGATTTCTACATATCATTCATAGTCACATTAAATTCTAGTTTTTCAATTCCATGCATGTGCTTTTACATGGAACATGCTTATGATTGTTCAGTGATGGGACATGTGAATAACCATCCATGTCTATTTTATTTTTATCAACTGAGGTCAGTTGCTCATCAATTGGAGGGCATGTTATACTTTATGGAATAATGGAATGCTACATGGATTTTAATGTCTTGAGGGTTTTAATGTGTTTTGTGTTTTGATATAGTAGGTGAAGATTCATGAGGGTGTGAACATGCATGGACGTATTCAGATATTTTTGAAGATATTTAGAAGAATATTCAGAAGATACTATTTTAGTTATTTTTTGTAAAAATAATAGATCACTTTAGAAAGCAATATTTTTGTAAAAATAGTAGATTTCTTGAAAAGCGATGATTTTGTAAATAAAGTAGATTTTCATAAATGCATGCTTTTCAAAGCATCACCCTCATGTATCTTCAATTCAGGATGTAATGAAAAATACCTATAAATACACATGCTCTGATACACTCGTCCATCAGAGTATGTGGGGGGAGATTGTACCCAATCTGGTTTCAAGTCTCTTGTCTCTTTCTATACTCTGAGTACTTTTGTGAGATTTCATTTTTGTACTATTCTTTGCGTACATGCATCTACAGGATTTGGTCACCATTCTCCTTCCTCTATATCCTCCTTGGTAGTTGTTGTTGGTGTATGAGTTGTTATTCGATCCATTGAAGTTGTTGAATCTAACTCTTGAACTTCCATAGCCTCCTCTGTTGTAACCTCTTTCTCTTTGGTTCCTAGGAGTCATGAAACAATTCTCAATAACATAATTAGTTAGGCCACATATGGCGCATGGAGATGAGCTTTGAGATCTCCCCCTACCTTGTCTTCCTCCTTTGTCTCTTCCTCTTGAGCCTCTACCTCTACCTGTAAAGTTTGCTTGAGAGGTGCTACATTCCTCATTAGAATTCTTACCTTTGCCTTTTTTATCTTTGTTCTTATTCTTATCTATATAGAGAGTAGAGGATTGATCACCTTTTGAGTTGTCTCTATTCTTCATAAGCTTTGCCTCATGTGTGAACAGTTGTCCCACAAGAGTGTTGAAATGAGGAACTTTCATGTCTATGTAGAGGTACATGGCTGTGGTGAAGGCCTCCCATTTTTCATATGCCTTTATTTCATTGATCACTTGCTTCACTATTTGCTCTTCATCAATGACTTCTCCAATGCTTCCAAGTTGATCCACTATGTCCTTTATTTTGGTGACAAAATCAGTCACACTTTACTTGGGCATCTTCTTGAGTGTGGTGAATTCCATCCACAATTGATTCTTCCTTGCCTTGGTACTTGTGAGAAGAATGCTTCAAGAGCATTTCAAGTCTCTTGTGAATTATTGAAGCTCCTAATGTGTGGAAGTAAAAAAATCAAAGATTGAGTTAAGAATATACAACCTTGATAGAGCATCCTTCAAGCACCATGTATTAAACCTCTCTTGTTCTTCTTGTGTTGGTTGACCCTTGCTTCTAAGGATTTTCATCATCTCATCTCCAGATATGTAACCATATAAGTTTCTCCCTTGATGATAAACTTCCATTCTTAGTGACCAAGCTGAATAGTTGCCTCGATCCAATTTGTCCATGGATGAAGGAAATCCATCTCCCATGTTGACTAGTTGTTATGATACCACTTTGAGGAGATGGTGAGATGGTTCCAGAGATAAGGTAGTGTTGCAAGAAACCTACTCTACACCTGCCAATCTAGCTTCAAGGAACCTTAATAGACTTCATTAGCTTCACAATGGTGTAGATAGAATCACCAAGGCCTTTGGAGAATCACTCTCAATTGTTTGCATCATCACAAATAACATCTAATTTCAAGGAATGTGAAGAACCTTCTATTTGGGGAAGAGAAGGTGTGAGTAGTATGCTCGGAGCTCATAACTTGGTATGAATCAACTAGAGAGATTTTGCACACATCTAATTCAAGTGTATAGCTAACTAATTATTTCATGAATTTACCTACACCATACAATGAGAAATGAATTTAGCAAGTCAAGGGTCACCCCAACTTTTCAGGATTTAAAAGATGTGTAGACATAGTTAGCTTACTAGCTTCATGTCTTGAGATCTACTAAACCAAACTTGATGAAATTTGATATGTAGATACTAGACAATTCAATATAACTATGTCAAGTTAAAGCATAGAAGAAAAATGATTATATATAGAGAAATTAATTCCACAATTTCAGTGTAATCATGATGTGATGTGTTGGTCCTAATGAGGCAACTTCTTAGCCTTTGCAGGTTTCATGTGCCAAAATGGCTGGTGCAGACCTTGCATGAGAGCAAATTAGATGCACCTCTATCATATCGTACTCAATCAAGCTTTCATAGTGCCTCTTTTGCATCAGATTGCTATGCTATGGCTGCATCTAGTCTCTCTGATGAGAATGAGCCTGTTTCGTTTGATGAAGCACAAAATTCAGAAAATTGGATGGCTGCTATGCAATCTGAATATGATGCAATAATGAAGAATGGTACTTGGTCTTTATGTGACTTTCCTCCTAGCAAGAAGGCCATTGGCACTAAGTGGGTATACAAGCTGAAGCGTAAACGTGATGGTACAGTTAAAAGGTATAAGGTTAGGCTTGTTGCAAAGGGTTATGCGCAAGAAAGAGGCATTGATTTTGATGAGACCTTTGCACCTAGATGCCATATGACTACTGTTCAGAGCATTTGTGCACTTGTAGCCCATCATGGTTGGAATGTACATCAGTTGGACATTAAAACTGCATTTCTAAATGGTGACTTGCATGAATAAGTGTATGTTTTTCAGCCCTGTGGCTTTGTGCAAAAAGGGCATGAAAACCAGGTGTGCAAGTTAAAGAAGGCATTGTATGGTTTAAAGCAAGCACCACGTGCTTGGTATGAGAAGATACATGCCTATCTGATTGCACATGGTTTTGAGAACAATCCAACTGAAAGCACCTTATATGTTAAGCATGCTAATGATGTGCTTCTGATCATTGTTGTCTATGTTGACGACATGCTGCTCACTGGTCCTATTGACAAGCATATTGGTGATTTTAAGGCTGATTTGCATGCCTCATTTGAGATGTCTGATTTGGGGCATTTGCATCACTATTTGGGCATTCACTTTATGCAAGTTGATGGTGGAATGGCTTTGTGTCAAATGAAATATATTGACACATTATTGCAGCGTTTTGGCCTTGAAGATTGTAAGCCTATTGCCACTCCCATGGAGACAGGTGTACGATTGAGTCTTCATGATGCTGGAGATGCATTTGATGTTGTCCTCTATCAGCAGGCTATTGGATGCCTCATTTGCTTATGCATTACTAGGCCAGATATTCAGTTTGTTGTCTCACAGATGAGCAGGTTTATGCATTGCCCAGGTGTCAAGCATTGGTAGGCGGTTAAGCGCATCTTTCGCTACTTGAGTGGTACTCGGCTACTTGGGTTGTTTTATCCCAAGGGGAGATCACTACCACCAGATTTGCATGCTTTTTCTGACTCAAACTGGGCTGGTTTCTATGACACTCGTGTGTCCACTAGTGGCTTTTGCTTCATGCTTGGTAGCTCATGTATAACTTGGTTGAGCAAGAAGCAGCCTATGTGGCCACTTTGAGTTGTGAGGCTGCATATAGGGCAGCTTTCACAGTTATTGTTGAGTGTGTGTGGCTTAGACGCCTTATGGTTGATTTGGATGTTGGTCAGTCTTCTGCCACCACCATCTTCACTGACAGTCAGAGCACATTGGCAGTTGCGAGGAACCCTGTGTTCCATGCTCGCACTAAGCACATTGAGGTGCATTATCATTATGTCAGGGAGAGGCTCTCTGTTGGGGAGATCAGCTTGGCATATGTGCCCACGCAGGAGAACATTGAAGACCTTTTCACGGAGGCTCTGCCTATGGAGAAGTTTGAAGCTTTCCGCAAAGCTTTGGGCTTACTTCCTTTTGTGGAGTGATTTCCACATAGCTTGGCACTTCCTTATACATGAGTGCCAGCTACTTGTTCACCGCATCACTCCCAGGGGGGATTTGTTGATATATTTAGGTAGTGATGTGTGTGAACACTCTAGAACCATCGAGGCACTTTTTTCCCTCTCTAAGAGGTTTTTTTCCCCTGGCTTGTATATACGCCTATTTCCCTAATTGGCTACTTATCTTTGTACATTCTCTAGTAATACATTGAGTATTGTATGTTGTGCTCCAAGCTTCTTCTTCTTCCTTGTGATGTTCGCATGCTTCCACAAATGTCTAACTCCAACAGCTTTCTTGCCATAATAGAGTTTTGCGTGGAGTCAAGTTGTGCACACCACCTGTTGGAACCTTGTTTATCAAGTAACAATATTTATTCACAACCTTAGCCCAATAAGAGAATGGTAACTTATTGTCACTCTAGCACAATGGTAAGTACCAACGTGAGGAGATCAACCTCATAAATGTCAATCCGCAGAGACATGAGGACTAGTATGAATACCGTGAGCAAGTGAAGGCACAAGTGCATGAGTGAAAGCACACAACCATGCACACACATACACACACAAGGCAAGAACAAAGAGTGGAACAGTGGAAGGACTTCGAATACAAAAGAAATCTATTACAAAAGCTCAAATCTCTAACAAGCTAGCCCCAACAATGAGGTCTCCAACCCTTTTTATAGTTTTTTGAGTGGTTTTGGCCCTGTCTAGACCTAGTGTCCGGCCTAGTCTAAAAATTATGAAAATTGGTAGGATGATACTTCTAGTACTCCTCAAGCTTGAGGACTCCTTGGCTTGAATAAAATGGAGTTGCAAAAATGGAAAATGGTATTTACAATGGTTTTTAGTGATAAAAATCACTATTTTTATAGGCATTTCTTCTTAAAATTTGACGTGCTTCTTGGAGCTCCCTACATGCTCCTTCTTCTTGTGTGTCCACTTCCTTGATGTGCTTCCATGCTTGTGCTCGACCTTGAGTGTCAACACTCACCCCCTCTTGAGTCTATCATCCCTGACGAACCCTTGTTGGAATGGTTGTTCCATGTAGTACTTGAGAGGTAATGTCCATGTAGTAGGGTCAATTGTCCGGTTCTTCATTTTTTCGCTACTATCCTTTGTAAGTTGTAGTCCCTTTGTATGTACTTCCTCCTTGTATTCCAGCTTGATGGTGTATTTGTGAGCTTTCAAAAATTGCTAGCTACTCAAAAGAGGTTGTCCATGTTGAGAGTGAGCAGCTCTCGACGGTGGACTACTTCCTCACTCTTATTGTTGTCACCTTGATGTCCTCTGGTTCGTCCAAAGATGGCTTTCATAGTTTTCATGTCAGGTACTTGTAACCCATAATGGATGATGGGTAAGTGTGTTAGTGCATGGATTGAAGAAAATATGTGCCTTGTGCATGACCTTGTAATGTGGTCCTATGCATGCATACTTGGGAAATGCATTGGAAGAATTATGGTGCAAGAAATTGGGTCTTGAGCTAAGTGCTCAAGGGTATGCTGACGAAGAGGTTTCCTAATCTATCATAGTTATCTTGTTGCCAAAGTAGGCGATTCTTACCATGGTGAAAGGTCCGTCAATATGCATCTCTTTGTGTTGTAAGCTCATCATGGTTGTTGACCATTGGCTTCTCTTTTGTTGTTGATAGATGTCCTTGTTGATCGTTCATTGATGAGTGTCTTTGAGTGCATGGACCTATTCCTTCTTTTCCCTTTTTTTCTTATGTTTTTCTCCCCTTTTTCTTCCTTTTTTTATTTTTTATTTTATATAAAGCAAGCACAAGACAAGAAAAGGTGGTTAGAATCAATAAAATATATTACGTATGTCAAATGTGTCTCATGTTCCCGGGATTCTCAATTGTGTCTATGCATGGCCATGTAATGTGGCCCTATATTAATGCATACTTTGGAAAGGCATGACCAAGATGGTGCAAAAGACAAGGTTATGCCAAAGCCACATGGTTTTCACACGTCGAGGCTTTTGATGTTACTTGCAAATGTTGGTGCAATCATTTTTTTTTCTGTATAGATGGATCTTGATCATTTCTCTTTTTAGGAATCCATTTTAGAACAGTGTCCATCTGCTTACAAATCACTTGTGGCCTCTTCATCTTTGGATGGTTTCTTAAATTTTGTATCCCTTGTGGTTGGCTCTTTGGTTTTGTGGGTGCTATTGGTGTTTTTGGTTTCCAAGCCCATACCCTTGTTTCTTGTCTTCTTACTATTGTTGAAGAGGTGAGTTGGTCTTCTTTTGGGCTCTGTGTTTGGTTCTGACCCTTGTCATGGGGAAGAGCATAGGACTTTTTGTATGTAAGAGTTTCTTGGGTATCCACATGTGTAATCGTCCTTTCTGAGCTGCAACTAATTTCTTAGGCACCCAAATTTGTCGGGGATTTTGTGGTTGAGCTTGTCCTCATTGCTTGGTTCTTCTCATCGCATGGTTGGCTTGCCTGGGTGGGAATTGTGTTGGCAAGGCTGGTGGTTGCTCTCCTTTTTGTACCTAGATCTACTTCCTGCCCGAAACTACCTTCTTCTAGAACTCCCTTTTTCTATTTGATACAATAGTTCTCTTGTCCTATTTTACTTGCCTCTTTGGTTGAATTGTTGTGACTATCATAGTCTTTGAAAAAGAAGAGGGGTCCACTTGCCTTTGAGATTGTTCTTCAATGATTGAGTCCTTCTGGATCATAGAGCTTTTGATAGATACAACATCTTCCTTCCTAAGATTAGTCTGAGAAGGACTAAGAGAATGTGTGACACTTGGATTTGTGAGCATGCAAGTCTCTAATTCTAATGTAATGCATTGTTCATGTACCCAAACTTCAAGGAGTTGACTTCTTAAGTTTAAGTTGATTGCATGATCATAGATCCGATCTTGACCCAAGACAAGAGGTTCTGTAAGGTCCTCATCTTGACATACTAGCATTTTGATGCTCATTGGAACATCTTGAAGGTAGATGGGAAACTCCACCTCACCTAAACAAGGGGTTTCCACACCTCCTAAGCCCACTAAATAAGCTTCTAATGGTTTAACTTCCATGCCCAACCCTTCGCAGCATGAGTACCTAATTGCACTAGTGGTGGCTCCAAAATCAATTAGAGCTTTGATCGTCTTATTTGGAGTGTCACACCCTAGTTCAACCATGATGAATGGTCGTCTATCTATAATGCAAGGATGTGTGATCTTTTTGGTGCACGTAGCCATGTGATATCTTGGGGCTTTCGGATTGGCATCCACACCTAGTCGCCTTAACTTATTTCATCTAATGCGCTCTCTAGCCTCTACCTATGCTTCTTCTCTAACCCTTAACTCCTCTTCTTTTCGCTTCTTATTAGTGTTGAGTCTCATAAGCATATCCCTTGTAAGAGGTTCTTGATATACCTTGACTCTACATCCACTAGTATAGTTTGGCAAGATGTCACCATCTAGCATTGCCAATTGATCATAGATCCGTATCCTCTTTTTTTAATTTACGGGCATGTTGCTTTAGTGTAAAAACTAGCACTAGATCTCCTTCTTCAATCCTTTATCCTTGATGTGTGCATCAAAGTATGCCTTTTTTCTTTTCTTAGCAGCATAGATGCCTGCTACCGCTCGTAGCCTCGTCTCACCTAAGCATTCTAGATCAAAGATCCTGGAGGACAACTCGTGTCCATTCCACTCGTGCTCTTGTGCTACTTTTAAAGCTGGGATTGGGAATTCCAATTGTCGCACAACATTTTGACCAAAGACCATCTGAAATGGGGTGGCATTGAGTACCGTTTTGTAGGCAACTGGGTAAGCCCACACAGCATGATGTAGTTGTTTGTCCCAATCAAAGCGTTTATTATTTACCAGCTTTGTCAATACATTACAAAGGATCTTATTGGTGCTCTCGGCTTGTCCGTTCGCTTTTGGATGATAAGGGGCCAACTTGTTATGTATTACCATGAATTCTTGAAGAAGATTTTTCAATAACCTCATTCAAGAAGGGTGTGCCTCTATCGCTAACTAACTCTATTGGTAACCCATATCTAGTGAATACATTCTCAAATAAGAACTTAGCAATTGTTTGAGCGTCATTTTTCATCGTGGCTTTTACTTCCACCCACTTTGTGAGATAATCTATGGCTACAATAATGTACTCTGCATGGGAGTTTCTAGTTGGGGGGTTAATAGGACCTACAAAGTCTATACCCCACTTCAAGAATCCACGTCCTCCCATCATTGGCCTCAAAGTCATTTCATCTTTTATGCTTGGATATTGGGCACGTTGACATGTGTCGCATTTCTTCACATAGGTGTGTGCATCCATATGAAGAGTGGGCCACCAAAGTCTTGAGAATAGAATGGTCTTAATTACGCAATCAGCCCCAAAGTGTGCCCACCTACAACACCGCTATGTGCAGTTTCTAAGACTTTCAAATAGCCTGATTCATGAATGCACAATCTTAAGTAACCATCTTTGCCTCTTTGGTATAGGTTGTCTCCTACTAAGGCATAGCATTGAGCCTCTTGTTCCATGCTCCGTTTTCTTGCTAGACTAGCCTCATTAGGTATTGTTCTCGATCTCATAAATTCTACCAATGGAGCGCTCCAATCTCGAATTGATGATACGTGATAAAGAGTCGCATGCTTCACTAGGGGTTTCTTCTGACACCCTAGACAATTCTTGATCCACTCATGAATTTCTTTTTCCATACTAGGCTGATACACTCCTAAACGTTTTAGATTCTGCAATGTTCGTTGTCTAGAGTAGTGATTTCCTAGCAATCCTTCATGGGCTTGGTGCAACCAACTACTATGTTCATCGTCCTCGACACAACAAGCTAGTATACCCTCTGTATCTTGTTTGTACATGCTTCCTGCCAATATTTGATAGTTTTGTGATCTTACAATTTCTTCTTTGTTTATTTTCACATTCTTATTTGCTGGCCCAAAGGTTAGGACTGGTACCAACTTATTTGCCCATTTAGGAACAACTTCTAAATTGAACACATAAGCATTAGACAACTCATCATACACTCCTTGCAGTGACTCTCCTGAAGTGATGTGAGAGAGGTGATCTGCCTTGAGGTGGGTCCTACCTTTCCTAACCACAACTTCAAAGTCATATTCCATTAGTAAGAGGAACCATCTTAATAAGCGTCATGTATTACAATAGTTTCTAAACTTCTTCATGGGATATACCATGGCTAAGCCTTCTCGGTCGGTTGTGGTATAGTTTCGTTCTACTGCATTTAGTTGTTGACTCGCATATGCTATAGGCAAATCTAGATTTCCTTCACCAATGGGTTGTGCTAGCACACATCCTATGGCATGATTGGATGCATCCACATGGACATGAAAGGGTTTATTCCAATCAGGAGTGGTTAGTATTGGTGATGTACACAATCTTCTCTTCAACTCATTGAAGGAATTTTTGCATTCGTCATTCCACTAAAAATTTGTCAACAATGCATAAAGAGGTTTATCTATGATCGCATACATGTGGATAAACCTACAGTAATATCCACAATGGCCCATAAAGGCTTGAACCTCTTCAACATTCCTTAACCTCGGCAACTCCACAATGGCTTTTACTTTGTCCACATATGTTGATATTCCATTCTTAGAAACGATATGACCTAAGATTTTACCTTGACGTACCATGAATACACACTTTTTTGGGTTCAGACACACTCGATATTCTCTATACTTGTTGAAGATCTATTTGAGCTCAGGGATTGGTATTTTCTTTCTTGGGAATGAGCACATAAATCATCCACATATACTCATTAGGGGAAAAAACAAACCCTGCATGGGCCTTTTAGATTAAGGAGTGATTAGTGATGGACCAATCAGAAGAGGGTGGTGGCCACACTCTATGCCCTATAAAATACTAGGCTGAAGGGGGGAGAGGGGACATATTTCTCCCTTTTTTAATGAGTTGCCTCTAGAGAGAGAAGGAATCTTGTAGCTTAGTTGGGCCCAAAAATTCAAAATTTCTAAAAAGTTAAAAAACTCATCATAACACCTGAGAATGGACCCCCCATTACTTTTTAGGGTGAAAAGTACTCTTTTTGACCCCAAATTTGTGCATGTTTTGAGCTTAAAAAATGGCTTTTTTCAAAAATACTAAAAAACAAGTTATTTGCCTACTAAACCTCACATTTTCATATCCAAGTCCCAAAAGTCATCTTTTCCCACTGTAGCACACCATTGAAGCTCATGTTTCTACACTCCAACCTACCTGCATCTCCTATCTCGAATTATTGTTGTAGCTTGAAGACCTTTAGCTTCAATGGCAGAAGCTTTATTTCTAGGTGACCAAAAGATGAAATCCTCACATTAAGATGTCACAATATCAAAGCCACAGATGGAGAATGGCTATGACATGAGTACTCCAGAGGTGCACAGGTGTACATGCAACCCTCTAGAGTTGGGCCTCATCGATTTAGAGATCGTGGAAAATTGGATCTTCATTGGAAGGGAAAGTTACTTGGCTTCAAGAAGCACAGAGACAATGGGATGGTTGCTATTGTATAACATGTTTTTACAATGGCAACTATGAAACTTGAAAACTTTAATAGAATGAGATATCCTATGAATTGTAAGTATTACTCTATAATATTGTCTATTTTCTAGTGTTGAATATATTTCTGAACTATTTAGATATGTTTTTGTTTGTTTCAGATATATTTCCTTCTACTTTGGTGGAAGAGCAACCACTTCATAGTCTTACAGGTACTTTCCACGCACTGCATGTAGATGTTGGTGCACTAGTCTTTCCAGAAATATCTCCTGCTCAATTTTACCATGATAGAGTTTTCTTTTACACACATAGATATGTTGTACCCTCTATAGTGAATGGTTTTGGAAGGTTAGAGAGAATTGAAGTACATTCTCTTCTTAGCTTGGAGTGGCCAAATCCTGATATATGGTCCGTATCATCTTTGAAGCACAAGATGGTAATGGATATACATAACTCTTTGAAATTCACAAAAGTGTCTAGGTTTGTAGGTTTGCACTCGTCTTTTCCCATCCATTGTTTTGTATATTTACTCCAAGGATTCTCATTCCAAGAGACTTCCAACATGTTCATGTGTAAAGATATCACATATGAACAAGTCGAAAGTCTTCTTGGTGAAAATTGAGGTTTGATAGAAGGAATTGCAAAAGGTGATGAATATCTTTGTAAAATAGGTGGAACAGGTATAGGATTTTGATATTTGAAACAACGTACTTCATTATACATTCGATTCTACTATGATCGTTGGATGTGCAAACTTGGAAAATGGATACCATTTCAAAGTTCAAAGGGATCTTTACATTCATTTGAAATAAAGCTTAGATTGCCCAACAATGAAACAGAAACTATTTTAGTGAATAATCATTGGACCTTCGCTAATTTGAGAGAACACTTGGTGATTATGGGGTTTGAAGGACTAACTCAATCCAAATTCAAAATACAAGGACGTAAGGTGAGAAATGTTTTGTGCTTTTGTTAAAGTAATCTTTTCATTATTGCTTATTTTACTTTTATAACTTCAATTTCTTGCAAATTGATTACAGGTGGGCAGAAGATTGGAATACAAAATGAAAGTCCCTGTAGATTGGAGAAAAGATGGAACAGAACTCTCATTCTCATAGTTCTTTTGCAACCTGATAATGTCACTTTTCGGGTCCTCGTCATTGTATCTCATGGTTTTTGCACTTTCAAGAACCTTGTAAAAAGTAGGAGAATCAATTCATGTTAGATATTGTATATACCTTCGTATTTGCAATGGTAATTTCAAAACTTTTGGAATGTCAAAAAGTCTATGTTCACTACTTTGAAATGTGGTTGCTCATGTTTTTTGTTGTGTTATGTCTAGACATTTTCTTTGAAGCAAAAAAAAATCATATCCTTTGCTGTTTTGTGCATTATTTTGTCATCAAGAACACATTTTTTGAACTTGCACTACTTTATTATGTACTTTTAAAACTAGGCTCAGTCAATTTAAAAACTTGAAACTGCTATAAAAATGGGTTCTATGTGCTCATTTCCCACATTTGCACTCACAAAAACCTAAAAAGCACAAACTAGCCAATAGAATTCCCGTGCACAAGCAATGGCTGCTAGCACTTCCACTCCCATGAAATCTCCTCGAGATCTATTCATGGAGTTTTTGGATACTGCAGACTACAACGGTCATACGGATTTGTATGACCTAGTCTGTAGAGTCCCAATCTTGAAGGGACAATAGCCATGAACTCCGATGTGATCGAGGAGATTACAGATTTTATGGAATTCTATATATTAAGATATGCTATAGATATTCAAGCATATGAGTGTAAATGGATCCCCTGTGACCTACTTTTGTACATTCATAAAGGAGATGAGGCATTTGCGAAGCGCTTAAAGAATTTCATGGCTGTTGTTGAGGATGTAGGGCACGTGTTAGATGACATAGTGCCCTTAATTAAACAATTAAATAAGAAGAGGAAAATGGGAAGAAAATATATTTCCTATGTTGCAGCAACCATCTTTTTTGTCAATGAGGAGCCTGAACCTACACCCATGGAGCTACCCCATCTTGTCACTAGGGGTTTTCAGATAGAAGCTCTCAACTTATTAGAAGAGAGTCAAAAAAATTGCAGAGAATTTCCACAAGTAGTGGACAAATTAATGGAAGCCAGTACACAGAATAGTCCACCCTCCAACTTAGAGCCCGTGGAACCCACTCTACCAGAGGTAGAGATGGAAATGTTTTCAATGGTACTTGTCAATGGAGAAGAATTTTTGTTCCTGCACGATATTGAGAAGGCGTTTGGTCTACGCCTCGACGAATGCCTAAGTATTTTTTGCTCAACCTCGAATGTTCCCATGGACAACACTTCTAACATAATTGAAAAGACAACAATTCCACGTGGTGATTCAATTGCAGACACCATTGCATTTGTGCATGAAGAGATTTTGAGTGATGCCAACCAAAATGCCACTGAAGAAGATATGGCTGCAGCAAGGGAAAGAATTTTGGAGAAGAAGATTCCATCATCCTCTGTTGTGGAGCAAAGTGGCATGGCTCACTCTTCAATTCCACTAGATGCAATGGGAAGAGGAGAGGATGAAGATAGGCTTCAAGATCTAAGTATCTAATGACATTTATGATTGTCTCATATTCATACAAGATGTATCTAATGAATTTTATGATTGTCTATGTGCAGGAAGCAATTGAAGTGGATAAATTTGCAGCAAGGAGTGGTGGTGATCATGTTGCCTTTTCCCCTAAAGGACACTTCATGACTTGGTGTATGAAGGCCTTCCGCAAAGTTTTGTGCCTATCTACAATAATGCAAGGGACCAATTGTATATTTCTCATTAGGAAGTTCTTTGCCCTTACTACCCTAAGAGTTAACTTTAGAGGAAAAATATTAGTTCAAATAGGAATAGCTTTAGGTCTTGGATTGATAGACCCTCGGTTAATATCCCAATCAGTTTTGACTTACCAATTGCCACTATCTTTTCAGAGAAGAAAGAATGTAGTGGAGAGGCTCAAGGCCAAGAGCCAATTGTAAAAATTTTATTATACCAATTATTTTTTTTTCAATTTCCATGTGCATTCAATCTATTGTGCCTTTATGTTTTTGACAATCTCATAACTTTTGCATAGTTTAACCAGTCTTTTTCCATTATTTCTTGTAAGTTTTGTTGCCCAAAATGCATGCAATGGCCTAGGAATGCAAAAAAAAGGCCTGCCACAGAAACACGGGGATGGGCCCTGCAAAAGTTTTGCATGCAATAGTTTCCCTATATTGGAAGTCTATGTCCCTCAATTGCAACATAAACTTGGGTAAGTGTGGAGGACTCTTCTTATGTGCAATGATTAGAGAATATTTAAACTCCTCTGGGTGCATATAAGCAACAATTTATAAGTACATTTGAATGTTCACCAACATTGTTTATCTATTGGTCAGAGGGTTTGCATGAATTTCACCCTATCTAAGGCCAATCATATGCTCCAATGTGCATGACATGTGGTTTCATGGCTTAGAAATGCAAAAAAGGCCTGCCACAGAAACGCGGGGATGGGCCGTGCAAAACGTTTGCAAGGCCCATCCCCGCGTTTCTATGGCAGGCCTTTTTTTTGCATTCCTAGGCCATTGCATGCATTTGTGAGCAACACCAGTTACAGTAAATACAACAAAAAGATTGATTAAACTATGCAAAACACTTTAAAGAAGTATTGGAAAAAAACACTTTTAGATACATAGGAGAAATAGACTTCAAACCATGTACACTAAGAGACAAACACTTGGGAGAGCAAATATAATAAGAAAAAGATTATATTCATCATTTGGGATATACAAAAAGTTCTCCAAACAAGGGAGTACAAATGTTAAGGGTTATTCCCTCTAATTCTTCTAGCTAGGTGCATATCTTTAGGTTGTATTGTCACTCTCTTTGCATGGATGGCACACAGGTTAGAGTCCTCAAACATTGAGATGAGATACGCCTTTGCAGCTTCTTGGAGGGCTTCAATGGATATCCCTTGGATACGAAGTCTAGCGCAATAGATTTGGATCTCTTCCTTCACAACTCTTGCAAATGACCGTCATGGAATAACAAGCTCCACAGACTTTTGATAGTGTCAAATCTCTGCAAAGGCTCTGTTTTGCTTTCTGCACCTTTGCAGTGCTCTTGCACTTGGGGGGATGTTGGGTTGTGGTCGTTGTGGTCTACGATGTACTTGATAGTTCTTCTTTCTTCTTGGTGCATGCCTAGATGGTCTTGCCTCATCATTTACTTGCTCTGCCCAACTTTGCCCTCTTTCTTCATCAGTTGGTCTTTGTCCTTGTCTTGGAAGGAGTGTCTTGCCTCCTTGTGTTACTCGATGGTTCACGGGGATATGATCACGGGTCCATGGTGGCTCATTAACACTTTCTTCATCTGAGGAACTCTCTAAATTTGATGTTGTCTCCAATACAACTTGTATCCGTCCTCGTTGTTTGGGCCTTTCCTTTAGTGGTGTCCTCTGTGGGGGCTCATCATCATATATGGAAGTGGAATATTGCATTTCTTGTGTTACATCTCTCTCTTGTGAAGCTTCATCCCCCCGCAATGGAATGCTACCAGAGTGTGTCCCTACACCCGAGTTTCATCCAGAAGAGTAGCTTGTGGTTCGATGCTTCTTGTGGGGTGTCATCCATGTTGGGCACTGAGTACCTTGCACATGGCTAGGGTAGACGACATGATCCTTTCTAGTAGTTTGCTTTGTGTGTGCCATTCTCTTAAGATGTAAAGTGGTAAAATGAGGAAGGACACCTTTATTTATAGCCTCACTTAAGAATTGTCTTGTTCAAATTTAAATGGATAAAAATTAGTTTTAAAACATTAAAAGTATATTCACAAAAACATTGAAAGTCTATTTGAAGTGAAAGGAGTTATAAAAACCTTGAAAAAAATAATGCATTTTAAGAGTTGGAAAAGTATTTCCAAGCAGAACCCTCACGGACTTCTTTGTGCACGCCATTGGACATCCACTTCTCTCTTGCAATATCATGTTGTAGCTTTCATGTAATCTTTGCTATTTGTGACTCACATGCTCATTCCATTACATATTTTCTAGCGAATGTCGCACAAAAAAAAACCAGTTGAACATTTCTTCTAAATAGTTTGATTGGAGTAGACCACCCCCATGATGAGTGTTTTTAAAGTAAACACCTGTAGCCCTGTAATGTGACTTCTCCATTCCTTGTGTACTAAAAATTTCCATTGATCCATATCGATTCATAAAATATGATCCATGTGCAAAAAGAATATGCTATGATCTGGTCAATAAGATATACACATGGTATTTAAGACCAAATAAAAAAATGTAAGCAAAATTTACTATGTAATGTGTAATGTTGCGTTCTTCCCAAGATAAGATGAATGATTGTGTAAAATCCTTCAAAGTCACTTGGAATAATTCTCGTTGTGAAGCATTAGTGGAAACCAAACCCATCAAATGTAACAATTGATCTAACAATGACCAAACCTTCTTTTGCTTATTAATGAGATCAACCTCACTATCATTGTCTGTCGTAATTGAACAAAGGTCCTTCCAAAGCTCCCATTTCCCATCATCTTGACTATTGACATCTCTTTTAAAGAAACATCTTTCCTTCTTCCCAATCATTGAAACTTGTTGTAAAATCTCTTGAGACTCACCATACTTTTTAACAACTAAAGATACATGGCCACCATGAAAACCAATAGAATTCAAAAGATCTTGTATTTTTTGGATTGCTATTGTAGACCTCTCTAGTGGTTTCATTGCAAATGCATATTCAACATGGAGCTTCAAAAGCCTATCAAGGATCCTCATGAATGCATGCAAAGTACAAAAGTGAAAATTGACTAATGGAAATGGAATAATGGGGTTCCAATCATTGCTTATTTTATCATGAGTCAAATCTTGTAACATTGGACACCTCAAAAGTGATATCTCCCATTCTCTGTGATTCTATGAGTATGTTTCATCAATTTCTTCAGAGTCATCAACTCTCATCAATGCCCTTGCAGGTTTAGACTGTCTCTTAGATCCTTTGTAACCTTGTGTACGAGATGGGCAAGGATAGAGAGAAGATGCTCCTTGTTTACAACCGAACATGCATTTTATACTCTTAAGGTCTCCACCCAAATGCCATTCTACCTCAAAGTCACCTATATCATCTACAGAAAGCTTTTGCCTATGTATTTGAGAAGAGATTGCTTCTGTAATCCATGGAGTCCTATTAAAAATCTACGAAATAACATTGTTTGTTTCTTTGGGAACTTCTATAGCACCTAACCACTAGATATCTCTCTCTCATTGCACACTGTAAGTAAAATGGGAAGTGGATCCTAAAGTTTCATCACTCATTGCATGGTCCATAACTTCATTCATTAGTGTCACACTCAACCTTTCCAGTGGCCGACCCTTTATGATTTGGCACTCATCAAGCTTTAGTATGAACTTTAACTTAACATTACAGTCTGCACAAAAGAGAAAACATTATCTTAATATAAAACTTGAATGCAATAAAACTTCAACACCAAATAAAATATAGTAGGAGTACCTTTGATTGTTGAACTATAAAAGCGAACCATTGCTTGTTGAAGCTTCTGAAGATCCACAAATATATTGTTGAATTTAGTGTAAGTAAATCCTGTATAGATAGGATCTTTGATTGCTTCTTGGGAATATTTGGATGATAAACAGAGGCAGACATAGTGTATTCTATGAATAAATATCATCCAATAGTACGAGTCACATCCTCATTTGAAGTTCTTTTTTTGATAGAAACTTTATATGGGCATGGAAATATACTTTGAGAAATACCTTGTGCTTGTAAGGCTTGCCTCAGAAGGGTGTACATTGCAGTATACCCATTTCTACTTATGCCCGCTTCCTCACATATTGCCTGCACATCTTGCACTTTGATAAGGTTTTTTAACTTCTCTGAAAACTCATATTCAACAACAACTCTAATATACTTTCCTATGGGTGCTCTATAGTAGAAGTGATTTCTTTGTTGTTTATATAGCTATTCATGAACTTGAATTGGTCTTCTATTGTTGATGAAGCAGTTATGTCTCGAATAAATGACCTACATAATGAAAGATTCCATTAAAGATCTTCATTAAAACATATAAAAGTAAAACAAACACTCACCTTGTTACATATATACGTTGTTTGCGTTCTCCACCACCTACTAAAAGAGCTTCAAAAGATGACAATGCTCTTTTCCTATATCTCATACCAAGTGGAGTCTCTTTCACCTGCTGGAGATTGGCATTTAACTTTGAAATTGTGCTTTCTTTTGCTTCCGTATCCTGTTCAAAATCTGCAAGTTGTTTTTGTAAAGATATGATTGTGCTTTCTAAAGTGACCACCCCATATGATGGATTTGATATTGTTGGAACCAATACTTAGCAGTAGCATGTGAATGTGTAGATAATCGCTTGCAATAACCTAATAGTCTAGCTTCACCCGCACCAATGAACTGAAGTAAAGTTGAGAGGTTATGGAATGTTGGATGGTAAGAAGATATTGGATCAAGAGGATATAGTGAACCATGAGTCCAAAGACCAATACTTTTTTCTCCAGCTGCACGACATTCATTTTTAGAATTGGCATCATTGTTGCATTGTTTATTTGGAGCAAACTCTCTAGGCACATGAACATGGATATTTGTTGATGTAGGAGCATGAGGACGTTCTACTGTGAAGTTTGTGATACATGTCAACACCATCTTTGCTAATGACCAATGATATCAAAAACAAAGATGGAAAACCAGTTGGAAGGGACTCTAAATTATATGTTTTGCTCAAAAAATGTGTTTTCTTGTATGTGTATGGGTTAAAGTGTATTTTTCCACTATGTATGGCTGAAAATTATGAAATTTGAAAAAAGTCATTTTTTGGGAGAAGCATAGTCACAGATTTGATGATGTGGCACTTACTTTTGGAGGGAGTTTGAAAATTATACTTTTTCTAAAAGAAACTTTAAAAAATGGGCCCAAAAAAGTGACTTCTGACATATATATTAAAAAATAGGCCCTTTTGAGTTAATATACACTGAAAATAAGACTTAAAAAAAAATCATTTTTTTATTCAAATACATGCACAATTTTGATGATGTTGAAAGTAGATTCTCTTGCTCTCTCTCTCTCTCTAGAAGAAGAAAGAGAGAGGCCTAGTAAAGCCTAAAAAAAAACCTACTCCAGCCTACTAAAAAGTGCCCTATTAAATGCACTTTGTCCCCTTAAACAAGAATAGAATTAAGCTTAATCCCTAAAAATTAGGGATCCTTACAAGGCCCATGTAGGGCTCATTTTTTCCCCTAATGTTCTAAGCTCTTTCGCAAGAACTCTTTGAAGACATGACACATTAGCCTTTGGAATGTTACATGTGCATTTGTGAGCCCAAATGGCATCACATGAAATGCAAAAATTCCCCACTCTATGGCAAAAGCCATTTTGTGTTGATGTTTTGGGGCAATGGCTACTTGATTGTAACCTGAAAATCCATCAAGAAAGTTGTAAACATCCTTGCCTGCAACACGCTCCAATAAATGTTGGAAGTGGATAGCTATCTCTGATCGTAGTGGCATTAACTTTTTTAAGGTTAATACACACTCACAACTTTCCATTCTTCTTGGGCACCACTACGATGGGGGACACCCATTCAGTATGCTCAATCTCATAGATGATTCTAGCTTCAATCAACTTGTCAATCTCTTCTTTTATTTTAGTTGCATAAGTGTCATTATATGTGTAGGGCTTTTGTTTGGTGGGTTTGGCATCAATAGTCATGGGGATCATATGAGAGCATATCCTTGGATCTACCCCCTTGAGGTCTCTAAAGGTCCATGCAAACACGTTCCTATATTCCCTTAATAAGGCTACAAGCTCTACTTCTTCTTTGGCACTTAGGTCTTCTCTTATGTATGTACACCTCTCTTTGTTCTCTTCAATGGTGGCTACAATTTTTTTGGTCTTTTCTTTATTATCATATGATTCTCCTGTGATGGCCTCTCTTTTAGGCATTCGTACCAAATTTTTTTGGTCTTCCACTTCATATTTCTTGAAATTCTCTGGTACTTCAAACAATGATTCCTCCTCTTCCTGTTTCACCACTTTTCTTTTCTTTTTCTTTTGACTATCGTCACTTCCATCCTTTGAATTTATTCTTTTAATGCTTATGAGAGGTTCTTCTTCTCTTTGGGTAAATACTCCTATATCTTTTAGATAGTGCTTCTCTGAATTAAAGCACCTATCCATCACAATGAACCCTAGATTTTCATCATTATCTTCTTCTTCCATGAAGTCACTAGGGTCACATTCTTCTAGCACGGGCTGACACATGAACACTGAATATCATAACCCTCCTCATCACAGTGAGGTGTCCGCTGTTCTTCATTGACAGTAATGTCCATGGTGGCCAAGATTTCTACCCCACCATGAGGTTCGAATTCCTCATCTAGAAAGATCATCGATGTATAGGTTGGGTCCTTAATAGGTCTTTCTCCTTGAGAAGTTCCTTCTTCTCTCGCTTTTAGGCATTTTTCCTCTTCCTCTGTGACTTTGCACATCGACAAATGAGCATCTTCATGCATCCATGATGGATCAGGCAAACTTTTAGAATGCACTGAGATTGAATCTTCTTGTGCTTTGTGGATAGGATTCCACTATAGGGGTGGTACATCTCTGGTGTAATCCTTCAAATTGACCTTGGTTGTGACCCCTAAGTGTTGCAAGTACAGGGATTTGGTTCCCCAATCTTGCACTATTTGCACTTGTCGTAGGAAAGGTCTTCCTAGGATCATCTCATAAATGTTATTTTTGCCAAAGTCACATATAGCAAGGGTGTGTTCAAACTCTACACCACAAGTGGTTAGAGTTATCCCTTATAGCAATCTTAGAGGTCTTTCAACATGGCCGTCAGCCATTTGAAGCTTCATTCTAGTTGGTCTTAATGCAGATTTGCCCCATTGCTTCCACAAGGAGGTGGTCGCAATTGCAACACCTGCACCTGAATCTAAGATCGTTTTGGTTGTGTAACCTTGGTAGGTGATTGGAAGATAAGTATTACCTTCTTCACCTTTTTGTCTAAAGGAATCTCTAGGACTTTTTGCTTAGAGGCTGTTTTTGACATATTGGAATCAAGTTCTGGAACCTGATCCTTCACATGTTTCATAGCTCTTCTACGGTGAGATGACATTGAACCTTAGTGTTCTTCATGATATCAGTGTTTCTTGGAACCACTGAGTCTTCATTTCTTACCAAGATGGTGGGAGCTCTGATATGAAGAGATTCAGATTCCCATGGGCTTGTAAATTGTGGCAACTCTTGTAAAGAGTTAGATTCAAAATCTAATCTCTCATCTTCTTGTTTCTCTACTTGGTCTCCATAAATAAAGGGAATGTCTTGGGGAAATTGATCATGAAGGTCATTGATTTCAAGAATAGGAGGTGGATTATCCTTCTCCTTGGCCCATTTCTCTTCTTGTATTTCCCCCAAGAACTCTTGAGAGTACTCTTGAATTGAAAGAGGTGTTCCAACATCCGTGGAATTAGAAACATAAGCTCCCATTGGTGGTGAGCTTTCTCTTTCAACAAGTGGTTGAGCCTGTGGAGGTAAAGAAACATGTGGCTTGTTTACCAACTGCTCTAATCTGTTTAGTAAGCCCTGGAAGTGCAAACCCCGTTTGATAAAATTTTCCTGATTGAACTGTTGATTGGTTTTGAGCATAGCATGAGCTAGCTCTACCAATTTCATGCAAATTTTTGTGTGTTCAATCTCTAAATCTACCCTAGGGTAGCTCTTGTCTAGGTTTGCAGCTGTTGGCCCTTGTTGAAGTCGAGCCTGGTAAGCCTTGAACATCATATCCAAGCCTTTTGGGATTGGATCTGCAAGGACAGACCCTGGTTGCAGTCTACTTACAATGGGTGGTGGGGCAGAATGAGGTGGTGTGGATGGCGCTTCGGCATGGGAGGGGGTTTGAGATACAATGTCTTCTATTTTTGTTTTTGCATCTTTTAAGCTTTCTTCTAGTTCAGATAACTTTTTATTCCACTTGCGATTGGCGCTCTCCCTAGTATCCTTCCATGTTCTTGTTTTCCTCTTACTAGGCTCTCTTGATTCACTTGACTCCAATTTTTCAGCTAGTTTATCTTGTTTTAATGTTTGTGCCCTAGTAATTGCCTATATAGGAGCCACATTACTGCTACTAGCTTTTGAATCCACAACTAAGCCTACCACATTAATCGGTGTAACCTTGGGTGCACTAGAGGGGTTCGTCGGACAATCTCTTGAGAGATGTTCTTTGCCGCACTTAGGACAAAAGCCTTTTATTGTGATGTTTTGTCCTTGTCCTGGAGTCGATGAGTGGGGACATTCACGAATGAAATGGTAGCCCTAACATCTAAAACATGGTCCTCTAGGGGCTTGTGGTCTCGTTTGTCTCAATTGGGACCTCATGTTAGAATTTGCATACCTGACATTAGAGTATTTTGGCTCCCAATTTTGTTCCATAAGTGGTTTCTCGTATTGATACGAATGAGCCTCACTATGCTCTAGTGACTCTGTGTAATAAGCTTGTGGACTATCTTCATGGGAGTAGTCTGAACTATGAGCATGAGAGTCATTTTCTTAGACCAACGGGGTTAGTGGCACCAAAGCTCTACTAGGGTTTTCCTCTGCCATTGTATACTTAACTGGAATCACATTGGGAGGAGCTGGTGGTTGATTTCCTAGGACTGGTTGTGGCCTATATGGTGCCTGATATTGCTGTTGTGGCCTATAATATGGCTATTGGTATTGATTTTGATACCTACCTTGCTGGTAAGCTTGTTGATAATTTTGTCTAATAGCCTGCCTATTGTATGGACAATCTTGAGATGTGTGGTTTGTGTATTTTTTCTCAATAGTGCAATATGGAGCATTCAAGTTTCCTTGGGGTTGAGCCATCATCGGGCAAACATTATTCATGTGGTCTCCTCCACAATTGTAACATCGCTTCAATGAGGTGACTCTATTTCAAACTCCTAGCTTCTTGGCAACCTGCAACTGTTCAGGGGCTGAAACCAAGCTAAGGGAGTACCCTTGAGGGTCAAACCAAATGCCTCAAACTGGGTGAACAAATCCTCTACCTGTTCAGCTCTTAACACTTGTTTGAACTCGGCCACATGATCATAAGGATCTCCAAACCCATCAAAATAGTTCTTCATTGCCTTGACCACTTGAGAGGGTCTAAGGGTTCTTGGGTGCTCTTCGGGTCTTGGCAATGGAAACTCATGTTCATCTCTTTGATGCCTATGTTCTCTATGTCTCTCTCTTTCAGGCCTTTCACCCTCATGTCCTGATCTATCTCTGCCCTCCATGTATGCAAAGCTTACCTCAGGTCTCTCTCTCTGGTTCTTTCCCTCTAGGTTTCATGAGCCTTGGATGATCCTACTCCTTGGAGGCCATGGGACATATTAGATCTTGGTGGAGGGAAAATCAATTCACCTTTCCAAGTGTATGCATGCCTGTCATGCTCTGATACCAAGAACATTTTCTCTTATGTGTGATCTAGATAGACAACTTTGCCTGGTGCCTCCGGATCTTTGAACTCATAGATGGAGACTATTGGGCTAGGTTGATCTGGCTTGAATCTCCAAAAGGCTTCCTCCATTTCTCTATTCAAGAATAGTTCTATGTTTTTGTTGTCTTGAGGGTTCCAATCTGGAGTAATCACCCTGGTCAAGTCTGACTTGCCTCTAGGAGTCTTGGGTTCTTGTCCTAAATCTCCCTGTTCTAGGTCTCTTATATCATTCTCAGGAATGGTATTTCCAAACTCATCTGTCCTATCTGGTAAGCTAGTAACCACATACATGGTTCCTTCCTTATCAATGTATGAACCCTCTTCGAATTTAACCACTGGGTATTCAAGTCCGATGGGTGGATCAGGATTTTTGAGTTGGACCATTGATCGCCTCAAACCATCCTCATAGATGTGAGCAGCTAATCGGTTGGTCTTGATATACTCCAATTGTGTTTTATAGGGACCTTCTGGTGTTTTAAAATAGGCAGTTCCTGAGGTACGTGTGGGTCTATCCATGCCAAAAGACATTTCTGAGTCACTTGTGTCAGAACTTAGCATGTAGGGATAACCACTAAGTTGTGCCCACAATTTTGCTGTATGGTTGACACTGGCCTCAGATAAAATAATGCTTTGCCTATCCTTGCCCAAGTGTCTACCAGATCTCAAGTTCATAAGCTTTTTCTACTAGTCCAAATTTTCCCTTTATATTGCTCAAAATCCTTTGGAGCCCCCTTGGTTTCCTAATCTCACCTGACGGTCAACTTCAAAATACCATATCTATAAATCCACATATTAGCTTTCCAATGAACCCAAAATCACAACAAACGAATTTCGTATGAGAAAGTTATGCTAGTTCAGGGTTCTCCGGTTTGAAACAAGGAAACAGGATCTCACAGGGAGTATTCTAGGATAGGAGATACACGATATTGGGTGTGACGATACGATACTTGTGGTGGGTGATACTTGGAATTCCACGATATGGTACTTGATCCCACCACGATACACGGTACTAGATTTCCACGATATGATACCTTTGTTTTCCATGATACACGATACCACAACAGATGATACCACCTCAGGCGATATGATACTGCCAAGGTGATACCAACTTCCAATGATACGATACTGCTCTAGACGATACGATACCACAAGATCTAGGCACGATATGATACGAAGTGTCTAACGATGCAATACCTCTACACTGATGATATGATACCACTTGACCTCGTGATATAATACCACTAGGCAGACGATACCTCACTTCTCATGATTTACCTTCTAGGTGATCATGATATGACACCACTGGGCTCATGATACGATACCACTCCAACTGCGATACGATATTGCTTGTGCTACGCGATACGATACCACTGAACCGACACGGTATGATACCTCCTGCTGCGTGATATGATACCGCAAGGTATGCGATATGGTACCACTTAAACGCGATCACGATACCTTGACCTGGCAATACACGATACCTTGATGGTATCGCGATACCTCAAGGAGGTGATACAAGATACTCAACAAGTATCGTGATACAGGGGAGTTCTGGTATCACGATACCAAAACTCAACCGGACATGATACTTGGAGTTTTTGTCCAAATTAAAAAATGTTTGTAGATATATGTACCTTCTGCTCTTCTTGTCACTCCTATGTGCCTGTAGATGCAAAAACTCTCACTTATTCCATGATATTGCACTCACGATACCAGACACAGGTAGTCTCGATCTACGTGACACTTCACTCAGTTTTCTGATGTTTTGAGAGGATCTCAAGAATATTTCTTCAGCATTTCAGCTATGAACTCCCTCTATGCTTCTTGCTCGCAGCCACAAGTGAAAAAAGGAACCTAAACTTTTGAAAGCATGAAAACACTTCTCATTTTTCCTTGATAACATATAGCCAGACCTTTCTTGAGTGGTCATCAATGAAGGTGACAAAATATCTAGCTCTCCCAATGAAGCCTCTCTGTGGAGGCCCCATACATTTGAGTACATAAGTTCCAACAATTAAGAGGATCTGTACTCACTCTTTAGAAATGGATTCCTTGCTTGCTTACCTAGCTGACAAGCATCACAGAACTCATGTAGACCTTGGCCTTCAAGATTTGATAGTCTTTTCACTAAACCTGCTTTGCACATGCTTTTTAACTTGGGAATATTGATATGTCCTATCCTCTTGTGTGAAAGATCAATCTCTGCAATCCTTTTGTTACCAATAATCACATAGCATACCTTGTTGTGTGTAGGAGCAACATCTAGTGTGAACAATCTGCCTTCTTTCCTTCCCTTGGCAATGATCTTGCCTCCTTGATTCACCATGAGACCTTTTGCATCAAATATAACATGGATATCTCTCTCTACCATTTGTCCTATAGAGATAAGGTTCTTGGAAATAGATGGAACATGGAGCACATTTTTAAAAGTCTTGATAGATTTACCTTCACCTACCTTCACATCTCCCACATGTGTAGTGGGATGCTCAATGTTATCTCCTGTCTCCACACAACCTTTTGAGCTTGGAAACTGCATATGAACAAAAGATTCCTTCATACATGACATGTGATTAGAGCATACAGAGTCTATGTACCACTTTGTGTCCTTGGGATCATTAGTCTCGCCATGTCTCATGGCTAGGAGGGTCTCCTTCTCATCATCCTTCTTGTAGTTGTTAGCATAGCTCCCTTGCTCCTTCTTCTTCTTGCCTTTGTAATCCTTGAACCAACAAATTGAAGAAATATGATTTTTCTTACCACATATAAAACAAGTTTTACCTTGATGAGGGTTGTTCTTCCTTTTGCCATTCTTGCCCTTTCTTGAAGATGATGCCTTGCTATCTCCTTCTGAATCTTAATCTTCTTTCTTGGACTACTTCCACTTGCTTTATCCTCCTTTCCCCTTCTTTCCACTCTTGCCTTTGCCTTTGCTAGCATATAGGACCTATGAATGACCATCCTTCTTGGATGTGTCTCCTATGGCAACCTCTTCTACCACTAGGTGTGGGATCAACTCTTCAAGAGTTGGTAGAGGATCTCTATACAAGATGGTAGTAATGAGGGGTTTCCACTTGTCTTCCCCTCTCATCCCATTGAGAGTAATCTACACAAAGTCTTCCTCATCTACTTTGCAGCCAATGGATGCCAAATGCTCCCTCAACTCCTTTACCCTCAAGGTGTAGTCAACAATAGATTGACCACTACCCTTCTTCAAGGAATGGAGTTCATTCTTAAGCTACATCTTTCTGCTTCTTGTGGAAGTGGCATATATCTTCTCTAAGACCTCCCAAACATCTCTAGCATGATCAAACGTTGATATATGACCAATCATAGTGTTAGAAATTACCTTTGATATGTAGAAGATAGCTCTCCTATTCCTTTCCTCCCAATCCTTCAACATCTTAAATTCTTGATTGGTGACCTTTGGATCTTTGGGATCCACATCATGCTTATCTTCATCTCCACACAAAATAGACCATAAAAATTTTCTCATGAGGTAGTTCATCACTCTGAACCTCCATGGGTGATAGTTGTCTTTGTTAAGCAACTCCAATTTTTGACCTAGATTTGTCATGATGAATGGGAAAATAGGGCTACATTGAAAAGTACCTCTTAACCTCGATGTCCAAGATTTTGTGTCTTTCTCCTCGAGCCTTCAAAGGATGTTTTCTACTATGATACCAACTGATGGAATCTAATCCCTCATATTTGTACACTTGAAGTGAAATGAACCCAATATCTGAAGCATTTTGATGGTGATGCACCACAATGCGCTCTCCTTCTCGAGAGCTCCACGACGATATCATTGGAGTAGAAAACCGAGCTCCTAGGGTTGTACACGGTACTCCGCACAGAGGCTGTAGAATACATAGAAAAACATAGTACATAGGGAGCATGAACATAGACTTCTTAGGTGTTACAAATGCGATCAAACTTACAGTCTTTTATTGACTAGGCCACTGTATGTTTTATTAAAGAACATATACAAAGAAGTGTCTAGTGGCCATTTGGCCTTTCACATGGACACTAATGGTAACAATCTCCCACTAAAGGCTGATATGGCCAAAGTAAATATGGGCGAAAAATAAAGAATGATAAAGAATATCTGAGTGTAAGTATACAAACTATACCTCCCACCTAATGGGCATGTTACACAGTATACAAGTGACTGTGTAAGATCATGAATCAAGTAACCCCCATCAAGTGACAACAGTGTTGAAAGATATCCCGTGGTAGAACTTTAGTCAAAGCATGTGCAACATTATCTCTAGTGTGAACCTTCTCAAGAATAATGCGCTCGATGGCTAAGCAATCTCTAATGAAGTGACACCTCACCTCAATGTGCTTGGTCTTTGCATGATATACTGGATTCTTAGCCAAAGCAATGGCACTCTGACTATCACTGAGCAAACGAGGTACATGCTGAGGTAAACCCATATCATAAGCAAGATGAGAAAGACATGCTCCCTTACATGCCTCACTTGTTGCAACATACTCTGCTTCTATGGTGGAAACAACTGTACATTCTTGAATATGAGATCTCCAAGAGATAGCACCTCCAACAAAATGAAAAATGTACCTTGATGTAGACTTATGATTGTCTACACAACCAGCATAGTCAGAATCTATGTAACCAATAATGCATGCTTTCCCTCTACCTAAGCATAGACACTTGTCGTTAGTGCCACTCAGATATCTTAAAATCACCTTGACCGCTTCCCAATGTTTCTTTTTAGGATTAGACATATATCTTCTCACAACTCCCACTGCAAATGCAATGTCTGGTCTCGTAGCTACCATAGCATACATGAGACTACCAACAACAAATTGATAGGGAATTTTGGTCATGAATTGCTCTTCCTCATCTGATTTGGGGCAATCATCCTTGCTCAATTTCAAATATGTGGGTAAAGGTGTACTCAATGTCTTTCCACCCTACATATTGAACCTATGAAGTACTTGAATATGTACTCACTTTGAGACAAGTATATGCATCTTTTACTCCAGGACCTATCATGAGTAATGCACATGCCAAGAATATGTTTGGCATCCCCCAAATCCTTCATATCAAATGTCTGAGTCAACTTCTTTTTGAGAATTGACAAGTCATAAGAGGACTTCCCAGCAATCAACATATCATCAACATAAATTATCAAGCATATCAAGCTTCCATCTAAGCATCTCTTCGTGTAGAGACAATGATCCTCGTTGCTTCGAGAATAGCCTTGGGACTTCATAAAAGCACCAAACCGTACCATTGTCTAGGGAACTATTTAAGTCCATACAAGCTCTTCTTGATCTTACAAACTAGACTTTCCTTGCTAGGAACTACATAACCCTCAGGTCGTTCCATATAACCACTCGAGAGAAGATTTCCTCAAAATCAACACCATGTTGTTGCTTAAAACCCTTTGCAACAAGTCGTGCTTTATACTTTGGAGGAGCACTATCTGATGTGAATTTCAGCTTATATACCCATTTACATGGTAAAGCTTTCCTGCCCTTTGGCAAAGACACTAAATCCCAAGTACCATTATTGTGAATAGAATCCAACTCATTCTTCTTGGCAGCTCCCACTTGACATGATCCTCTGTCTGCTTAGCCTCTTTGTAGCAAAAAGGCTCATCAAAATCTGTTAGCATAACAAAATCTAAACATGGAACATATCTATTAGGTGGATGTGAGACACATGCAGAGCATCTCAATGGTTGCTGAACAGGAACATGTGCAGACTGATCTGATCGGACATTCTCTTGAACATCCCTATGTGTAGCATTTTTATGCATGCTAACTAAAGGACTAGTATCCTCAAACACCACTCTTCTCAATTCAACCTCCTTAATGGGTTGTTTTTGCATCTTAGACTCATTGAAAATGACATCACTACTTCTGATCACTAACCATGTTTTAGGATCCCATAAGCGATATCCAAATTGTCCTTCTCAACCATATCCAAGAAAAATGCATTTCTTTGAGTTATGGTCCAACTTTTGTCTAAGATTCTTGGGTATATGAACATATGCTTCACACCCAAAAACTCAAAGATGATCATAATATGGTGGCTTCGCTGTCCATAACTCTTATGCCACTTTCAGACCTTTGGCAATACTAGGTGAAAGGTTAATCACATGAACTACAATCAATACTACTTCTGTCCAAAAGCCTTGTGAGAGGTTTGCATGATGCAACATAAAAACTACTCTATCTTAAATAGTTCTATTCATCCTTTCAGCTACACCATTTTCTATTGGGGTATAAGGAGTTGTAAACTCTCTATACGAGTCCCTCTAGATTGACAAAAAGGGTTGAATTCATGCGAGGTATACTCACCCGCATTAACTAAACATAAAAGCCTCAAGCTTAGTTCCTTTTTTAGTCTCAATTGAAGCAAGCCATTTTTTGAAAGTAGGGAATACCTCATCCTTCAATTTGATAGGATATACCCAAACTTTTCTAGTAGCATCATCTATGAAAGTGAGAAAGTAAAAAGAATCACCTAAGGACCTAGTGGGCATAGGACCACACACATGTGTATGAACGAGGTCTAAAGGCTGAATTGAAGAGTCAATGTGCCTTCTATGCACATTTCTGGTTTGCTTTCCATATTGACAATGCTTACAAAATAAAAAATCGGAGAAAGATAACATAGGTAAGTAGTCAGAACGAGAAAGATTTTCCATTCCACTACGAGATATATGGCCCAAACGACCATGCTAAATACAAACCATATGCTATTTAGTAATAGCTAACAAGTTTTCTTTCTGTGATACAAATAAAGGATAAAGTGAGCCAACTTTGCTTCCTTTTGCAATAACCATATTGCCTTTTGATATATGAAAGGACTGAGCATCGAAGACCACCTTGTAACCAAGGTCATCAAGTTGACCAACTGACATCAAATTGCATGATAAATGAGGTACATGACATACATTATGCATAATAAATTTTGAACCATCAATGAACTGCACAACCACATCTCTAATCCGCACAACGTCACATTGGTAAGAGTCACCAAGTCTCACGATACCAAGAGACTTTGTTGCATAATTAGAGAACCATTCTCTATGTGGTGTCACATGGAAAAAAGCACTAGAATCTAGTAGCCACATGTGGGAAAGAGAATCATCCATAAGAGCCTCAGTTTGCACAATACTGTCAAGTTTCAACACATCACCATCATCAAAAATAGCATTGATTTCTTCAATCTTCACAATCAAAGTAGATGGTGTAGGTAATTGTTTAACATGCCCATCAACATTCTGTCCTTTACCTTTAGCATTCTTTAATGCATAAAAATCTTTCTTCATGTGTCCTTTATTATGACAGTAATGACATTCGATATCCCCCTTCCTTGATTTACTTGTACTCTTATTCCGTTGACCATTCTTTTCCTTGTTCTTGCTCCTGCCATGCTGCTGATTCTTTCCTTGGTAAGAATCACGAACGCGTGTATGTGCTCAATATATGCAGTAAAATGACACTAAAAGGCTGAATGCACAGCCCAAAAACTAGCCAACAACACTTGCAAGTGTCTGTCAGCTTTGATGTTTTAGGCTCAAAAACTTGCATAAATTTGCAGCGGTTGCTCCCACCAAAACTGAAAACCTTTCGAGAAACCTATAGTTTTACGAGTGCGGCTGAAAACATAGCACCAAAGATTGATATTTATTGTTAGAGAAGTACAAAGAACACTCTTCTTGATGTTATTGGACCTGTGTGAAGAGAACTATGTGCAAAAGTACTCCAAAATGGCTCCAAATGACACCCCAAAAATGCTTCAAAAATAGGCTTTGAAAGCAAATAATGAAGCTTTGAGGGACCAAAACATGTTCAATTTAATGTTAACCTTAGTCTTTACCCTTCTTCAAACACCACAAGAGTGTAGCTTACATGCAAAAGATTATCATGGTTAAGCGAGCTCCGGGGGGGAACAATATTGGGACAGGTGACCTCCCGGGAAGTATTGGGAACCTTTATCTTCCTTGATCATTGAGGTCCTCCCTCGCGTGCAACCAACGGTGCCAATGGTGAATTTGGTGACTCCGATGACAAGGTATGCCAAGATCTATGCCTTGGTCTCCACCTTAGTCATAAGGCTTGGGTGTGCGGGAGGGTGCTCGCTTTGCTCGCACAAAAGGAACAAATCTATTGCATCAAAATGCTCTGATACCAGTGAAGTATTTCAATGGAGATGTAGCACAGTTCACTCTTCTTCTCAAGAGCTCCACGATGATACCCTTAGCATAGAAAACCGAGCTCCTAGGGCCGCACATGGTACTCCACACTGAGTCAGAAGAAAAAGCAGAAAAACACAGTACACAGGGAGCATGAACACAGACTTCTTAGGTGTTATAAATGTGGTCGAACTTACAGTCTGTGACTGACCAGGCCACTATATGTTTTATTAAAGAACATATACAAAGAAGTGTTCGGTGGACATTTTGGCCTTTCACATGGACACTAATGGTAACAATACCTAGGTTCCTTCATACACCTTTTTTGCAACCTTGTGACAAAACTCTGGTTCATCTACCTTACACTCATCCAAATCACCTAAGCTTTTAGCCATAATTATTATGGTTCATAATCTTTCCAAGAAGTTATAGAACACCTCAAATGGATCTGTTTAAGTCAGTTAACAACTTTGTACAAAACAGACTATACAGAGATGTAGGATATGCAAAAATTAGGGTTATAGAGACCAATTTCTCTACACACAAAACTGATTTCAAGAAGTCTTGTTAGATAATGTAATAGGCATATACAAGCTAGAAAATACACCTTAAATCTCTTGAATTGGATATGTACACAAATAGTTACAACAATTATAAGCAGACTATGTCTATACCTACAAGAGACTAGAGGGGGTGTGGGCTTGATAGCTCCTTCTTACTCCTCCTCTGTGCATGTAACACCCTCCTCTACATTTTTTCTACCTTAGGTAGCTGCATTTCAGCTCCTTGAGCCTTGGATGGCTCTGTCCTTGAGCCTCCTTGAGTATACATCTCTTGGTCTTCAATGACTTATAAGACTTCCATGTATTTGATTCTTAACTTTCTTTTAGAGATTTTGGATGCCTCTCCCGACTTTTCCACTGCCTTAGGATTTCCTTGCCTAACCTTGCCCGACCTTGAGACCACCCTAAGTGATTTGACTCGTGACTTTTGTCCACATTAAGGTCTTTTGACCCTTTTGTCCACCTAAAGCTTACATAGTTCACATTTTCAACATAAGTGTATGTATGTATGTGTAAGTGATGTATATGTGTATGTGTATGCATGTATGTGTGTGGGTATGTATTTAGTATGCATGTGTGTATGTATATGTGTGGATATGTGTATGTATGGGTAAGTATGTATGTGTAAGTGTATGTATGTGTGCCTATGTATGCATATTTATAAATTTAAAGATATTTTTATATTCTGATCCCTTTTTTTTTGTTCGAGATTAAAATAACAAGAGCTATTATATGATAAAGCAAAATAAAATAAGACCTAACATACCACCTGAGATATGGAAAATTTTTCATAGACAGCTACATCTTCAAGAATCTTTCCTCAGCAAAAAGGTATACAAATTAATAGTCTATATTATTGTGACTTATAATTCTCATATGTTTTATAAATGTTTTACATTTAATCTATGTATTTTTGTTGCATTAAATAAATGCAGGCTACTGCAAAGAAGAGAGTT
The DNA here is from genome assembly GCA_020310875.1 of Ceratopteris richardii. NCBI lineage: Eukaryota > Viridiplantae > Streptophyta > Polypodiopsida > Polypodiales > Pteridaceae > Ceratopteris > Ceratopteris richardii. The sequence goes on from CM035417.1 coordinate 138,807,667, forward strand.
GCATGAGATCATACATTGCACTTAGGCCAAATGGGCCATCATGGTTTTGTAGCTACATTTATAAGTATATGTATTATTGAAACTATATTTTTTATTTTAGTTAAAACACCAATCATTAATCTTTTATATTTGTCTCAATGGATCAAAAAGATTATGGTCGATATCCTATGAAAAAGAAATCGATTTAGCTACACATTGTGGATATCAAAGTCTGAGCGAGTACATGCAAGATCATCCAAATGATTTTGTGATTATGATTAAATTTGATATAATTCTTTTATTTTTATTGATGTTTTATATGTTTTATTTATTTATGTTTGTTATATGTAATACAGGAGTATTATGGAGAGGTAGATATGGATGAGGTGGAGAGATAAACACAGGCAGGATGATCTCGATCATCACAGAGTGCTCATACCTCTACATATGATGCCACTACAGATACATCAAATCATGCGGATGATTGTGATGATGAGGATATCATGATGATGATCATGATGATGATCATGATGATGATCATGATGATGTGGATGATGATGACCACGATGACTGATATATTATATTGGATATACATTTTTTTTTATATCTATATATTTTCTCATTCCAGTTATGTTTTGAATTGTGTCTATGATACTAATTAATAAAAAGTCTTGTTTTACTTATTTCTTTTACTATTTATATTTAACATGTGATTTATTACTTTAATTATATAATTCATTCATATTATATGTGTGTTTGTGTGTATATATGTATGTATGTGTGTGTATAAAATGTATGCATGCACATGTAGGTATATATCTATATTTGTGTGAGTGTGTCTATATGCATGTATAGGTGTGTATATGTGTGTGTATATATGTGCATGTAGATATGTTTTATGCATATGCATGTGTGTATGTGTATGTGTAAGTGTATGTGCATATGCATATATGTGTATGTGTGTGTATATGTGTGTATGTGTATGTGTATGTGTATGTGTATAAGTGTATGTATGTGTGTGTATGTGTATGTGTAGGTATATATGCATGTGTATGTGTGTGTATGTGTATGTGTATGTGTATGTTGCAATTTTTGAGTAGCTCGAACTGAACCATCTTTTGGGAAGGATGACCGATACATTTTGCCCAAAATACAACCTTCATAGACATGTTTACTAGGTGCCTCAAGTTTGGGTAGAGAGGACACCATTTCAGATTTCTGTAGGCATAACAAACTAGCAAAATTTAGATGACCAAAGCATGTATGCCAAAGCTTTGCATCTGACATAGCCTGAGAATCTTGAACTGCACATGCTGAATCATTCACAGATTTTGAATAATCTATGAGCTTATATAGCCCACAACATAAAATACTAGAAGCAATAATGATGTTTCCATTTGATAGATCATGAACTATACATCTATCATCAACAAATTTCACAACCAAGATGATCTTGGCTAATGCTAAAACTGATAACAGATTTTTCTTGATCCCTGGAACAAATAAAGCATCTGAAAATGTAAAAGAACTACCATCCACAATAGTCAAAATGATCTTACCAACCCCCATAACAAGATAAGAGGAGTTGTTGGTTCATGTGATAGTATTCCCTGTAGGGGCAAGCTAAAGTGAATTGAAGAAATGACGCTGCGAGGTAATATGTTTGGTTGCCCCACTATCAAAGTACCAAACATCTGAGTCTACTGTGGACGTACAGTACTGTTCATGAGAAGATGGATCATAACTACAAACAATGGTAAATGCCCATTCTTCATTCTGCATAAGATTAGCAGACTCTGTTTTGGGTGTAGAGGCCTCTGCAACAACCATTCTAGCCCCTTTCTTCTTTTCCTCTTTTGCAGCCAGTTTTGGAAAACTCTTTATGACATGATCATTTCATTTATAGTACTTGAAAAATGATCTTTGCTTTTTTGTTTTCTTCTCATCTCTGTCATCTTTCTTTGATTGTGCAAAATTAGCAGATTTTTGCTTACTAATAGATGAGTTTCATTTACCTTTGCCCTTTTGACTAGCGAGGAAAGCTTGATTTACAACACACATAATGGACTTGTTTTGCCTAACTGATCTTCTTGCAACAAAATAGAGACTAACTCCTCAAATGATAAGGCATTAGGATTGCCTTCCATCATCAACCAAAGAGTAGAAGCAAAACTTTGATATGAATCCGAAAGACCATTCGAAACAGTTTGCACAAGTGAACTATTAGGCAAGATTTCATCGGCAGAAATCAATTGCTCCTTTAAATCTTTGATCTTTGTCAAAACATTTTCCATGGAATCTCCTTCATTCATGTGCTCACTCTCGAATTGTTTTCAGAGGTAAGCAACATGAGCCTCATTCATTGCCTAATATAAAGTGGTAAGTGTATCCTAAGCATCCTTTGCTATTCTGCAGGAGCAAATGTGAGGGATAACGACACGTTTGATAGACAAGGCTATCAATGCACATGCTTGAGCATCTCTACCATACCAATGAATTTGCTCTACAGTAGGTGCAGTAGGAACTGCAACATGAACAATAACCTGAAGAATATCACCATCCTCAATGCTGTGTGCATCACCTTCAACAACTATGTTTGTAGGTGTAATAGAACATTTTTCAACACCCTACACAATATTCCAAAGTCCCTTTGCAACCAATACATGATGCATCATATAAGCCCATAATTTGTAATTGGTACCATCCAACTTATCCTCAACAACCAACATACCAAATACATCACTGCTTTTAGCCATGGCCGCTGACTAAAATACCCTCATGCAGAAAAATGATTGTATCTCAAAAAGTTGAACAGAGCTACCCTGTTGAGTTCTGCTAAACCTGTAGCAAACTTCGAGATGCTTATACTGGTGAACCAAGACCTGTATATATCTTTGGCACAAAAAGACGAGATTACCTACATAAGCACTGTGATAATGTGTTCAAAGGGCGAAACGAGCTCAGATCGCGATTTCAACACCACATAGCAAAGCTTTTTTGAACTCTTAATCGCCGTGAGTATGCTGACCAAATTTCATGCGATTTTGAGACTGTGACTGTAGGGGTGCCGACGACACCCTAGATGAAGCGACAAGCTGCTCTGATAACAATTGTTGGAGTTTGAGGTCTGCAGAAGCATGCGAACAACACAAGGAAGAAGAAGAAGAAGCTTGGAGCACAACACACAATACTAAATGTATTACCAAGAGAATGTACAAAGATAAGTGACCCCTGAGGGCTATAGGCGACATACAAGCTTGGGGAAAAAACCTTCTAAAGAGGGAAAATAGTGCCCTGTTCATCCTAATGTGTTCACACACATGATTACCTAAATATATCAACACTTAGCACTCTATTCATGTGCAAAGTTAAATTGCATGGAAAAATATTATTTTTATCCCACAAGACTTGAATAAGCTTTGATTCGCCTTACAAGGTTTTAGCATAATCTTGATTAATAAACGTGGTCGCTTCTATCCAAAATAGTTTTTGTCCTATCTTAAACCATAAAGTACAACTTGCGACAAAAAATGTATACTCAAACAAGAGTGTATGCAATAAAAAATTACATGGAGTTCATAGTTGGATTGAATGCGTTAAGATATTACATATGATGGAAATCATAAGAAGTGCATTGTGCATGTATGTACAATGGGACCTTCCTTATCCCAAAACACAATGGCAAAGAAAGAGACTATTGCCTTTGAAGAACCAAATGGAGGGAGGAGGTTGAACACATACAACGTGGACCAAAACGGTACCACCCTATATGAGAATTCAAAATAGAGTTATTTGCATTAAGATAAGTGGGAGAAGGCAGCCACACAAAAGCAAGCCAAGTGCATCGTAGAGGAGTGCGTTTGTCAAAACACATGCATGCCACACAAATGCAAGCCGAGCTCACTGTGGAGTGTGTGTACTGCGCCAAAATTCATGCCTGAGGATAAGTGTGGGGGGGGGGGTTGTGCGAAAGCCACACAAATTCATCACACGACGAAGAAGCTTGCCACGTTCGTCTCAACTGACACCTTCCTTACAAGCTGCCGAGACTTGAGACCGGACATGTTTTCTGTTGTGCTTTGTTTTACCCCATGAATAGACTGCCGAGTGACCTGAGCTTTTGTGTGTGGTCTGCATGATCATATAGCAGAGTGTATTAGCTGCAATCAACTAAGCCTTTCTTGCGCTGCGGGGAGGGGGAAGGAGCGCAGAGTTTGGTAGGGGCGATAGAGTGACAACAGCTTTCTGACGCGGCAGTTCTTCCTCCGAAGTCATGGAGTACCAGCCGGGTCCAGGCCGAAATCAGCTCTTTGTTCCCGGACCTGTAAATGTCCCGGAGGAGGTGCTGCGTGCTATGAACCGCAACAATGAGGACTATCGCTCTCCCGCAATGCCGATCCTTTCCAAGTCAGTTCTCGAGGATGTGAAACGCATTTTCAAAACAACCACAGCCACTTCCTTCATCTTTCCCACCACAGGCAAGCCTCGAAGTGAACGTCTCTGTGTAGGAGATTATTATCATTTGTTTCTCACAAAGGTTTACGTGATCTGCCCCGTTTTGCGCTCAACTTATTTTGTTACAGCTACTTTTAAGTTGGGTTTCGCAGAAACCTCAATGGCCATCACGATAGTCATAGTTTCATCTGCTTTTTCGATAGGAGAGGTTGGAAGGTTGCAGTCTCCAGTCTGTGGATGCCTCTACAGATTCGAGCTAAGGTAGTCAACCTTGAGTAGGAGAGACGTTTCAAGCTCATATTACTCTTCAGGTTATAACAGTTACATGTTCTTAGCACGGACGTTTTCGTAGTTTGTGAGCATCTGCTCCATCTATGTTGATGGTTGTAGGGGTGTTATGTTTGTTAACCTGCTCTTTCTTCCCTGCTATGGAGGCGAAGTACAACACCAACTATATCGATTCTATTTTCAGGTTCGCAAACCTTATTATAACATTAGATGCTTGCTTAGTTGATTTTCTCAGTGACGAATTATGTTCCGGGTTGGAAATTTTCTATGTAAATAGAATGCAACGACTTATAGTCTTAAGCTCTTCATCGATTGACTATAAGAAGCCTAATAGTTTTCTGTGTAGGTGCTGGTTTGCACAATTAGATAATTTTCCCGCGGACGTTCGTGGATGTGTTTCTTTTTTTGTTTCCTATTTTCCGAGGTTCAGTTTTCTTTGGCGAGCGGGTTTTTGGGAAAGGTGGCCCCATGTCGATCAAGTTTGTTTATCTCAGAATTGGTGGAGATAAAGATGTTTAGTTTTAATTCTAATGTATGTCTATGTTAGATTTCCTTCGTTGAAGTATGTCGTGCATGCTTTTTCTGGATGATTTTGTGGTCCATCCTTCTGATTCTCTGAGGTATTTTTGCATGAATCAGCGTACACCAGATTCTAATTAGAATTTAGAATTTTGAACATAGGATAGTTCGGTACGAAGCAATGAAGAAATTGAAAGATTCATAGCTTCAAGCTTTCAAAATTCTCTCTATCTCTCTCACACACACATACACACACACACACTCACACACACACACACATACACGTGTGCATGCACACTCCCTCCCCCCCCAACACACACTCACATGCGCACACGTGCACACACACATGCACACACACATGAACACCTTTTTTGTATTCCTTCATTAAGTAGTAAGATAACTGTTCTAGTATATGGTTCTTCTCAATGCAATGTAACATGTTTTAACGCTATGCAGGAACTGGTGCTTGGGAGAGTGCACTTACCAATACTTTATCTCCAAGGGACAAAATTTTGACCTTTCGGCTAGGCCAATTCAGTCTTCTTTGGGTAGACCAAATGCAACGCCTTAACTTTGATGTGGATGTGGTGGATGTTGATTGGGGTGCTGGTGTTGATCCAGCAGTGCTGAGAGGGAAACTTCAGGCTGACTACAATCACGAGATCAAGGCTGTCTGTGTGGTACACAATGAGACAGCTACTGGTGTCACTAATGACCTTGCTGAATTAAGATCTGTTATAGGTATAATTCTATAACATGCGGTAACTCATTGTTTGAAATATTGCATGTATTCAACTATATAGCATAATGGGTATCATTAATGATATGCAATAGCAATGGGTATTTAAGACGTGTCTTTGAATGGAAACGAATTTTAGAAGCATCTCTGCATTAATCAGGATTCTTTTTGTTCCATAACATATAATTTACCACATAATACAGCTGCTTGTTAGAGCATAATCTATAGCAAGCTCACTCTTGTAGTGTGAGTGTTCAACTAGTGGGGATAATCATTGAAATCCTAGTAGTGTTTTCAATTAAGTGCACACAAACACGAGCTTGGGACACACACTCACCCAATGAAGAACCAATTGAAAAAATACATCTCTAGCAGGAAAATAACTGGAAAGGACTGATTGGTTGTACACAAAGAAGAAAGTGTACACCAGAAGCTATGTGCAAGTTTAGTAAAGAATCAAGATACAAGAATGTGTGATTTTATACCAACTTTGATGATTCGTGTGTTTCAGATGCATGTCGTCACCCAGCCCTTCTCCTTGTGGATGGAGTATCGTCAATCGGTGCATTAGATTTTCGGATGGATGAATGGAAGATAGACGTTGCACTAACTGGTTCTCAGAAGGCTCTTTCTTTGCCCACTGGTCTGGGCATTGTTTGTGCAAGCCCTAAGGCCTTAGAAGCCTCCAAGACTGCAAAGTCACTTCGTGTCTTCTTTGACTGGAATGATTATTTACGCTTCTACAAAATGGGAACTTACTGGCCTTACACTCCCTCTTCCCAGCTTCTATATGGTTTGAGGGCAGCTCTTGATCTCATTTTTCAAGAAGGTTTGGACAATGTGATTGAAAGGCATAGCCGACTTGGACATGCTACAAGGTAAGGATTGAACACATTGTTTGTCTGGAAATTCCCTGTTTCATGCAATATCATCTTGCAGGCTTGCTGTGGAGGCTTGGGGTTTGAAGAACTGCACCCAGCATCCTAAGTGGGTCAGTAATACAGTCACAGCCGTGCTTGTTCCAGCTCACATTGATAGTACACAAATAGTGAGGCAAGCATGGAAGAAATATAATCTGAGCCTTGGTCTTGGCCTGAATAAAGTTGCTGGCAAAGTATTCCGAATTGGGCATCTGGGGCACCTTAATGAGGTGAGGAGAATGCCCAGGCAGTCACTTGTGAATTTAGACTATTTTGCATGTTATATGAGATGTTTGTGAGGCTAGGCATGTTTTACGAGTTAATACTAGGATTCCTACATTTGCACTTATAAGGATACATGACCTTTTCTGATCGCTTGCCCTCTTGGGTATGGATGTTTGTGTTCTTCTGTTCTGGTGCTACATTGATTAGAGGGATCTCCATGTGTCAATTGCAAGGGATCTTCATAATTTCAATGTTAGGCAACATTATGTGAATGCATGCTTCATTGACATGTCAAAACAAGGCATCACACATGATACTAAACTCTTGTGTGTATGCAGCTTCAACTGTTGGGAGCCCTTGCAGGTGTTGAGATGGTGTTAAAAGATGTTGGATACCCTGTAAAGCTCGGGAGTGGCGTTGCAGCTGCCTCGGCATATCTGATGCAGTCTACACCTTTGATTAAGTCCAGGATGTAAAATCTGCATGCTGGGTTCTCAGGTCTAATCAAAACAACAATGCCGCATCCTGCAAAACAAGCTGGTTTGATATTACCTAATGGGAATGTGGTGCCTTTTAAATGTTAATTGTTATCCCACAGTTCCTTTAGAGGAATAGCTGCATCTTGGTTAGTGTACCGATCTGTATGGCTTAACCTGATTCCTTATTCAATGTACATCTATGTTTTGTATCTCAGGTTTGGGTATTTTATTTACCAGATGTTGTTCTCAGAGTTGTGTTTGGGGAGAGGGGTAAATGGCAAGGATATTATTACAAGTCAACTTTAAATGTTTTGCGGAATGGGCCATTGTGTGTAAGCCCATCTAGTTGTTAGTATCTAGATATCCTGTAAGAGTGTTCATGACCACTAGAGAGGTGACGAAAAGGAGAAGAGGTTTAATATTAATGCAGTGGATTTCTCTTGGTTTGTTCCTGTAAGAAAATAACAGCACAGCAGAATAGACCAATAGACAGAGTTGAGAGAAAAAAGCAGACAAAGATAGACGGGCAGACTGAAAGATAGAGAACTCAAATTCTCATATTGTCAAGAGTATTGCAGTTACAACAATGGTGCTGTCCACCTGTGTGCTCCCAATCTAGAGCTTAGATGACGACTTAGACAGACACTAGATGAAGGGCTTACTAATGTGCCATGCTATGTAAAGCTCAACCAGGGCCATGCTTATATGGCATTTACAAGGGAAGTTGATATGGATAATCATAGTCGTGAAATACAAAATAGTTGGCAAAATATACAACTCTACAATATCTCCACTACTAGAAGACCTATCATCTCTGCCTTACGGGTCAGGGACATGGGCCCTCCGAACTGCAAAAGGGCAAGCCCCCCTTTGCACATTCATTAAGGTTCTATGGGGAAATTGTGCTACTCACAAGGCCTTTGTTTTCGCCTTGAATGGCAACCCAATGGCCCGGAAGTTTATGCCCTACCTAACCTAATGGCTAGGCTCACAAAGATCATCTATTACTGTCACAGGTCACACATAGACCTCATCTAACTTGGAAATTAGTGTTCTACAAATGTCCAGGCTCTTACAATGGCTTCTCCTCATAATGGGGGCCTTACAGCTTAGAGCACCATGGATCATTTGTGGTCTCTTGAGGGTGGAGTATTGAGTATATCTAACAATTCCATCTAAGAGATCATATTGTTCTGTTTTGTCAATGCCATGGTCTTTACATTTGAGTGGTCACACCCTATTTGAAGTTGCTAGTGTTCTTTCCAAGATTGTAGGAAGAACGTCCCTCTCCCCCAAAAATATGGAAGAAAAAAGGAAGAAAAGAGTGAAGAAAAGAATATATACATGTATATTAGCAACACATGATGTAAGAGTAAAGGATGCCGAGGAAGGTTGCATAGGCTCTTTGGTTTTCTCATGTTTTGAGTTCAGGAACCATGACAAGCTTTTACCTGATGTTGATGGCTAATGAATTGCATAATATGTGCATATGTAACCTTAAGGTTCCATGTGATGTGGGTAACAACAAAGTTATGGTAATCAAAGTGGTAGAGAATTGAATGCATGTCTATGGAGACAATTCTTAGGCAAAACCTGAAATTGTGGAAGATAAGGATAGAATCCAAAACATGGAAGTCTAACAAATAAATAAATTAGCTGGATCAGAAGGCAAATGCGTGTATTTTGGAATTTGGAAAAACTAGTAATTTCATTTGAACACTAACAATAAGCCCCATTATCAAGTAGGGGAGGAAGAATCTCCTCAGAAATCATTTCTCCATGTCCCCCTTATCTTCACGCATAGAGTTTTTTCAGCATCTCCAAGCGATGGAGAATAGTGATACCATTCTTTGAGCATGTTGATAGGACTTTTTTTTTTCAAGCCTTCTCTGAATTGCATGGTCTCATTGAAACTTCTTAGAAACTTGTCCTACACTTCATAGTGTAATTAGGCCCAATGGTGAAAAGGGTTTAGCCACATCAAGGAACTACAAATGTCCATTACTACAAGGAAAGACACCACTTAGTGGCTTTAGGCTAATAAAAAGTAAATTTAGTGGTACTTGTTTATAGCTAGAGTTTTAAAACTATCCCTTGATAGCTTGATTCTCTATGCACGAGAATCATTCATCTCGTTGATTGATTAAAAATTGATATCGTTGGGTGAGTGCACTGGTATGAACATGCATCATCCACTGTAAGATAGATCTAACATCACTTACCCAAATAGCAACGTGCATTAAACAGGCTTTTATACCTTAAAACCCAGCCATTGGACCATTGGTTCAAATCAAAGGCCTAGTGGTTGGAGTATGGCTACACATTTGATTTTTACCATTGATAAGAGATGCAATTCAATGCATGAGATATGAGTTTTTGGGCGCATTTACCTCTTTTCATTGCATTCATTGGATCATGTCCTTGATCCTTTTGTGCATAATAATCCTCAAGAAGAAACATGTGAATCCATTCAGGTTGCTGGCATAAGTATTCATGCAGGGTGATTTCCACAGGTGCCTTTATATGATATTCATATAACCAAACCTTGATGGAATGTTTCATATGAATTTCACTAGTGATATTCACACATTTAATTTGTGCCATTGATACAAGATGCAATTCAATGGAGGAAATAGGAGTTTTTGGGTGCATTTACCTCTTTTCATTGCATTCATTGTATCATGCTCTCGATCCCACAGTGCATAATAATCCTTGTGAGAAACATGTGAATCTATATAGGATGTTGGTCTAAGTACTCATCTAGGGTGCCTTTCACAAGTGCCTTCATATGAGATCTATCTAACCAAATATGATATTCATATAACCAAACCTTGATGGAATATAGAGAAGAACATCAAATGCATCTCTAGCATCACAAAGACTCAGCCTAAACTTGTCTTCATGGGTGTGGCAATATATTTGCAATCATCAAAGCCAAAACAATGGAATAATGTTTCAATGTATTTTGTTTGATACAAAGCTATTCACCCATCAACTTGCATAAATTGAATACCAAAACTTTGATGCAAATGCCACAAAATCTTTCATCACAAAAGAGGCATGAAAATTAGCCTTAAATTCAGTGGTTCTTGTTAGGACTAGTGAGCAACATATCATCAATATATACGACAATGATCAGAAATACATCATGTGCATGCCTTACATGTAACGTGCTTTCAATTGGATCATGTCTCAAATTCATGTGCTAGCAAGTAGGCATGTGTCTTCCCATACCAAGCATGTCGTGGTTGCTTCGATCCATACAATGCCTTATTCAACCCACAAACATTGTCTTCATGCCCTTTCTGCATGAAACCACAGGGTTGAAATACATACACTTATTCATGTAAATCACCATTCAAAAATGAAATTTTAATGTCCAACTAATGTACATTCCAACCATCACGGACTACAAGTGCACAAATGCTATGAACGATGGTCATTTGGCATATGGGAACAAAGGTCTCATCAAAATAAATGCCCTTCTGCTGAGCATAACCATTGGAAACAAGCTTATTCGTATACCTATCTATTGTGTCATCAAGCATGTGTGTAAATATATATACCCATTTAGTGCCAATGACCTTTTTGCATAGATCAAATACATAAAGCTAAGTGCCATTCTTCATAAAAGCACCATATTTTGATTGCATAGTAGCCATCGATTTTTTTGAATTATGCGCTTCATGAAAAGAAACACACTCATTCTCATCACAAAGGTTGGAGATAGCCATTGCATAATAATATGATGCAAATGAAGCATTATGAGAGCTTGAAACAGTACAATATGCCAAAGGTGCATCTAAGTTGCTATCTCTCAAAGTTCGGACTTGCCATTTTGGCATAATTTTTGCCTTTTGTATGTGAGCTCTCTCATCAATAAGTAGATCATGCAAATTTGCATAAAAAATAGAATGATCTGCATTGTCATTTGAAAGATGCAAAGATTGAGAAATGATAGTCTTTGCTTTCAAAACTGTACCCAATGAAAATACATTTCAAAACCGTATCATCCAATTTTTTGCATTGGTTATTTAGGCACTACTGCATATTCTAGACAATAAAAAAATATAGATGAGAAATTGATGGATTTTGACCATGCCAAGCCTCATGTGGAGTGATAGATTGCAATGCTTTGATGATATACTTGTTAAGTATATATATTGCATACATAACAACCTCAAGCCATAAGCTATATGATAATGCATAACTTTTGACAATACACCTTTCTATTTCCATGAGAGATATATTCTTCTTCTTAGCTACTCCATTTTGTTTAGCTGTGTATGACACTATACATTGATGTTTTATCTCGTGCTTAACCAAAATTGCATTACTCAAAAGACATATACTCCCCCCCTCGATCAGAATAGAGGATGTGCACATTTTACATGTTAACAACTTGCAACCATAACCAAGAATTTCTTAAAAACATATAAGCATGTTGGACTTTTCTTTCAATAGTAGAAATCAACCGCTCTTTCAAATCATTAATCTTGTAAAAAAAGTTTCCATTGAATCTCCTTCATTCATATGCTCATTCTCCAATTGTTATGGGAACGAGCCTCATTCCTTGTGTGATATAGTGTTGTAAGTGTACCCCAAACATCTTTTGCTATTTTGCAAGAGTAAATGTGAGGGTAATGGCATGCTTGATAGATAAAGCTATCAATGAAAATGTGCCTTTGCATCTTTGTAATCATAATGAATCTTTTCCATAGTAGGTTCCATAGGAACCACACCACGGCGCATAAATTGAAGATCATCGTCTTCAACACCATGTGCATTACCTTCAATCAATGTATTTGCATAGATTCTAGGATGTTTTTAAACACCTTGCACAATATTCCATTAGACTTTTGTTATCAATATATGATGTATCATGTATTCCCGCAATGGGTAGTTTGAACCATCCAACTTATCCCCAAGAGTCAGCATGTGGAATACATCATTGCTTTCAGCCATGGTCAGTGACTGTATCTAAAAAAAATTTGAACATAAATACCCAATCAAGCTTTTCTAGACCTATAATAGACTTTGGGTTTAGTGCTGAACCAAAACTATATATATATATATATATATATATATATATATATATATATATATATATATATATATATATATATATATATATATATATATATATATATATATATATATATATATATATATATTTGGCACAAAATAAAAAAATTGCTTGCATAGTCACTACGATAGTGGTGAGTGTGTTCACACACATTGCTACCAAAATATATCAACAACCGTGAATTCCCTTATTTCGTACACTTCATTTGGAAAGACATTTTTTTGGATAGATTTCGAGGAATTGATATAGTAGCATAGAATTTTGCAAGGGATCGAATCCTTATATTTATGTAAAACCAAAGGCACTAGTGTTTGGTACTAACGTGCCACAATGGAGGACTTAATTATCTTGTCTATTCGTTATAGTTTTGTTCTTAAAACGTTTTCAAAATGATGATTGTGATAAACGAAAGAGGATAACAATGAAGAAGACCTAGGAAGCTATAAAGGAAATGCGTAAGCCAAACTATATTTACATAGAAAATCAATCGTAAAGAGTAATATAGAATGAAAAAAAAAATATTGAAACCATGGATAAAGATCATAGTCTAGTAGTTGGATGAGCTTCACTTATATCAATAAGTATGTACCATTTTTTATTATATTTATTTTGTGGTTTCTCTTCAACTAGGCTTACACTACAAGAAGTTACCCTCTATAATGACAAATGACATGACACAATTTAGTCGCTACATTATTGTGCATTCTATCGTATATAAACGAGGCTCTTAACAATGTTCATTATGAGGGAGTCATAGATGTTTACATAGCATCAGATATATGATACTAAAAAAATGTGACATATTTGACAACATTGCATAAGCAACACAAATATACATATATACATACACACACATATACACACACAAATACACACACATACATATGTATACACACACAAACACACATATATGAATGAATGATACAATTAAAGTAATAAATCGTATCTTAAAGATAATTTGTAACAAAAAGACATTAGTAAATTTTGGTCATATAGTTCACTTCGATAAAATAAAATAATCTAATAAACACTCTAAAATGATAAAAAATATGAACTCACACCATAGAAACAAATAAAAACATAATTGATATGAGAATACACACACACACACACACACACACACACACACACACACATATATATATATATATATATATATATATATATATATATATATATATATATATATATATATATATATATATATATATATATATATATATATATGTGTGTGTGTGTGTGTGTGTGTGTGTATCAATGTATATAATACATCGAATGTAAATAATATAAATCATCTGAAGAAGGATCCCCATGATCATCATCCGCATGATCATGATCATCCATATGATGTGATGTATTTGAAGAGGCATGAGTAGAGGAGTGAGTACCCTGTGACGATCGGTATTGTCCCTCCTTTGTCTGCCTATCTACCTCTTCCATATCGTCCTCTCCATAATACTCCCAAATTTTACATATAACAAACATAAATACATACAAAATAAAAAACATCAATCAAAATAAAATAAACTATATCAAATTTAATAATACTCACAAAATCATTTGGATGTTCTCTTAACTTCTCACTCAGATGATGATATCCAAAATACATAACATAATCAATTTTGTCTTTCATATGATTACGACCACAATTCTTACACTACATTGAAATAAATGAAAAAGGTTAATTATTAGTGTTTTAAATAAAATAAAAAAATATAATTTCAATAATATATATACTTACCAATGTAGCGACAAAACTTTCATGCCCCATTTGACCTAAACATGACATATGACCTGATTCTTTGCAACAAATTGTGTTTACTTAATGAAACAAAAATGTAGATATTTGTGAAACATATCTGAGTTATAACTCACATTAAGATAAACTATTTTACATACCTTCTATTGAGGAAATATTTTTTGCCGACATAGTTTTTTGCAAAAATATTGCCATGTCCAAGGTGGTATGTCAGGCCTTCTCTTATTTCTTTCTAGCATGCAATATCTCCCATTATTTAAATTTCAAACAAAAAAAGGATCAGTATAAAAAAAAACTTTAAATTTATAGACATGCATACACACACATATACACATACATACACACACTTACACATACATACATACACATACACATACACATACACATACACATACATACATGCACACATACACACACACATACACACACATACACACACACATACACACACAAAGACATACACATACACACACACACATACACACACATACCTACACACATGTTGCTCTAGACAAGGATGAGTATCATGTTGAGGAGCTCCACCTCTTTAATTGTCAATCCACATAGATGAAAGGATGATATGAAGATCATGAATGAAAAAATGAGCTCTCTAGCTATATTTATAGTTTTTGGAGGTCAAGTGATTGGTTTCACATCTAGTGGCCAGTCTAGCTAAAAATTATGTCCTAAGCTACTTTTGGGGTATCAAACCATGTCCAAAAAATATAAAAATTGGTGGCACATTGTATCTAGGTTCCTCAAGCTCGAGGACTCCTCAGCTTGCACAAAATGAAGCACTACATGGAAAAATTAGGTGTTTGTATGTTATAGTGGGTAATGATTAGAATCATTGTTGTTTCTCATCCTAATGTTGATTCTTGTAAACCAATATTGATGTTGGAAAATTTGAGGGTGGATCCCCCTTTGATCTTGCGACTTTTCTCTTTACATGCTCCCTCATTTTTGTGTCGCGAGATGCTGCCAACACCCCCTCGCTCTCTCATCTGTTGTCCCTGACATAACCTTGTCGAAGGGATCGATCGATGTAATTTTGGAGGAGGTTTTGAGGGGGGTGTGCTTGTTGACATGGATTTCACGTGCTATATCTACTTCCAAATTATCTCAAGCTTTGGCTTGTAATGTCTCATTCGGGGGATATCGATAGTGCATTGAGTACATGAGTTGTTCACAAGCAAAGAGTTGAAGAAGATGTGTTGGCCTAGTTATGACACCTTTGAGTGATACTCCCAGAACTTGATGGTGAACATTTCTTCGAACGTTTGTTTGTAGCACATGGGTAGGTATTTTATTCAACACTGCCATGTGTAGCAAGTCTTGAGCGAGGGAGTTGTACTCATATCATACACCAAATCTAATTTTCCATGCTCAAATCTTGGCATCCAGACATGTGGTGCCCAAATCTTCATAAAGACTTTAAACATTATTTGCATTAGATAAAAAAATTTCATTGACATCCTAACTGCTATATCTGTCATATGATTTAATCGTGGTAGCCAATGTTGCATGGTTTCCATCATATATACAATGGTTGAGGTCCTTATGGTGGTGCGAAGTAAGGATAGTTGACACAATCCTAATACTTGGGATCATTCCGCATCTTAACCACAAAAGCTAGCCAAGACCGACACCGAGCAACTAAGCCATAACAAGGATTGTACATAATATGCATAGGGGCCTTTGACCATGTATAGATCATCTCTGGGTATTCATGTAGTAAGTCGCACCTACGATTTGGTTGAAAGATGGTACCCTTGGTTGCTTGTGGAGATATGTATTCTGGTTGGAACTATGTAGCATGTGTAGGTAGCTTCCCTATAACCCTCTAAGTCTTAGAATTGTACTCGATCAAATACATAAAACATGGTTTAGATTGGATCTCATTGGTGGAAATGTATCTTCGTGGTGCAAGTTCTGTGGAGTAGGGTGACTTCAAGATGCTCTTCTAAATCATGAACATAGCCTGGAGCTGAGCTTCTATGCGATTTGAATGTGTCTTCACTAACTCCTCTACTGATTTCATCCACATAGGTCTTCGTAGTTCAAAAGTGTCATGAACCTTGTTAGTGACCAATGATTGCCTAGGGTTCGTATTCTTCTTCAAAAGAGGGTTCCACCAGAATGGTGATAGTCTTGTCTGTTTCTGGGAGATTCAGTGAGGAAGCATGCCTTTGGAGTATAGTTTGTTCTGCAAGTTGGGTCTAAAGTGTAGCAACTTGCTCTCATATATTGGTCTATTCTTTGAATACTTCTCGAGGAGTTGTTGTCTACTGGAGGATGGTTCTCTCTATTCAGCTAGATGTAGTGTTACCCTTGTATTTTGCAAAGTAGCACATTTTTTACAAGCTTATCATGCGCTTCAAGCAATTGTGCATGGTCTTCTAAAATAACTTTGATAGTTTCTAATTGAATTTCTTGGAAATGGCTGGGACTAAGTGGTGCTCTTGGATTGTCCATGGTAGCTTGGAAGTTATCATTGTTTTGTTCTTGCAACCTCTAATTCATCTCTCGTGTTGTTGCTAAGTTTCGATGGAGAAGTCCCATATTACATGTTATTCTTGCATTCCATTTGATCTACACTCTAATCTAGTCTTCTACTACTGCATCACTGCCTTGTTTTGTTGTTCTAACTACACTTCCATAGCGTCATAACTGTCTTTGAGTTCGGTGTATTGTGCATTCAGTGAGGTGTTCTCTATGCTCAATGAATTGAGCCTAGCTTGTAATTGAGTTTTGATGCTCTGTAACTCCTAATAGCACTAATGTATTGTAAGTGACTTCTTCACACATGGTGCATACCGGTGAACATTTGATGTAATGCAGTGTTGATGGCGGATGAAGATTAAGTGGAATGTGGATGCATAATTGTATGAGAATCAATATATGATGCAAAGGGAAAGGGGGAGGGAAGGGAATAGTGGATGCTAATGTGTGCACGCTTGTGAGTGTTTGTGAAGTTGGTGGAGGGGGAACAAGAAGTGATGTGTGAAGTGTAGGTGAAGGTGCCATGGGTGGTGAGATGCCCATGGCATTGGACATGGTGTCGGTGGTGTCAATTGTGAAAAGTGGAGTAGGTGTTAGTGAAAGTGCAGGTGCAAAAACAAAACTGACTTGTAATGATGGTTGAGCTTGTGGGGTGGACTAAGGTAGTGTTATTTGGGATAAGGCAAGTTCACTTGGAGGGTTGATGAAGGATTGGGGAAAGGATGGGAGAGATATGGTGGTAATGGGGGTAAAGGATGTAAACGATCAATCGAAGAGTATGCAAAAGGGTGCTATAGGTGGAACTGGTGGAAAGGGTGATGGATGAGTGTGGAGAATGTTTTCTCCTATGCACAACAAGAAGCGTGTAGTGAACCCTTGTACGTCCAATACTTGGAAAAACAACTACACCTTAGATTGCTTGCTGCTCTCAATTCAAAAGTCAAATGGAGATATGGCTTTAGTAAATCAAACTAGTCAAAGATATATCCAAAAAGCTATAAATCACTTAATTTGGATAAGTTTTGGTCAATAAACACAACTAATGAAAATGGACTACCTATCCACACAACTGTGTTGAAGAATTGGACTTCACTCTTAGATTGATAAATCACAAAATATAAATCCTTTGATGAAGATATTTCTAAGATAGAAAGTACACAACAAGCTTTCCAACAAGCTA
The DNA here is from genome assembly GCA_020310875.1 of Ceratopteris richardii. Taxonomy (NCBI): domain Eukaryota; kingdom Viridiplantae; phylum Streptophyta; class Polypodiopsida; order Polypodiales; family Pteridaceae; genus Ceratopteris; species Ceratopteris richardii. The sequence continues at coordinate 138,825,798 of CM035417.1, forward strand.
AAAATCACATAATTTGGATATGTTTTTGTTTGGGAAACTCAATTGATCTAAATAGACTACCTATCCATACAAGTATACTGAAGAACTAGACTTCACTCTCAGATTGATAAATCCAAGAAGATAAATCCTTTGAAGGACACATTTAAAACAAAGGTCTTGCACAAGAAATCCTTTCCAACAAGCTAAAATTCACATGATTTGGATATGTTTTGGTAAAAAAATTCAACTGACCAAAATAGACTACCTATCCATATAGGTATGCTAAAGACTAGACGTCACTCTCAGGCTGATATCTCACTGAGTCTAAAATATTTGAAGGAGATATTTGAGATAGAAACGATACAAAAGACACCCTTTTCAATGAGTGTTTAAAACCAAGAAATGGTTACATATACAGTGAGATATGAGCCTCACAACATGACTATGTACAAAGTGATGTGTAGTTGGAAAGAGTCTATGAGAGGAAAAAATGACAAAATGGCTTGTAAATTAGATCTGACTGCTGGAGGCTCTTTCGTATTTCTCTCCTTGTTGAGATTATGTTCCCATTCCACTTTTAGAGCCAATGAGCATGTGAAGAGGTTTGTGCCTTCTTCTTAACTCACTGCTTTCATTTGATTGCCCACTACATGCCATTCACTACAAGGTAGATCTTGTATCTTTTATTCATTATGACTTTTGACTAGATTTTTTCATCCATAGAATTCTTTTTTTCCTTTACTTTTACATTTTGTAAATTTATCCAAGCATAGTTCATGTGAAAATGAGCTTGCACATTTATCTTCAACACTCCCTCTCAAGCTCATTTGGGAGTCATATTCAACCATGTCCTCCAAATTTACTACATCCTTAAAACCGTTGAGTTTAGAAGCATCCAAGAACTTTGTAAACATGTCTACAACCTACTCTTTGGTCTTGATGAACTTTATCTCCACATCTTTGCTCAATACCTTTTCCCTTACATAATGTTAGTGGACCTCTATGTTCTTACTCCTTGCACGGAACATGGGATTGCTTGCCAAGTAAGTACTTGAAATGTTACCACCATATATAGGAATGACTCAAACTTGCACTTCAAGATTAGCCAAAAGATTTTTAATCCACATTGCTTCACATATGGAAAATGCTAATCCTTTATATTCAGCCTCCAAGGATGAAAGTGCAATAGTAGGTTGTTTCTTCAAGCTCCATGTGATATGTTTGCTTCCCATCATGAATAGCTAACTTAAGATTGATCTCTTATCTTCCTTTGATACCTGCCCAATCAACATTGCTAAAGCCTTTCAATTGCAATTCTTCATCAAACTTGTAAAACACCCTTGTAGGTCCAATACTTGGACAAATAGCTACACATTAGATTTCTTGCTTCTCTCAATTAAAAAATCAAACTATGGCTTTAATTGATCAAACTAGAGAAAGCAAACTTCCAACAAGCTATAAATGTTTTAGTTTGGATAAGTTTTGGTGAGGAAAGACAATTGAAAAAAATGGACTACATGTCCACAGAAGTGTGCTGAAGAATTGGGCTTTACTCTCGGATTGATAACTCACATAATATAAATCATTTGAATAAGCTATTTGAGATAGAAGAAGTAAACACAAAAAATTTTCCAAAAAGTTGAAAATCACATAATCTCGATAAGTTTTGGATGGGAAAATCAATTGATCTAAATAGACTACCTATCCATACAAGTATATTGAAGAACTAGACTTCACTCTCGAAAAAATAACTCATAGAATATAAATGTGTTGAAGGATATATTTGGTACAAAGAGTGCACACAAGAAACATTTTCAAACAAGTTAAAATTCACGTAATGTGGGTAAGTTTTGGTTGGGAAAATCAACTGACCAAAATAGACTACATGTCCACATAGGTATGTTGAAGAACTGGTCTTCACACTCAGACTCATATCTCATAGAATGTAGGAGCTTTCAAGGAGATAGTTGAAATAGAAAAAATAGACAAGATATGCTTTCCAATGAGTGTTTAAATGCAAGAAATGGTTACATATATGCTGAGATATGAGCCTCACAACATGACTATGTACAAAGTGATGTGCGGTTGGAAAGAGTCTATGAGAAGAAAAAATGGCTTCTAAGATCAGATCTGACTACATGGGGCTCTTTCCTCTTTCTCTCCTTGTTGAGAACGTGCTCCCACTCCACTTTTATAGAAAATGAGCAGTTGAAGAGGTTTGTGCTTTCTTCTTAATTCAACACTTTCATTTGATTGCCCACTACATGCCACTCGCTACAAGGGAGATCTTGTATCTTTTATTTTTCATGACTTTTGACTAGGTTTTTTATTCCTTAGACTTCCTTTTTTTTACCTTTACATTTTGTAAATTTATCCAAGCATAGCTCATGTGAAAATGAGCTTGCACATTTATCTTCAACAATGAGCAGGGGTCGTGAATGGTGCGATGGTGAGATGGATGGGTGGCATACTCAAAATGGTTGTGGGTGGTGGAGTTACAAGAATAGTTTTTGCAGATGTGCGAGATGTATAGGGAGGGGATTGAGTTGGGGACGTGATTTGTACATGAGAAGGAGATGGTGACTATGGGGATGTCTCAAAGGTAGTTTGAAGGTCTTGGGAGAGGGGGGGAACTGGTGGTGATTGGGGGAATGGTAGGCTCAAAAAGGGAGGTTCTATTGATTGGAGGGATGGGTGGGGGTGTATCCATGAAGGATAGATCGGCACGAGAGGTCAGGTGGCACTAGAACTTGAATATGTTGACCTGTGCAAGGGAGAAGACTGGCGTGACATGGATCGAATCTCTAAAGGGGTCTTTGTGACAAAATGTTGAGGGCATCTACTACCCCCACTGCCTCGGTCAACATGATGGCTTTAAACCCACTATTTTCAAGTTCTCATTGTAATAGATCTTGGCTCCTCAGTGAGTTGTCATCATGCCCAAACTGCTTGCATAGTTGCATAAAGCCTTTGCAATGTGACAGTGTAAGCAGATCTATCAAGAATTGATCCATCTTTAGTGATCTTAAATTCTCCTCGTTCTTCTTGGGTGTCTCGATGTTCCTCTTGTTGATCCTATGTGTCTTGAAACTCTCCCTGATCTCGTTGAAGTGTGTTCTCTTCTGTATCATCTTGTAACATTGTATGCTCATCATCATCTTGGTCTGTAGTAGTGTGGCCTTCTTCGTGATCGGTTTGGGAACTTGGCTAGCTAGGTCATTCATATTCCTTTGAAAAAAACTATGTATTAGAGATTTGGAAGTCAATATTAAGGGGATATTGATGATTGGGTAAATGCTTGTGGTGATGTTGAAGTTTCCATGTGTAAACAAGGGATGGAGCCCCTCATACACTTTTTTGAATGAGAGGTTGTGGCACAAGTCTCTTGTATTCTTGTAATTGAGTGCTAGTGAGAGCACACTCAATTGGGATGTCATACGTGAGCCACATATACACAATCCTTGCAATTGCACAACATCCATGAATCACTTGTTTCCTGGCCCACCTATGATTTGGTAAGTATAACTTCTCCTATATCCAATGTGCTAATTCAATGGGTATAGATAAGTTATTGTCCAAATAGAGACCAAACCATATGCATTTGTGGGGTTGTGTGAACCAATCTTGTGTGGGGAATGCAAAATGCTGCATGCATATCCTTAGGCGATGTAGATAGTTTAGGTGTAATAAATGAATTTGGGACCATTTTAGTACATCTCTTTTCTTTGTGGTTTCTAGAAATAAGGTCTCCTTATCTAATGGGATATGGTCTCCATGTATCTTTAGTGCCATTTGGATAAGCTTACACATCAGCTTCAACTTCTTGAAATGTGGATCGGTGACTAGAGAGGGCAAAACAAAAGTGCCTAGAAGCTCTTTCTTTGGCCCGGGTTGAAGATTCATAATAAAATAGAAACATCTGTAGAAAACTAGTTTTGGTAACTATGCTTCAAAGAGCTCCTTGAATGCAACCTTCTCCCATAATAGTTATAGCTTTGTTGTATTTAGTGTTAATATATTTAGCTAGTGATGTGTGTGAACACTCGAGGATTGCCGGGGTACTTTTTTCCCTCTTTAAGAGGTTTTTTTTCCCCCAGCTTGTATAGGCACCTATTGCCCTAATGGGCTACTTATCTTTGTATATTCTAGTGGTAATACATCCAGTATTGTGTGATGGAGAATGCTAATCTCCAAAAGAACAAGCTATCCTTGATGTTAACTCAAAACCTTGATCAATTTTGGAAGATCAATGCCAAACTATCAAAATTTACACTAACTGTGAAGAGAGTCACTACTCAGAAAAGTCTCTTGCACTTAACTCATTAGTATACTGATCAAATGTGTAAAGTTTCTGATAAAACTTTGTACAAGTTTAAAGATTCTACACCTTCTCCAAGTTAAAACATCTCAAAAGTTTTAGTAGATCTTGAGAAATGATCCAAACAATCCACCTATGTCTAAAACTATACTTCTCTATAGTTGACTTTGACACCTGTGACTTTCAATGCATAGTTCTCTCAAATTACAACCCATTTATTCAAATGCTTTTATCCATAGGTAGCTTACCTTCCAACTTAAAGAATGAGTGCTTGATTGCTCAAAAATTTACACTATGGAAGGAGAACTGACCAAAACATTAGCATCAAATTTGCGACTGTTGCAAACTTTACTTCTTCACATTTACACATGTAAATGTTCCTACTCTCAATTCTCTCAGCTTGATCACAATTAGGATCTAAAAACTTGTACAAAGTTCAATCAACTATAGACTTTGACTTGTACAAAATCATTTCACAAAAGATTAAACACAAAAGGAGTACTGAGCAAAAGATCGTGTGCAATTTTTCTTCTACTCTGAAAATTTTTACATCTGAATGATGAGAGAGATCTTCTTCACTTCTAAAGTGTCTAATGACTCTTACATCTTCTAATTCTTCTCATTCCATACTCTCTCATACTTGCCCCAACTTTCTACTTGTATATATAGGCATATATGTACAAGCTCATGACCATAATAAAGGTATAAGTGAGCTAACTACAAGTTTAATGTACATATGTATACAAGTCTTCATTTCTTGAATATGCCCTATCTTCAAACTTCATTTTTTGATCTTTTCTTCATCTTTTGACTTCAAGTCTTTATCCAAGACATTAATTGATGATTGACTTGCACCAAAAAATCCCCCTCAATCATCAATTGAGGTTTTCTCTATCTTCTTTATACCTGCCATGTCTTTAAATCTCTGTAGCTTTGGTCCATCCAAGCTTTTGGTTAGCATATCTACAATCTGATCTTTTGTTGAAGTATGTATGAATTAAATCTCCTTATCAATCACCTTCTCTCTTAAGAAGTGATAACTGAATCTCAATATGTTTAGTCATGGCATGAAAAACAGGATTAGTAGCTAGATACAATGAACTCATATTATCTCCATGAATAGTGGGTGTACTTTGAATGATGTCAAAACTCTTCATGAGAGTCTTCAACCATATGACTTCCTTTGCAGCTTCAACGATACCTTTATATTCTGCCTCTGTAGATGATAAAGCAACTGTATGCTGCTTCTTAGAACACCAAAGATTAGCTTATCTCCCACATAACACAAGTATCCATATGTTGATCTCCTATCATCAGGATTACTTGCCCAATCTGTATCACTATATATCTTGATGTTTGTATCTGATGTAAAACCATAATACAAACCTTCCTTGAGTGTACCCTTAATGTAACTCAACACTCTTTGTCCTGCAACCCAATGTTCTTTCCTAGGACAATGCATGAATTGAGACAACAATCCAACTGCATATGACAAATCAGGCCTAGTTAATGTAGCATAGATTAGACTACCAAACAGATTTTGATATAGCTTCATATCCTTGAATTCTTCTCCTCCATATTTGCTCAATGTTTTATTCACTTCCATTGGAGTAGGTGCTACCCTTCAATCTTCCATTTTAAACTTGATCAACAAGTTCTTCAAATAACTTTCTTGAGTCACATACACTCCATGTTGAGTATATGAGATCTCCATGCCCAAAAAATATGACAAGTCTCCCAAGTCACTAATCTTGAACTCTTTCTCCATTTGCTTCTTGAGGCTTTGTATGCCCTTCTCATTTGTACCTGTAAGAATTATGTCATCAACATATATGCACATATAAATGAACCCATCATCACTTGCTTTGACAAGCAAGCTACTATCAACTTTAGATACTTGAAAACCAAGTTCCTTCAAGAACTTCACAAGTCTATAATTCCATGCCCTTGGGGCCTGCTTCAAACCATACAAAGCTCTCTTGAGTTTACATGCATATTCTGAATACCTTTTATCTTTCAACCCGTGTGGTTGCTCCATAAAAACATCATCCGAAATATAACCATTAAGAAAAGCATTCTTCACATCTAATTGACATAATCTCCAACCTTTACATGCAACAATGGCTATGAGTGTCCTTATGGTTGTCATCTTTGCCACAGGACTATAGGTCTCATCATAATCTATACCATATGTCTGAGCATATCCTTTCACAACAAGTCTAGATTTATACCTAGACACACTTCCATCTACATATCTCTTTGTTTTGTAGACCCATTTGCATCCAATGATCTTCTGACTGTTTGGTTTAGGAACCAAATCCCATGTTTCATTCTCCATTAATGCATCATACTCTTCCTGCATAGCTTTCTCCCAATTTTCCTTACCTTTTGCCTCTTCATACGTAGAAGGGTCTTCATCTGCTTTCACCATGTAAGCATAATCTTTAGTAGTAAAAAAAGAAGTGTCATAGCTATAGCTTGTAGGTTGCCAAGTACCTTTCTCATCAAATGTAACATCCTTTGATACAAGGAATTGCTTTGTGGATGGACTCCACAACCTCTAACCCATCTTTTTATCATCATATCCAATGAACACATACTTTTCAACTTTAGGTTCCAATTTATGCCTCAACTGAGATGGCACATATGCATAAGCCAAACATCCAAACACTTTGCAATGATCTAAGGTAGGTCTCTTACCCCACCAAGCTTCATATGGTTTCATACCCTGCAAAGCTTTACATGGTAACCTATTAACCAAGTATGTAGCTATATTTACAGCCTCAACCCACAAATAATTTGGACAATTTTTCTCCTTCATCATTGATCTTGCAAACTCAACAAGAGTTATATTTCTCCTTTCTTCTACACCATTTTGTCGAGGAGAGTATCTGCAAGTGATTTCCCTTTTTATGCCTGCATTCCATAAGTAATCATTGAACTCATTAGAAAAATACTCTCCCCCTCCATCTGACCTTAGTCTCTTTAACTTTTGACCTGTGATTCTTTCTGCATACACATGATAATGTTTGAATGTATTGAATACCTAGTATTTATCTTTGATCACATATATAGTGATCCACCTGATAGCATCATCAACATAAATCACATAATATCTTGAACCATTAATACTCAAATCCTTTGATGGTCCCCACACATCTGTGTGTACCAATTCAAGCTTCTCTGAATACATAAATCCATGCTTATTGTATGATTTCTTATGAGCCTTACCTAATTGACATGCCTCACGTATGAATGTCATGTGTTGACCTGCAACATTAGGTGATCCAAGCACTGAACCATTGTTAACCATATCCTTAATACCTCTTTCATTGAAACTTCCAAGCCTTTTATGCCAAGGATCTAACTCAAAGATCTTATGTCCTCCATAAGTAAACAAGGCATGACCAACATTACCTTGAATCTTCAATGTGAAGAGTCTTCCTTCTTTCTTCCCTGAAACAATTTGTTTATACCCATTGCTAGGATCTTCTACAAAAACTCCATCATTGCTGAACCTTACTTCATAAACCTTTTCAACAATTTGCCCTAGACTTATCAGATTCTTTGGAATTGTAGGAACATACAAGACCTTACTCAGAAGAGTACTTTCATCCTTGGCCTTCACTGATCCAATTGACTTCACATTATGCTTTGTATTATCACCTATTTGAACTACATGATTAGTTACCTTATTCTCCAAATCAATCATCAAGGCTATATTACCACTCAGGTGATTGCTAGACCCTGAGTCAATGTAAAAGACTCTTTGGTCTTCACTTTGTCTTTCACAAGTTGCATTCATGATTAAGGTTGAATCTTCTTTCTGATCTGAAGCATAATTGTAGTAGGTATTGTTGTAGGATTAACTTTGGAAACCTTTACCTACATTTCTTCCAAAGTAACCTCTACTACCTCTACCTCTGAAATTACCTCTTTGGTTTCTACCACCTCTTCCTCTTGAATTAATCTTCTGATCAATCCTCCATTATTTTGATTATTGTGCCAACAATCATGAGCTAAATGATTTGTGTCACCCCAAATCTAGCAAGCTTTGGCTCCATCTTTATTGCTTCTGCCTCTTCCTCTACCTTTGCCACCTCCTCTTCCTCTTAGGAAGTTGGCTTGGTTAGTTGTACCTTCTTCTTCATTTAATTCCTGTTTATGTTTGCTATTCTTCTTCTTGTCCTTTGAATACATTGCTTGACCTATACTCTTATCAACATCACCTTTGAAATCCTGTTAAAAAGTTAGCATGTGTCCTAGTAATGTTGGAGTTAGATGCCTGCGGAAGCACGTGAACATCACAAGGAAGAAGAAGAAGCTTGGAGCACAACACACGATACTGAATGTATTACTAGAGAATGTACAAAGATAAGTAGCCCATTAGGGAAATAGGTGTATATACAAGCCGGGGGAAAGACCTCTTAAAGAGGGAGAAAAGTGCACCAGCGGTCCTAGTGTGTTCACACACATCACTACCTAAATATATCAACAAATCCCCCCTAGGAGAGATGCGATGAACAAGGAGCTGACACTCATGTATAAGGAAGTGCCAAGCTATGTGGAAATCACTCCACAAAAGGAAGTAAGCCCAAAGCTTTGTGGAAAGCTTCAAACTTCTCCCTAGGGAGAGCCTTTGTGAAAAGGTCTGCAATGTTCTCCTGCGTGGGCACATATGCCAAGCTGATCTCCCCAACAGAGAATGTCTCCCTGACATAGTGATAATGCACCTCAATGTGCTTAGTGCGAGCATGGAACATAAGGTTCCTCGCAACTGCCAATGCACTCTGACTATCAGTGAAGATGGTGGTGGCAGAAGTCTGACCAACACGGAAACAAACCATAAAGCGTCTGAGCCACACACACTCAATAGTTGCTATGAAAGATGCCCTATACTCAGCCTCACAACTGGAAGTGGCCACAATAGGCTACTTCTTGCTCAACCAAGATATACATGAGCTACCAAGCATGAAGCAAACGCCACTAGTGGACACACCAGTGTCATAGCAACCAGCCCAATTAGAGTTAGGAAAAGCATGCAAATATGGCAGTAGTGATCCCCCCTTGGGATAAAATGACCCAAGTAGTCGAGTACCACTCAAATAGCGAAATATGCGCTTAATTGCCTGCCAATGCTAGACTCCTGGGCAATGCATAAACCTGCTCATCTGTGAGACAACAAACTGAATATCTAGCCGAGTAATGCATAAGTAAATCAAGCATCCAACAACCTGTTGATAGAGAACAACATCAAATGCATCTCCAGCATCATGAAGACTCAATCATAAACCTATCTCCATAGGAGTGGCAATAGGCTTACAATCTTCAACGCCAAAACACTGCAATAATGTGTCAATATATTTTGTTTGACACAAAGCCATTCCACCATGAACTTGCATAAACTGAATGCCCAAATAGTGATGCAAATGCCCCAAATCAAACATCTCAAATGAGGCATGCAAATCAACCGTAAAATCAGCAATATGCTTCTCAATAGGACTAGTGAGCAGCACGTCGTCAACATAGACAACAATGATCAGAAGCACATCATTAGCACGCTTAACATATAAGGTGCTTTCAGTTGGACTGTTCTCAAAACCATGTGCAATCAGATAGGCATGTATCTTCTCATACCAAACACGTGGTGCTTGCTTTAAACCATATAATGCCTTCTTTAACCTACATACCTGGTTTTCATGCCCTTTCTGCACAAAGCCACGAGGCTGAAAAACATACACTTCTTCATGCAAGTCACCATTCAAAAATGTTGTTTCAATGTCCAATTGATGTACATTCCAACCATGATGAGCTGCAAGTGCACAGATGCTCCGAAAAATAGTCATATGACATGTAGGTGTAAAGGTCTCATCAAAATCAATGCCTCTTCTTGTGCATAACCCTTTCCAACAAGCCTAGCCTTATACGTGCCAACTGTACCATTTGGTTTACGCTTCAGCTTGTATACCCACTTAGTGCCAATGGCCTTCTTGCCATGGCAAGTCACATAAAGACCAAGTACCATTCTTCATTATACCATCATATTCAGATTGCATAGCAGCCATCCAATTTTTTGAATTTTGTGCTTCATCAAATGAAACAGGCTCATTCTGATCACAAAGACTAGATGCAGCCATAGCATAGCAATCTGATGCAAAAGAGGCATTATGAGAGCGTGAATGTTGCTCTAGCACAATGGTGAGAACCACGTTAAGAAGCTCCACCTCCTTAATGTCAATCCGCGGAAGAGATAGGAGTGATATGAAGATCGTGAATGTGAGATGAAGTGAGAGTGAAGGTGAGAAGCACAAAGATGCACACACACATACACACACACAATGAAGAGACAAGCAAGACACAATGGAAGGTGGGAAAATAGCTCTATTACTCAAGAACACTCTTACAAGCTCAAATTAGCTCTAAGCTCACACTAACCAAAATGAATCCACCTCAAAAATGAGCTCTCTAGCTCTTTTTATAGTTTCTAGACTAGTTTTGACCGGTTTCACATCTAGTGACCGGCCTAGTTAAAAAATAGGTCCTAGAGGCTATTTGGAAGGGTAAACGATGTCTAAAAATAACGAAAATTGGTACGAGCAATCTACCTAAGCTCCTCAAGCTCGAGGACTCCTCGGCTTGCACAAAATGGAGCTATGGATTACAAAATGAGGTTTTTTTATGATACATATGTTACAATTAGTGATAATAATCACTGTTGAGTGTTTGAAGAATTAATAAGAAACATATTTGTTTGGAAAATTGATCCGACTGGCTCCCTGCTCTGTCTTTACATGCTTCCGTGGCGTCTGTGCCTCTGGCTGCTTCCAACACCCCCCTCCCTCTCGCTTCTGTCGTCCCTGACAGAACCTTGTTGTGAGGTCTGCCGGATGTAGTTCTGTAGGAGGTCTTGAGCGAGGGTGTGCTCTGATATACGAATGCCTCGGGCTAGATCAGCCTCGAGTTTCTCCCAGTCGATAGGTTGCGGCTCGTCTGGTGGTGGGAGCTGATAATGTGTGGAGTACACCATGCGTTCACAGGCGAATAATTGCAATAAGTGTGTGGGCCTGCTTATAAATACCTCTGAATGGTACTCCCAAAAGCCGGTGGTGAACATTTCTTCGAATGTCTGCTTGTAGCATGCCGGTAGGTATTTGATCCTGCAGTGCCAGGCATAACACACCCGTAGCGATGGCGTTGTGCTCATATCATAGACTAAATCAAAGTTGCCATGCTCGAAGCCCGGGGTGTTTACATGGGGAGCCTTGATGCGTCGGAAGACTTTAAAGATCATCTGCATCATGTCAAAGATTTTGACAGTCATGTGCGCGGCAATATCATCCATATGCTTTAACCTAGGGAGCCAGTGGCGGATTGTCGCCATCATGTAGCCTACTGTGGGTAACTCGATTGGTGGCTTGAAGTAGGGATAGTTCAACCAGTCTTGGCACTGCTTATTGTTTTGTACCTTAATAGCGAATGCAGTCCAAGAGCGGCGTCGTGGTATTGGTCCCCAGCACGGGTTAAATTTTAAGTGCAGCGGCGCTTTCACCCACGTGCTCATCATCTCTGGATAGTTTTGCAATAAATCTTTGCGCCAGTCTGGTTGAAGGATTTCACCTCTCTGCGCCCTTGGTGGCAAGTCTTCCGGTTCGAATTGAGTGGCATGCGTTGGTTTCATACCTGTTTCTTTCTCTATGGCTGACTGATATTCGGCCATTAACATGAAGTACGGTTTATATTGAAGCTCGTGCCCAGATATGTATCGTCGCGGGGCCAATTGAGCAAAGAATGGTGACTGTAAAATCCTCTCTTCAATCATGGCCATGGCATGTAGTTGTGCCTCTACTCTGGCCGAGTGTGTCGTTCCGAGTTCTTCAACTGTCTTCATCCAGGCGGGAGTAGGTAATTCATAGGTCATCTGGCCTGCGGCCGTGACACGTCCGCCTGGGATGGGTATCGGTTCGTATGCCTCTTCAAATGTTTCCTCCACCGGGATAGTGACGGTTTCTTCCTCAGCTGGTAGCTCAGGTGGGGAGTCTGGCCTAGGTGGTGCTTCATAGGCTGCGATTCTAGATTCAAGATTTGTTACCTGGGCCCGGAGTGCGTTGAGTTCCTCTAAAGTTTCAGGGGCAGGGTCCACAGGTGCTGGTAATTCTGCTGCTACTTGTACTTGTTGTGTTGCCGGTTCTCTGAGCTGTAGACTCTTGTGATCTTCCTTTAACTTTTGGTGCTCTTCGTTCATTCGATCATAGTCCTCTAGCAGTCGAACATGGTCATCTAGCAACATCCGCATCGATTCGGATGGGATTGCCTTGAATCTGCTAGGACTTAATGGTTGTTCTGGATGGTCCAATGCCGCTTCTAAATTCTCTCTATTCTGTTCTTGGAGTCTCTGGTTCTCCTCTTTTGCTGCGGCTAGGTGTCTTCTTAGTAAGCCCATGTTTCGTGTTAACGTTGCATTGCGGACTGTCTGGGCTCTTAATAAATTATCCAAGTCAGCAGTGGCTTCCTTGGTCTTTTCTTCTCTTTCTAGCTCTAATTTGTGATATGCCTCGTGTAATTCCTGGTAGCGGGTGTTCAGGGAGGCATTCTCTATGGACAATAAATTAAGCTGCGACTGTAAGTCATTGGTTGTCCTCTGCAGCTGCTGATAGTTATCGCCGAGAGATGCGAATTCATCTCGTACTTGTGTCATACACATGAACATTTGTCGGAATGCATTATCTACAATGGGTGATAGTATCAACGGGGTGCTAAATGAAGATGCAGTTGGTGTGGATGCAATGGGAACGGGGAATGGGGATGGGAAGGTGGATGATGTGGTGATTGTTGAAAATTGTGATGTGCCTAAGAATGTTTGTGCCGTGAGTGAAGTGAACGATGGTGCAGTGGTTGGTGAGATGTCCATGTCAGTGGACGTGTCTAGTGCGGTGACCGTGAATATGGGTGTTACACTGGGTGCTGGTGCTGGTGTAAATACGGGATTTACAAAGGTTGAGGGATAATTTACAGGGGGGCTGGCTGGAGCCGCTTGGTGGAAAGGGGACATAGGGGTTACAGTGGGTCGGGGAGGTGAGACTGGTGAGAAGGTTAGTGGGGTTAGAAAGGGAAATGGGGTTCTTAGAGGTGGGGGAAACGCTGAGAAGGATGAAGGGGTGAAGGGGTTAACATATAGATGCGGAGGGTTGGGTGTGGGCATGGAAGTATGAATTGGCAGGGCAAAGGGTGCGGTTGTGTTGCCTTGAACTGGTGTGGATGTGGGGGAAGTGGGTGGGTGTGCGGGGGATACAGGATGGGTTGGTGAAAGATGAGGTGAGAGAGGAGTAGAGGGCGTGGATGTTATTTCGAAGATAGTAGTGGTATGTACAACAGTGGTACGTGGTTGGGAATCTACAAGGATGGGTTCTGCGGTCAAGGAAATTTCGGGGACGAGGCGTGCCTCCCTGACTTGTGCTGAAGACTGAGCTCCTGTTGGTACGCGAATATACTCTCCGGGTTTTGAAAGTAGTCGCACTCGGCGGGGATCAAACTGTGGTAGTTGCTTTCTTTGTAAAAACCTGAGTGCTTCATGGGAGCCTACTGATTTGACTAACTCCCTGAACCCTCTGATGTATGCGTCTTCGAATCCTCCGGAGATGAGTTCCTGTTCAATTAATGCCTGGCTCTCCTCTTCCGTTAACTTCTTCCGGGCCCAGACTTTCTCCATGGTACGATATAATTTCTTGATGGCCAGCGTGTACGCTGCGGCTTCGAAAGTCTCTTCTTCATATGTGCTGGTGTCGCCGTGTGCGTCAGTCTGTTGGCCTTGACCATCTGTCTGTCCGTCATGTGAGCCCTGGCTGGCTTCATCGTCGCCTTCCTCGTCGTCTGTTTCGGTTCTTTCTTCTTCAGAGCTCGACACAGCTTGTCCCTGTGGCAGATCTCGCGGTGTGGTAGGGTAGCTGGGTCTTTCATATTCTTGAGAAAAGAACTGTCCTTCTGAAAACTGGAACTCATTTGAGAATGCGTCAGGCATCTCAAAATCGAATGTTGTGTTTATTGGTTCTGCCTCCATGTGTGGTATTGGGAAAGAAAAGGCTTCCGCACCAATAGTTGTGGGAGCTTCTGCTGTCGTTGTGGTGGCTTCTGTGGTGGCAGCTGCCTGAGGTGCAGCGGTACTAGTGGTGGCCTCCGTAACCACTGGTCTGGACAACCTTATGCGAATAGGTTGTACTGCGGGAGTTGCTTCTGTCTGTGGTCGCTCTGGAGAGGGTTGTGGTGATGGCGACTCTGGCACTTGAAGGCAAGGGATGGTGCCTCTCATGCGCTTACCTGCCCTTGTTCGACTGGGCTTCCTGGCTTTCTTCGTTGTGCCTTTGAATGCCTTCAGTTCTTCTCCTGTTAATGCACGCTCGATGGGCAAGTCATATGCTAAGCACATATACACAATTCTAGTGAGTGCACAACATCCATTAAGTACTTTCTTGCGCTCCCATCTGTGCTGTGCCAGATACATTTGATCTATGATCCAGCTTGCCAGATCAACAGTTTGAGGTCCCGTGCATGCCAAATACAATCCGAACCAGATTCGTTTATGGGGCATGGTAAATCTGTCCTGAGCGGGAAACGCAAAATGTTGCATGCATATCCTTAGTGGCTTCGACAGCTCAGGTGTAATTGCCGAAATCTCCTCCCACTTCGTGACATCCCCACGTTTCATCGGTTCTGGAATTAATCTCTCTCGATCTGTGGGTGTGTGGGTGCCATGAATTTTGATGGCCGCTCTGATTAAATCCTTAGATAGGTAAAACCTTTTGTAAGGTGGATCATCCACTAGAGTAGGCAATATGAAGGTCCCTGGGATGTCCTTATTCTCTGAGGCCAGTAGGGTAGTGATTAAGTAATAGCACCTGTAAAAATCCGGTTTGGGCAGAGGATCACTGAAATACTCTGTGAAGCCTGCTCTGGCCCAAACATGAGTTAAATCCTGGGTGCTCTGTAGGGCTTCGAACTCTCTGGAGAAAAACTGGTATTTTCCCCACGTGCGGTCATCAAATGTCAAAGAGGATTCAAATATAAAGTCCGCGTCCGCAAGGGGTCCTGCAAGGCCCTGAAACCAATGAGAGTTCCTGTGTATTTTTTCGGTGTAGCCCATGGGTGGGTTGTCGATAGGCATGGGCCCTGGAAATCCCTGAAATTCCGGCGGTGGAGCAGTCGGGTGGGACTCTGCTCGTAGCACGTTGAGGGGCACAGCCGCTACACTGGGGCCTGCTCCTGATGTTCCTTCGTCGGTTTGCATGGTGACTGATGCGCTAATGAGAAAGATCTGCTACAAAAGATTAACACATTAGCATGGAAATTAATTATGATCCCATTAAAGTGAGACCGCAATCCCTTTCCATAACCGATGCGTAACCCGTGTAGCCAAGTGTTGTGACATGATTGATGCAATGATCTTTTTGTAGAGCTAATGCAGGTCTCTAGACACCTACGTGGTCAGATTATGCATACATTTCTTGATGAGATGAGATTATTAGTGATGTGTGATGATGGTGGGTGAATTTATACAAGGTTTAAAGGTTAGTGATTTATCACAAGGTTGTATGTTAGTCGGGGGGTAGTTAGACAATGGGTTAGGTGAAGACGGTTGGACAGGCTTCGGTATCCATTTCCAAAGAGTCTTTGAGTGGGTGGTGGGTTTCTGCTGAGGAACAAAAAGCGGTATCGGGTTTGGTGGTTTTGAAGGATGAAAAGGTTTCTGAGGGGTATATAATACATGGCTTGAGGGTTGAGATATAATACATTGTTTGGGTACCCAAATCTGCGTGGGTGTGGGTCTATGGATAAGATATTTCTTGGCGATCCAAATTTGTCGAATGCTCGGACTTGTAGAAGAAGATCGAGAGGACTTTGTCTGCTGACTCTGCTTTTGTTGAAACTTTGTCCTGCTCTCTTCTACAGTGTTGCTGATAGGCTGTGGTTGCTGTCCTTTTGGCACCCATATTTGTCTCGTGCCGCTTGTTCTATGATGTTGATACTGCTGCCGTCTTTGCCTTATCTGGTGGTGTTGTCGATCTTGGTTCCTTTGTTGTGGTCGACTCCTTCGTGGTTGAGTTTGAGAGGTCCTTTGGACACTCTGCTTTGGAAAAGAAGGGAGATCCAACACTTGCGTGACCTGCCCATTAGGAAGTGATTCGTTCTTTATCTTTAATCTAGGCCAGTCCGCAACAAGTTTGGAAGGATGAGCACCGCAGGATGGTGTGCTCGTTTGGCCGCTGATGCAACCCACCTGACCGCTGATTGTGGCCATCTGCCCTAGCGGTTGGGTAGCTGCCGCTTCTAGTTTGCAGGAAGTCCCAGGGAAGATCTCCTGTCGTCCTTCTGATTGACAACTGTCTATAGCCAAGACCGAGTGGGTTGGTGTAGATGTAACGTGATTGATCTGACGCAAGATCTTCCGGTCTTCCATCGCATGTATTTCATAGGGTCTAGGGTTACAAACCTCAGTCGGTATGCCATTAGGGAAGTCAAGCGGTATCACTTGCTTCTGTTCTAAGGTTCCAATCTGTAAGGAGCCTTGTCTAAGATTTAGGTCCACTGAGTGATCGTATAGCCAATCTTGGCCAAGGATTAGGGGTTCTATCAGGTCGTCATCATGGCACACTAGTAGCTTCGCTGTCATGGTTACATCCTTAATGAGGATAGGAAGGTCCACCTCACCCATGCAAGGGGTTTCCATGCCTCCTAGCCCTATGAGGTATGCCTCAATTGGCCGCATTTCTATTCCTGAATCCTTATAGTGGGACCACCTAATAGCACTAGTCGCAGCACCTGAGTCAATTAGAGCCCTGAGCTCTTGGCAAGGATTACCGTGCTCTAGCCTAACTGTAATGAATGGTCTCCTGTCCACTATACTAGGATGAGTGGTTGACTTTACTTGACACATGGCCATGGGATATCTGGGTGTTGTTTCCAGATAGTTATAATGTTCTCTCCCTAGTCCTTGTCTTCTTAACTTCATGCGCTTAATGCGTTCTATTGCTTCAGCCTGAGCTTCCGCTCGTATTCTATTTTCTTCCTCCTTACGCTTCTTTGCCAACGTGAGTCGTCTAAGCATATCCTCCGTAAGAGGTTCCTGATATAACCTGACTCTACAGCCACTAATATAATTAGGCATTATGTTTCCTTCTAAGGTGGCTAACTGTACTGCTCCACTTGTCGAGAGTCTGTTAATGATCATAGGTCCATAACCTCGCTTTTCTAACTTCCGTGCGTGTTGTTTCAGCGTGTATACTAGAACTAAATCTCCTTCTTTTAGGCCTTTATCCTTCACATGTGCGTCAAAATATGCTTTCTGTCGCTTCTTCGCTGCATATATTCCTGCTGCTGCCTTTAGCCTGGTTTCTCCTAATCGTTCCAAGTCCATTATTCTTGTTGATAATTCATGGCCGGTCCACTGATGTTCTTGTGCAACCTTAAGGGTCGGTATCAAAAAGTCCAAAGGAAGCACAGCATTCTGACCAAAAACCATCTGAAAGGGAGTTGCATTGAGTACGGTCTTGTAGGCCACTCGATATGCCCAAACAGCGTGGTGTAACTGTTTGTCCCAATCTGAACGTTTGTTGTTCACGAGTTTCGTCAGTACATTACAAAGGATCTTGTTAGTGCTTTCAGCCTGACCATTGGCTTGAGGATGATATGGTGCAGATTTCTTGTGAATCACCATAAAATCCTGTAACAAATATTCAATGACTTGGTTTAGAAAGTGAGTTCCTCGATCGCTCACTAACTCAATAGGCAATCCATATCTTGTGAAGACATTTTCAAATAAGAATTTTGCAGTTGTGTGTGCATCATTCTTTTTTGTGGCTTTTGCCTCTACCCATTTCGTAAGATAATCTGTGGCAACAATAATATATTCCGCATGTGTACCTTTTGCAGGGGGGTTAATGGGTCCTACAAAGTCTATACCCCACTTAGAAAATGCACGTCCGCCCATCATGGGTTTCAATGGCATTTCATCTCTGCGAGTAGGAAACTGAGTTCTTTGGCACACATCACATCTCTTTACATAGGTATGAGCATCCATGTGAAGAGTGGGCCACCATAATCCTGCGAAGAGGATGGCTTTGATTATCCTATCAGGTCCAAAATGACCTCCTGCAACACCTTGGTGTGCAGTCTCTAGTATGCTCAGATAATCGCTTTCATGCACACATTGTCTTAGATATCCATCTCGCCCTCTTTTGTATAGATTATCGCCAATAAGTGAATAGTCTTGAGCTTCCTGCTCCAGACTACGTTGTCGAGCTAAGGTCATTCCTTGAGGGAAGGTGTTCGTCCTCAAGTATGTCACTAAAGGTTCACCCCAGTCTGGTGTGAGAGACACATGATATAACGTAGCATGCTCTACTGGTGGTCTTCCACAACAAACATAGCATTCTTTACACAACTTGTAGACATCTGCTTCCATTGAAGGCCAATATACTCCTAGTCTATGCAGAGTCTGTAATGTTCGATGTTTGGAATGATGTTGCTTTAGTGCACCTACGTGTGCTAATTGCAACCAACTTGCATGTTCAGATTCATCCACACAACAAGCAAGAATCTTTTGATTATCCTGTTTATATATGCTTCCTGCTAAGACTTGGTATCTCTGAGACTTGGTAATCTCTCCTTCTTTGATCTTTATCCTAGGGTTCTTGGGTCCGTATGTGAGAATAGGGACTATAGACTTAGCCCATTCTGGTGCTATCTCAAGATTGAACAAATATGCATCTGGTAAATCATCCATTACTCCTTGAGGAGCTTCTCCTGATGTTAATCTTGAAAGGTGGTCAGCTCTAAGATGTGTCTTTCCTTTCCTGACTACCACTTCAAAATCGTACTCCATGAGTAATAGAAACCAACGTATCAATCGTCCCGTGTTACATGGTTTGTTGACTAGGTACAATAGGGCTTGATGATCTGTAAAAAACTTGAATTTGTTGGCCAACAAGTAGTGCCTAAACTTCTTTACTGCGTAGATCATCCCTAATCCTTCTCGTTCCGTGGTGGTGTAATTCCTTTCTGCTGCGTTCAATTGTCTGCTTGCGTAAGCTATGGGGAGATCTATGTTACCTTCCTTCGTGGGTTGTGCTAACACACATCCTATGGCGTAATTGGATGCATCCACATGTACATGGAATGGCTTACTCCAATCTGGGGTAGTCAATATAGGTGCTGAGCACAAGCGTCGTTTAAGTTCATTGAATGAATTTTCACATTCTTCTGTCCATTCAAAATTGGTTAAAAGAGAGTACAAGGGCTTAGCTATGATTGCATACATGTGTATGAATCTCCTATAATATCCGCAATGGCCCATAAATGCCTGTACCTCTTTCACATTAGTTGGTCTAGGTAATTCCGCAATTACCTTCACCTTTTCTTCATCCGTAGAGATTCCATTTTTTGACACAATGTGTCCTAGAATTTTACCTTGTCTGACCATGAAAACGCATTTTTCTGGGTTCAAACAAACCTGATATTCTCGACATTTGTCCAATATTTGTCTTAACTCTGGGATATGCGTCTGTCTTACATTAGAATGAGCACATATGTCATCAACATAAACTTCCAAACTCTTGCGTAAGAATTCCTTAAAAACATGACACATGAGTCGCTGGAAAGTGGCGGGTGCATTTGTTAAGCCAAATGGCATTACACGAAATGCAAATATGCCCCATTCAGTGGCAAAAGCTGTCTTGTGTTGATCTTCTGGAGCAATGGCTACTTGATTATAACCTGAAAATCCATCAAGAAAGCTGTAAACTTCCTTGCCCGCAACTCTTTCCAATAGATGTTCTGTGATAGGAAGAGGATAACTGTCTCTAATTGTGGCGGCATTAACTTTTTTAAGGTTAATACACACACGCAATTTTCCATTCTTCTTGGGCACTACCACAATGGGTGATACCCATTCGGTATGCTCAATTTCGTAAATGAATCCTGCTTCTATCAAGCGATCTATCTCCTCTTTAATCTTCACAGCGTAGTTATCATTGTACGTGTATGGTTTTTGTTTCGTAGGTTTTGCATCTGGAGTCATAGGGATTCTATGAGAGCATATATCTGGATCTACTCCTTTCAGGTCTTTGTAACTCCAAGCAAACACATCTCTATATTCGCGCAATAGGGCAACTAGCTCTTCTTCTTCTTCAATCGTCAAATCATGCCCTATGTATGTACATTTTTCTTCCTCTCCTTCTATGGCTACTATTATTTTTTTGGTTTTCTCTCGGTTATCATATACTTGTCCGTCATTCGCCTTTCTATTGGGCATTCGTACCATGATTCTTCTATCTTCAATTTCATATTTCTTGAAATTCTCGGGTACTTCAAATAAAGATTCTTCTTTTTCTGTCATGGTTTCTTTCTTCTTTCTTTTCTTGCCTTCATTCTTAGTAGTCACTTGAGTGGCTATTCTCACGTCATTCATAACTTCCTCGTGTCTCTGAGGGTGAGTCTCTACTTCGTAAAAATATTCTTCCTCTGATGCAAAGGGTGGGTCCATGATAATTGATTCTAAATCGAAATCTCTTGCATCCTCAAATGCATCAGTGTTAGGTTCACACTCTTCTAAAATTGCATCGCACATGATTGGCTCTATCGTGAAAACTGAAATGTCATAGCCATCCTCGTCACAGTGGGGTGTCCATTGCTCTTCATTGATGGCTACATCCATGGTTGCTAGTATCTCTGCCCAACCGTGGGGTTCAAACTCTTCGTCAGGGAATACTACAGGTGCGTAAGCTGGATCTTGAAGGGTTCGTGGATTTTGTTCTGCACCTAAGGTCCTTGCTTCTAACCTTTCTTCCTCTTGTTTTGCAACTTTACACATCCATAAATGAGTATCCTCGTGCAACCAAGAAGGATCTGATTCTAATGAGTGCACGGATTCCGTTTCTACTTGTGTCTTATGGATGGTATTCCATTGTATTGGGGGTACATCTCTATGTGAATAGTCTTTAAGATTGACTTTGGTAGTCACTCCTAAATGTTGCAAGTACAACGAATTAGTTCCCCAATCTTGTACAATTTGCAACTGACGCATGAATGGTCGTCCCAATATCATCTCATATGCATGGTTTTTACTAAAATCACAAATGGCAAAGGTATGTTCAAATTCTACACCACAAGTGGTGAGAGATATTCCTTCTAGTAAGCCCAATGGTTTCTCTATGTGTCCGTCAGCCATTTGTAGCTTCATCCTGGTAGGTTTGAGTGCTGGCTTACCCCAACGTTTCCATAAAGCGGTGGTAGCTATGGCTACTCCGGCTCCTGAATCTAAGATGGCTTTCGTGGTGTAGCCCTGATGGGTTATTGGAAGATAAGTGTTACCTTCCTCTCCTTCGCTCACATCTCCAATCTTTTCTACAGGTATCTCTGGTACCTTATTATGTGATCCTATTCGTGAGGGAGTAGTAGCAAGCTCGGGGAATTGATTTGCTACATGCTTCCACAATTCTGGTTTTACCTTTAACAACTCCTCTAGAGTGAGGTTACATTGTACCTTAGTATTCTTGATCACTTCCGTGTTTCTAGGGATTACTGATTCTTCATTCCTCACTATTATCGTGGGTGCTCTCATATTAATAGACTTTGCTTCCCAAGGTCCGGTGAACTGAGGTAATTCTTGTAAAGAATTAGATTCAAAGCCTGTGTGTTCACTCAGTTGTTCTTCCTCTACATCATCATATATAGAGGGAATGTCTTGGGGGAATTGCTCCTGCAAATCATCTATTTCTTGAATAGGAGGATGAGTTCCTTGTTCTTTTCTCCATTTCTCTTCTTGGATCTCTCTCAAAAATTCATGTGAGTACCTATGTATAGAAGACAAATTGTCTTGACTTTCTGTATTGGGTACTTGAGACAGGGATGGTGCATTCCTTTCCTGTGTCTCTGGGACAATAGGGTTCCTATGCTGATCCTTTTTCTCTTTGCTTTCAATCAAATATTCTAGCCTCTCCATTAGTCCTTGGAAGTGTAACTCCGGTTTTGCCATGTTAGTCCAATTAAGATATCTAGAGGCTTCGAACAAAGCTTGTGCTAATTCTACCATCTTCATGCAAAGTTTAGTTCTCTCAATTTCTAGATCAGCTCGAGGGTAGTTCTTACTCATTTCAGCTACTTGAGGTCCCTCTTTTAATCTAGCCTGATATGCACGAAACATCATGTCTAGATTCTCTGGTATGGGTTCCGCTAAAACTGATCCTGATTTCTGAGCTGGGTTCTCTTGATTCAATTCTTGTGAAGTTAACTCTTGGATTTTGGCTCTAGATTCCTTTAAACTTCCTTCCAACTCAGTTATCTTTTTACTCCATTTTCTCTTAATTCTTTCTCTAGAATCTTTCCAAGATTTCGTCTTTTTACTGCTAGATTCTGCAACTTCACTGGTTCCAGCTACTTCCTCTTGATTAAGTTGTTGGTTCTGTAAGAGCGCCTGGGCTCTTGTTATAGCTTGGATAGGCACATAGGTAGGATTGGATCCATCTGCGTTATTTACAATACCTATCACATTGATCGGTGTCACATTCGAAGCGTTAACTGGGTTCTTAGGACAATCTTTGATTATGTGCTCTTTGCCACAATCGGCACAAAAGCCTTGGATGTTATAGTACTGTGATTGTCCTGCTATGGGAGGATGTGGACAATCCCTTATAAAATGATCTCCTTGGCACCTAAAGCATGGTCCTCTAGGGCCCTGTGGTCTCTGTTGTCTCAATTGGGGCCGTGGGTTTGGGTTTGTGTACATCAAATGAGCATAGTTGGGCTCCCAACTAGGTTCCACTGGTGGACTATCATAATGATATGTCTCCCCGTGTTCTGGTGACTCGGTGTAATATGCGGGTGGGCTATCTACATGCGTAGAGTCAAAACTGTTTGAGTGTGGGTCACTCTCTGTGATCAAAGGTGAAGAAGGCACTAAGGCCCTACTTAGGTTTTCTTCTGCAGCAGCATATTTGACTGTGATAACATTCGCTGGTGGTGGTGGCTGCTGAGCTAAGACAGGTTGAGGTCTCTGTTGAGCCTGGTATGGGTAGTTCTGAGGAGGCCTATAGTAATAAGGCTGAGCATTGTAATGGCCTTGATATCTAGCTGGCTGTTGGTATGCTTGCGGGTAGTTCTGTCTTACGGTCTGTTTGTTGTATGGGCAGACCTGAGCCGTATGATTCGTGTATCTTCTTTCAATTGTACAGTATTTTCCACTAGGATTGGCTTGTGGTTGTGGTGCATTGGGACACACATTTGCCATATGATCACCGCCACAGGTGTAACAACGCTTGTTTGTAAGCTCCCTAGGTTTACTAGAAACTCCTAGTTTCTGGGCCACTTTCTCTGCTAGGTCCTCTATCGAGCTAGACAATTTCGTGGATGCTAGAGAGGAACAGTCTGAGTCCTTATAGACCTTTGAAAGTTCCAACTCGTCTCCTAAGTTGTCCTCAATGTCTATGCAAATTCTTACACATTGCTCTAGCGTTCTGGGTTCTTTCAAGTACACATAGGAGCGTAGTTTAGAGCTCAACAAGCCATCTAGGAACAGTGACACTTGCTTGGCTTGTGAGGGTAGCTCTTGTATTGGACATCGTTCAACATATTGTCTAAACCTACGTCCTGCGAGTCTAACTGTTTCTTGAGGAGTTTGTTTAAAGCTATGAATCAACGAAGACGTGTCATGTCTAATCCCACTTTTAGAGAATTCAGTGATGAATGACTCTAAAAGGTGATGGATATCTCTAAATTGCCTTTGTTGCAAAGGTTGGAACCAAGTTAAAGCGGTATTCTTTAACGTTAGTCCAAATGCGTTGTATTGCGTAAACATGTCTTCGACTTGTTCTGCTCTTAGTACTTGCTTGAATTCTGCGACATGATCATAGGGATCTCCTGTCCCATCAAAATAATTTTTCATGGATTTCACTAACTGTGTGGGTCTCAACATTCTTGTGTGTTCACGTGGTCTAGGTAGAGGAAAATCATCTCTACCACCTGGTATTCCATGATCTCTTTGTCTATCCGTGGTTGTTCTATCTCTTCCTACGGGATGAGTGAAGCTTACTTCGGGTCTTTCTTTATTCTTTTCTCTTTGATTTCCAAGGGCTGATGATGTTCCAGCCCCTTGTTGACTTGTATTCATGTTCATTCTAGATGGAGGGAATACCAATTCACCTCTCCATGTGTATGTGTTTCTAGCGTGGTCAGGCACCACAAAGACTCTTTCTGAAGTCTCATCCAGGTATACAACCTTTCCAGGTGTATCCAGGTCCTTGAACTCGTAGATTGTGATGATTCCTACCTCACTAGGATGTTCCTTTCTGTACCTCCAAAAGGCTTCATCTGTCTCTTTATTTGCCAACAACTCGATGCTTCTGTTGTCTTGAGGGATCCACTCTGGGATGAGTACTCTTGTTAATACGGATTTCCCTCTAGGTGTTCTAGGTTCTTCTAACGGTTCTTTTCCTTGAAGTTTCGCTTCCGCCTCTAATTGAATTGTGCCAAACTCATTAGTATTATTTGGCTGCGTACTTAGGACGTACATGGTTCCTTCCTTGTCTATGTAAGCGTCTCTCTCAAATTTCACCACTGGTCTCTCCAATCCAATGGGTTGATCGGGGTTGTGCAGTTGCACCACTTGCCTTCGCAAACCATCTTCATAGATGCGAGCACCTAGTCGGTTGGTTCGGAGAAACTCTAATTGCGTTCTATAGGGTCCTTCTGGTCTTTCTAAGTATGCTACATTAGACCCTCCTTCTGGTCTGTCTGTGCTAAATGCCATTTCTGATTCGCTAGTATCTGAGCTCTCGTTGGGGTAATTGCTATTCAATTGCTGAGCCCACGATCGAGCAGTAGTCCTTACACTCGCCTCTGATGATCTAAGGCTTCGTCTGTCTGACTTACCTATATGTTTGCCCGATCTAAGGTTCATTAATTTTTTTCCCTTGCTCACTCAATTACACGCTTAGATCGTCACTGATTCTTTGTTATTACTTTTTGTTTCTTTTTAAAGGTCTTTAAGTTCTTGTCTTAATGTATGCGTCAGGAATTCGACTTTCCGTTATAATTTTGAGTTCTCGTTCCGTCAGACTTAGGTTCTTTCCTTTGGGGTTTTCGCGTCACACACACCTTTAGTCTTGGACTTGAAAAAATTACGTATCTTGAACTTGAGGCGTTCCTATCGTTTTAAATCCACAATGCTAACGTTTAGCCTAAGCTAGGAATTGACTGAGGGGGTTGAGTAATCTTCCAACCTCGAGTCGGCTTTTCTGTTGCTCTGATGCCCTGTTGCCCAAGAAGCTGCGCTTCCCAAGCTCTGATGTCTTCACTACTTTGCTTGCTTGCCTTTGATTGCCTTTGCTAGACCTGGAAAATTCCAATATTAGACCAATTCACAGGATGATCAAACACTTGAGTATATACACCTTTTAAGTCCCTTCCCTTTTGCCCAAATTTTCAATGTGTACCCCCTGGCTTCCTAGTCCCAAACTGAGTGAACCTCAAAATAGCTTATCCAAAATTAGATGTATTCTTTATGAAAAAAACAGTTGAGGTCACGTAGTACTCGTCACGAGCTTTCTAACGAGCTATTAAGCTCAAAAAACGGACTTCGGATGAAAAAGTTATGAGCGTTCAGGCCCTGGGGGGTAAAAACTGACAATCAGATTTTCCTTCAAATATAGGCTAAGGGGTCTCTTATGAGTCTAATGGTCCAAAAATTTCTCAAAAATAGCCCCAAAATTGGCCAAAAAATGAAACCCTAAAATTTGCGTTTGGGGTGGACAATCGCGATGGTCTGAGACAATCGCGATGGTCTGGGACCGTCGCGATGGCTCGAAATGGTGAACCGTCGCGATGGCGTGAAGTCGAGCCGTCGCGATGGCCCGAAAAATTGAACCGTCGCGATGGCGTGAACAGGCGGACAATCGCGATGGTCTTGGGTCAACGGTCAAAGTTGGGCAATCGCGATGGTCCGAAGTGAACCGTCGCGATGGCGCGAAGATGGACAATCGCGATGGCGTAAGATTGAACCGTCGCAATGGCTCGATCAAGCGGACAATCGCGATGGCACAAGTCAACGGTCAACGGGGGACAATCGCGATGGTCCGAGCGAACCGTCGCGATGGTCCGTGATGCGATGGCTTGAGCCAATCGCGATGGTCCGAATTTTCGAAGTGTCGCGATGGTTCAAAAAAATGAACCGTCGCGATGGTCTATCGTGACACGTGGCACCGTCGTGGCGATGGCGTGAGCCAATCGCGATGGTCCGAAATGGTCAACAATCGCGATGGTCCAACTGGACCGTCGCGATGGCTCAAGTGAACCGTCGCGATGGTCCGAGACAATCGCGATGGTCCGGCCGAGCCGTCGCGATGGCTTGAGCCTATCGCGATGGTGCGACACAATCGCGATGGTCCGAGCCAATCGCGATGGTCCACCAAACAACAAATTTTTGAAATGCAACAATGGTTTCGTGTATACGCAGGGATCGCCTACCTCGTGGTGTGGTCGCCTATCTCAAAATCCGAAAGTTGCAGACCATCGCGATGGTCCGCCCTACTCGGAAATTTCTGACAGAAAGTACATGTTTTACCTTTTGGAAGCTCTCCTGATGCTCTGAAGCTCTGTACCTGCAAGAAAACTCAAGAAAATGCAAGCACACACAATCACAAATGCTCTCTCTCACTCTCTCGCATGCACAAATGAGGGGAAATGAGGTGAATGGGGAGATATGGTGAATTTTCTGATTTTTTTGGAAATGGAGATGATGATGCGATGATGAAGATGGAGTGTGGGGGAAGTGAAAAACACTAAAAACTAAGTAAAAACAACAACGAAAACTGAAATTTTTACCTTCCAACGCCACTTCTTGCTATACTCTTACCATCACACATTCGTCCTAGACTCGATCCCCGGCAACGGCGCCAAATTTGGTGTTGCTCTAGCACAATGGTGAGAACCACGTTAAGAAGCTCCACCTCCTTAATGTCAATCCGCGGAAGAGATAGGAGTGATATGAAGATCGTGAATGTGAGATGAAGTGAGAGTGAAGGTGAGAAGCACAAAGATGCACACACACATACACACACACAATGAAGAGACAAGCAAGACACAATGGAAGGTGGGAAAATAGCTCTATTACTCAAGAACACTCTTACAAGCTCAAATTAGCTCTAAGCTCACACTAACCAAAATGAATCCACCTCAAAAATGAGCTCTCTAGCTCTTTTTATAGTTTCTAGACTAGTTTTGACCGGTTTCACATCTAGTGACCGGCCTAGTTAAAAAATAGGTCCTAGAGGCTATTTGGAAGGGTAAACGATGTCTAAAAATAACGAAAATTGGTACGAGCAATCTACCTAAGCTCCTCAAGCTCGAGGACTCCTCGGCTTGCACAAAATGGAGCTATGGATTACAAAATGAGGTTTTTTTATGATACATATGTTACAATTAGTGATAATAATCACTGTTGAGTGTTTGAAGAATTAATAAGAAACATATTTGTTTGGAAAATTGATCCGACTGGCTCCCTGCTCTGTCTTTACATGCTTCCGTGGCGTCTGTGCCTCTGGCTGCTTCCAACAGTGAACGAGTACGGTATGAGAGAGATGCATCTAATTTGCTGTCACGCGAGGTCTGCACCAACCATTTTGGCATAGTTCTTGCCTGTTCAATATCAGCTCTCTCATCAATAAGTGCATCATGTACATCTGCATCAAAAATGGAATTATCTGCATCATCACATGAAACCTTCAAAGGCTGAAAAGTTGCCTCATTAGGACCAGCACTAGACCGTCCACCTGTAAAAAGAGGCAGCAAAGTATCATACATGTCTTTGGAGCTAACAGATGTCTCCTTAGTACATGAAAGCAATGGCTGAATAGCATCTTCCACAAAAACAACATCACGGCTAACTAGAATGCATTTAGTTTGTGGATGATACAAACGATACCCTTTACTTTCAGAACTGTACCCAACAAAAATACATTTTATTGCTTTATCATCCATTTTTTTGAGATGTTGTTCAAGCACTAATGCATATGCCAAACAACCAAAAACATGCAGATGAGCAACAGATGGCTTGCGGTCATGCCAAGCCTCATATGGAGCGATAGACTGCAACACTTTAGTGGGACACCTGTTTAGTACATATGCTGCACACATGAGAGCCTCAAGCTAGAAACTATGTGGTAAAGCCTGACTCTTGATCATACACCTCGCCATCTCCATGAGTGACCTGTTCTTTCGTTTAGCAACTCCATTCTGTTGAGGTGTATGGCACTGTACACTGGTGTTTTATCCCACGTTCAACCAGCAATGCATTAAAATCAGAAGACATATATTCCCTCCCTCGATCAGAATGGAGGGTGCCCATTTTACATGCTGATAGATTTTCAGCCAAAACCAGAAACTGTTTGAAGCACATGAACACTTCGGACTTTGCCTTCAATGGATATACCCATGCATGCCTGGAAAAATCATCGATGAAAGTCACGAAGTAAAGATAATTCCCAAAAGAAGGTGTCTGCATAGGACCACATAAATCACTATGTAGAAGCTGCAGTTTCTAAGTAGCCCGAACTGAACCATCTTTTGGAAGGATGAACGCTGCATTTTTCCCAAAATACAGCCTTCACAAACATGTTTTCGAGGTGCCTCAAGTTTGGGCAAAGAGTACACCATTTCAGATTTCTGTAGGCATAGCAAACTAGCAAAATTTAGATGACCAAAGCGTGCATGCCAAAGCTTTCATCTGACATAGCTTGAGAATCATGTACTACACATGCCAAATCATTTACAGATCTTTCATAGTCTATGAGCTTATACAACCCACGACATAAAATGCCAGAAGCAATAATCACATCGCTATTTGACAAATCATGAACTGTACATGTGTCATCAAAAAATTTCACAACTAAGCTAATCTTGGCTAATGGAGAAACTGATAACAGATTTTTCCTGATCCCTGGCACAAACAAAGCATCTGAGAAAGAGAAATAACCACCATCAGCAGTAGTCAAAATGATCTTACCAACTCCCATAACAGGATAAGAGGAGTCGTTGGTGCATGTAACAATACTCCTTGTAGGGGCATGATCGAGTGAAGAGAAGAAAGTGTGCTGCGAGGTAATATGTTTGGTCACCCCACTGTCAAAGTACCAAACATCGGAGTCTATTGCAGACATGCACTGCTCATGAGAAGATGGGTCAAAACTGCAAACAGTAGTAAACGCCCATTCTTCTTCCTACACAAGATTAGCAAACTCTGTTTTTGGTGTAGAGGCCTCTGCAACAACCATTCCAGCCTCTTTCTTCTTAGCGTCTTTAGCAGCCAATTTTGGACAGTTCTTTATGGTATGATCATTTCCTTTACAGTACTTACAAAATGATTTCTGCTTTTTTGATTTCTTCTCATCCTTATCTTCCTTCTTCGAATATGCAAAATTAGCAGATTTCTGCTTACTAGTTGAAGAGCTCCATTTTCCTTTGCCCTTCTGACTAGCCAGGAAAGCTTGATCTGCAACTCGCATAATGGAGCTGTTCTGCCTGGATTAATCTTCTTGCAATAAAATAGAGACTAACTCCTCAAATGATAAGGCATTTGGATTGCCTTTCATCATCAACCGAAGAGTAGAAGCGAAACTCTGATATGAATCAGGAAGACCATTCAGAATGGTCTGCACAAGTGAGCTATCTGGTATAACCTCATCAGTAGAAATCAACTGTTCCTTCAAGTCTTTGATCTTCATTAGGAAACTATCCATAGAATCACCTTCATTCATGTGCTCACTCTCCAACTGTTTTCGGAGATAAGCAACAAGAGCCTCATTCCTAGCTTGGTACAATGTGGTAAGTGTATCCCAAGCATCCTTAGCTGTTCTGCAAGAGCGAATGTGAGGAATAATGATACGTTTGACAGACAAAGCTATCAATGCATGTGCTTGGGCATCTCTACCATCCCAGTGAATCTGCTCTATAGTAGGTGCAACAAAAACCACAGCACGAACAAGAATATGTAGAATATCATCATCTTTGACACCTTCTACATCAACTTTAGTACCTGTAGTTGTAACAGTTGTAGGTGTGATAGGACATTTTTAGACACCCTGCACAATGTTCCACAGTCCCTTTGCAACCAACACATGTCGCATCATATAAGCCCCTAACGGGTAGTTGGTGCCATCCAACTTATCCTCAACAGCCAACATACGGAATACATCACTGCTTTCATCCATGGCCGGTGACTAAAATACCTTGATGCAGAAAATTGATTGTATCTCAAAAAGTTGAACAGAACTGCCTAGACGAGTTCTGCTAGACCTATAACAGACTTTGAGACGCTTATACTGGTGAACAAAAACTAGTATATACCTTTGGCACAAAAAGACAAAATAGCCTGCAGAAGCACTACAATAGTGCGTTCAGAGGCCGAAACGAGCTCAAATCGCGATTTCGGCAACCGGAGTATGCTCACCAAAATTCCTAAGATTCTGAGACTGCAATCGGAGGAGTGTCGACGGCGCCCTGGATGAAGCGATGACTTGCTCTGATACCAATTGTTGGAGTTAGACGTCTGCGGAAGCATGCGAATAGCACAAGGAAGAAGAAGAAGCTTGGAGCACAACACACAATACTGAATGTATTACTAGAGAATGTACAAAGATAAGTAGCCCATTAGGGCAATAGGCGTATATACAAGCCGGGAAGAAAAAACCTCCTAAAGAGGGAAAAAAGTGCCCTGACGGTCCTAGTGTGTTCACACACATCACTACCTAAATATATCAACAAGCAACTGATTTAAATCAAGGGTGAAATGATCTAGTGACAATTCAGTAGACAAAATGAATGGCTTCCATTTCTCATCTCCTCTCAAACTTGTGAGAATTTGCCTTACCAATTTATCCTCCTCAATATCTTCATCAACTGCTCCTAATGCATCTGCAATGTCCTTCATCCTTGTTACATAATCAGAAATGGATTGAGAAGCTTTCTTTTTAAATGTAGTGAATTTTGCCCATAAGGATGCCTTCCTTGACTTTGTAGTATTTTGGAAATGCTCCTCCAAAGCATTCCATTTGTCACTTGCACTTTCAAGTCCTCTAATATGAGGTAGCAAGTAGTCATTGACTCCCATGTAGATAATATTCCTTGCTTGAGCATCCTTCTTCATCCAAGTCTTCAAATCTGAGAGTCCATCCCTAGTTGGAACACTAGAATCTCTGAATTCTGGTTTTTCTTCTTCACCTGTGATATAACCCATCAGGTCTTTGCTCATGAGATGAGCTTCCATCCTCATTGACCAAGCTGGATAGTTTTCTCTATCCAATTTCTCTATCTGAAGAGAATCTCCCATCCTTTCTTTACCTGTGTATTAAACTTTTCAAGCTTTATGAGGAATAAGTGTACCTTTGCTTCACATGAACTTCCTTTTGATCTTCTTGATCGCTTCAAGCCTCCTTCTCAAGCTTTCCCTTTAATCTTTTACCTTTTGAACCTTCAAATGTTGATATTTGTATGAATGTAGCAGTCGGGATCCTCCTTTCTTCTATTTTGATGATTCTTGCTCTGATACCATTGATGGAGAATGTTGATCTCCAAAAGAACAAGCTATCCTTGATGTTAGAACAGTTCTTTATCAAGAATAACTCAAAACCTTGATCAATTTTGGAAGATCAATGCCAAATTATCAAAATTTACACTAACTGTGAAGAGAGTCACTACTCAGAAAAGTCTGCTGCACTTAACTCATTAATTGACTGATCAAATGTGTAAAGTTTCTCATGAAACTTTGTAAAAATATGAAGCCATAAATGATTTATGTGCATTATGAAGTGAATGTGTATAATCAGCTATGTTATTGATAAAAGCAATTCACGAATTGTAGCCTTTCCTAAATACACATTTGACTTGAGTATGACAAAGTAATGGAAATGGTTGGAATTCATGCATTGCAGACAAAGAAATATATTGATTATTAATTTTAAAATTAATTGCATGTCGTCTAAAGATTTTGCACCTTCTCCAAGTTAAAACATCTCAAAAGATTTAGTAGACCTTGAGAAATGATCCAAACAATCCACCTATGTCTAAAACTATACTTCTCTATAGTTGACTTTGACACCTATGACTTTTAATGCATAGTTCTCTCAAACTACAACTCATTTATTCAAATTATTTTTGCCATAGGTATCTTACCTTCCAAATTAAAAAATGAGTGCTTGCTTGCTCAAAACGTTACATTGTGGAAGGAGAACTAACCAAAACATTAGCATCGAATTTGCACCTGTTGCAAACTTCACTTCTTCACATTTACACATGTAAATGTTCCTACTCTCAATTCTCTCAGCCTAATCTTAATTAGGATATGAAAACTTGTATAGAGGTCAGTCAACTATAGACTTAGACTTGTACAAAAGCATTTCATAAAAGATTAAACACAAAAGGATTACTCAGCAAAAGTTCGGGCACACTTTTTCTTCTTCTCTGAAAATTTTTCATCTGAATGATGAGAGAGATCTTCTTCACTTCTAAAGTGTCTAATGACTCTCAAAACTTCTAATTCTTCTCATTCCATGCTCTCTCACACTTGCCCCAACGTTCTACTTGTATATATAGGCATATATGTACAAGCTCATGAACATAATAAAGGTATAAGTGAGCTAACTACAAGTTTAATGTACATATGTATATGCCCTATCTTCAAACTTCATTTGTTGATATTTTCTTCATCTTTTGACTTCAAGTCTTTATCCAAGACATCAATTGATTATTGACTTGCACCAACACTCTTCGTGTGCTTCCGTAGATGTCTAAATCCAACAATTGGTATCAGAGCAAGTCCTCACTTCATCGAGGGCATCATCGACACCTCTCCAGGTCGCAGTCTCAGAATCGCACAAATTTTGGTGAGCATACTCAACCTGTTTTCGATGATGCAGAAGGTGTCGAAGATGATGATGTTCTGCATATTCGTGTTCATGGTGTGGTTTTTGTTGCACCTACTACAGAGAAAATTCGTTGGGATGGTAGAGATGCCCAAGCACATGCATTGATAGCTTTGTCTGTCAAATGTGCCATTATTCCTCACATTCGCTCTTGCAGAACAACTAAGGATGCTTGGGATACACTTACCACATTGTAGCAAGCTAGGAATGAGGCTCGTGTTTCTTACCTCCTAAAAATGGAGCTCTTCAACTAGTAAGCAGAAATCTACTAATTCTCCACAATCAAAGAGGGAAGACAAAGATGAAAAGAAATTAGAAAAGTATAAATTGTTTTGCAAGTACTGTAAAGGAAATGATCATATCATAAAGAACTGTCCAAAACTGGCTACCAAAGAGGCAAAGAAGAAAGAGGATGGAATGGTTGTTGCAGAGGCCTCTACACCAAAAACAGAGTCTGCTAATCTTGTGTAGGAAGAAGAATGGGTGTTTACTACTGTTTGCAGTTTTGACCCATCTTCTCATGAGCAGTGCATGTTTGCAGTAGACTCCGATGTTTGGTACTTTGACAGTGGGGTGACCAAACATATTACCTCACAACACACTTTCTTATCTTCACTCGAGCCTCCCCCTACAAGGAATACTGTTACATGCACCAACAACTCCTCATATCATGTTATGGGAGCTGGTAAGATCATTTTGACTACTGTTGATGGTAGTTATTTCCCTTTTTCAGATGCTTTGTTTGTGCCAGGGATCAAGAAAAATCTGTTATCATTTTCTCCATTAGCCAAGATTAGCTTGGTTGTGAAATTTGTTGATGACACATGTAGAGTTCATGATCTGTCAAATAGCGATGTGATTATTGCTTCTGGCATTTTATGTCGTGGGTTGTATAAGCTCATAGACTATCAAAGATCTGTAAATGATTTGGCATGTGCAGTACATGATTCTCAGGCTATGTCAGATGCAAAGCTTTGCCATGCATGCTTTGGTCATCTGAATTTTGCTAGTTTGCTATGCCTAGAGAAATCTAAAATGGTGTCCTCTTTGCCCAAACTTGAGGCACCCGAAAAACATGTTTGTGAAGGCTATATTTTGGGCAAAATGCAGCGTTCCTCCTTTCCAAAAGATGGTTCAGTTGGGGCTACTTAGAAATTGCAGCTTGTACGTAGTGATGTCTGTGGTCCTATGCAGACACCTTCTTTTGGAAATCATCTTTACTTTGTGACTTTCATCGATGATTTTTCCAGGCATGCATGGGTATATCCATTGAAGGCAAAGTCTGAAGTGTTCATGTGCTTCAAATAGGTTTTGGTTTTGGCTGAAAATATATCAGCATGTAAAATGGGCACCCTTCATTCTGATCGAGTGGGGGAATATATGTCTTCTGATTTTAATGCATTTCTAGCTGAATGTGGGATAAAACACCAGTGTACAGTGCCGTATACACCTAAACAGAATGGAGTTGCTCAATGAAAGAACATGTCACTCATGGAGATGGAGAGGTGTATGATCAAGAGTCAGTCTTTACCACATAGTTTCTGGCTTGAGGCTGTCATGTGTGTAGCATATGTACTTAATAGGTGTCCCACTAAAGAGTTGCAGTCTATCACTCCATATGAGGCTTGGCATGATCACAGGCCATCCGTTGCTCATTTGCGTGTTTTTGGTTGTTTGGCATATGCATTAGTGCCTGAATAACATCACAAAAAATTGGATGATAAAGCAATAAAATGTATTTTTATTGTGTACAGTTCTCAAAGTAAAGGCGATCGTCTGTATCATCCACAGACTAAACACATTCTTGTTAGCCGTGATGTTGTTTTTGTGGAAGATGCTATTTAGGCATTGCTTTCATGTACTAAGGAGACATCTGTTAGCTCTAAAGACATGTGTGATACTTTGCTGCCTCTTTTTACAGGTGGACAGTCTAGTGCTGGTCCTACTGAGGCAACTTCTCAGCCTTTGTAGGTTTCATGTGATGATGCAGATCATCCCATTTCTGATGCATATTTACATGATGCACTTGTTGATGAGAGAGTTGATATTGAGAAGGCAAGAACTATGCCAAAATGGTTGGTGTAGTCTTTGCAAATTATATGCACCTCTGTCATATCATACTTGATCAGGCTCTCATAGTGCCTCTTTTGCATCAGATTGCTATGCTATGGCTACATCTACTCTTTGTGATGAGAATGAGCCTGTTTCATTTGATGAAGCACAAAATTCAGAAAATTGGATGGCTGCTATGCAATCTGAATATGATGCTATAATGAAGAACGGTACTTGTCCTTTATGTGACTTGCCTCTTGGCAAGAAGGCCGCTGGCACTAAGTGGTTATACAAGTTGAAGTGTAAGCCTGATGGAACAGATGAAAAGTATAAGGCTAGGCTTGTTGCAAAGGTTTATGCATAGGAAAGAGGCATTGATTTTGATGATACCTTTGCACCTACATGCCGTATGACTACTATTCGGAGCATCTGTGCACTTGGAGCTCATCGTGGTTAGAATGTACATCAGTCGGACATTAAAACTCCATTTTTGAATGGTGACTTGCATGAAGAAGTGTATGTTTTTCAGCCCCATGGCTTTGTGTAGAAAGGGCATGAAAACCAAGTGTGCAAGTTAAAGAAGGAATTATATGATTTAAAGCAAGCACCACGTGCTTGGTATTCATGCGTATTTGATTGCACATGGCTTTGAGAATAGTCCAACTGAGAGCGCCTTATATGTTAAGCATGCTAATGATGTGCTTCTGATCATTGTTGTCTATGTTGATGACATGTTGCTCACTGGTCCTATTGAGCAACATATTGCTCATTTTAAGGCTGATTTGCATTCCTCATTTGAGATGTCTGATTTAGGGCATTTGCATCACTATTTGGGCATTCAGTTTATGCAAGTTGAAGGTCGATTGGCTTTGTGTCAAACGAAATATATTGACACATTATTGCAGTGTTTTGGCCTTGAACACTGTAAGCCTATTGCCACTCCTATGGAGATAGGTTTACAATTTAGTCTTCATGATGCTGGAGATGCATTTGATGTTGTTCTCTATCAACAAGCTATTGGATGCCTAATTTACTTATGCATTACTCGGCCAGATATTCAATTTGCTATCTCACAAATGAGCAAGTTTATGCATTGCCCAGGTGTCAACCATGGGTATGCGATTAAGTGCATCTTTTGCTACTTGAGTGGTACTCGGCTACTTGGGTTGTTTTATCCCAAGGGGGATCACTACTGCCATATTTGCATGCTTTTTTTGACTCAGACTGGGCTGATTGCTATGACACTCGTGTGTCCACTAGTGGCCTTTGCTTCATGCTTGGTAGCTCATGTATATCTTGGTTGCAAGAAGCAGCCTACTGTGGCCACTTCCAATTGTGAGGTTGAGTATAGGCAGCTTTCATAGCGACTGTTGAGTGTGTGTGGCTTAGATGCCTTATGGTTGATTTGGGTGTTGGTCAGTCTTTTTCCCCCACCATCTTCACTAACAGTCAGAGCGCATTGGGAGTTGCGAGGGACCATGTGTTCCATGCTCACACTAAGCACATTGAGGTGCATTATCATTATGTTAGGGAGACGTTCTCTGCTAGGGAGATTAGCTTGGCATATGTGCCCACGAAGGAGAACATTGTAGACCTTTTCACGAAGGCTATGCCTAGGGAGAAGTTTGAAGCTTTCTGCAAAGCTTTGGGCTTACTTACTTTTGTGGAGTGATTTCCACATAGCTTGGCACTACTTTGTACATGTGCCGGCTACTTGTTCACTGCATCACTCCCAGGGGGGATTTGTTGATATATTTATGTAGTGATGTGTGTGAACACTCTAGGACAGTCGGGGCACTTTTTTCCCTCTTTAGGAGGTTTTTTCTCTTGGCTTGTATATATGCCTATTTCCCTAATGGGCTACTTATCTTTGTACATTCTGGTGGTAATACATTCAGTATTGTGTGTTGAGCTCCATGCTTCTTCTTCTTCCTTGTGCTGTTCGTGTGATTCTACAAATGTCTAACTCCAACATTTTGCAGGGTTTCAAACTCTTAGGGAAAGAACTAGTATCTGCCCCATCCATTGTTGAAAGATAGTTTCACCTCAATTATGTACTCTACATCGACAAGAGGTTCTAGAACTCCTTGAAAATAGTGAGATTTTTTATGGACATGATTAGTTCCCCCATGAGGTGGATCTTCAATGGGCAAAGGGCCTTGAAATCTCAAAAATTGTGAGGGTGGCAATGAAGGGTACTCCTCTGCTGGCAAGTTGTGATAATCCACCATGTGCTAACTTGGACCCATCATAGATGACTCTCTTGCTTGCATTATGAACTTTTCTACATTTTACAAGGATCTGCTACAAAAGGAGAACACATTTGTATGGAAGCAAATGTCAACCTCGGTATGGCAAGACCACAATACCTTTCTAATAATGATATACATCTCATGTATCCTAGTGATGTGAAGTCATATTAATAATGTCTTTGTGTTTGATGCAAGTCGCTAAACTCCCTATATGCATGATCTAGATAGTGCATGATCTTATATGCATGGTTGGTGTCATCATTTATTACAAGATGTGAGGAGGGTGATTATAGTACAAGTTTGGTTGGTGCAAAAAGGTGTCTTTAAGGAATTACAAAAAGGGGCGAGTGAATGATTTATCTAGTTAAAGGTTAGCTACTAGGGGTGGTCTTGGGGCTATCTAGGCACCCATTTCCAAGATGTTCGTGAGAATCTTTTACAAGGATATTCAAATACAGTGGCCATTTGCTTAGGTGGAAGGTGAAAAGTGTTGAAATGGAAAAGGACTACTACCACTCTACTCACATGCACACATGTAACAAGCTAAGGAGGAAGGAACAAAAGATAACAAAACATTATGAATGAATTAAAATAGAGATGGGTTACATATAATGCTCCATGAGCATGAAGAATCCATGAGGAGAGTGAGGGCACTCTTGCAAAGAGCTTGAGTGAATGGTTTGTGAGGAGTGAAGTGAGGTCCTCCTTATATGGAGTTGGGGGAGAATCTCCTTGCATATGGGATATATGTGATTGCATGAGAATGAAGACTTGGAAAAAAGAGTGGAGCATGGAACCCTCAACACACCCCCTCCATGTGATGTCCCTTTTGTTTTTAATATGGGGGACTATTTACATATGGGATCACTTAGTCCATTGGGTTTTTAGATCTAAGTACACATGGGATCCTTAGACATAGCTTGGAAATATGGCATCCAAGTGTGGGACATATGAAATCCCTTGGTTTTCATGGACATATGGCATCCATGTGGTTTTTGTATCCATGGACATATGGGATCCATGGTGGTGGGACATA
Organism: Ceratopteris richardii; assembly: GCA_020310875.1. Lineage (NCBI taxonomy): Eukaryota > Viridiplantae > Streptophyta > Polypodiopsida > Polypodiales > Pteridaceae > Ceratopteris > Ceratopteris richardii. Next base: position 138,864,390 of record CM035417.1, read on the forward strand.
TGACATCCCTAGGATCTTGGGACATATGGGATCCCAAGACATATACTTGGAGATCTGGGATCTAAGTGGTTTTGGGGATCTAGGGAAATATGGGATCATTGGACATATAGAGGGTCTACATCATGGGGTAGGTAGTGCTTATGGAACCATTTTCCACCTTTGATATTTTTTCTCTTTGTTGTTGATGAAGCTTTTTGTTGTTGTAGTCTTCGTGGGATCCATTGATGGGATCTTTTGATTATTTTCTTTGATCTTGAGATTGTTGATGAAACAAGGCTTCATATGTTGAAGCCATAGGGAAGGTCTTACTCTTTTAAAGAGCAATGTCTAGTCCCTTTTACAAGTGTTCATAGACATGTGAATAGTAATAATCCATGTGTTTTAATAGATAAGTGCACACAATTGATGGATGTGATCATCTTTAATAAGAAGACACATGCTCAACTAGACATTTAAAATCTTGACATTTAGTGAGAACTTTTTGTCGCATTGTCTTTTGTTTGAGGCACTCAAATCAATTGCCCTATAATAGTGATAAGTGATCAAGGATGGCCAACTCAAGAAGCCCATGTGGTGCATTCAAACTTAGGCTTAAAAGTCAGTTAGCCGGATTGGATTGCAATGGAGGATTCAAGTCATGTTATCACTCCCTCTTGTATAACCGACATATACCTCATAATGGGCATGGGCATATTAATTTTCCACTTTTGGTGCAGTCTTGATGACTTTCATGTGATGACTATTTGTCCAAGACAGTCATGGCATGTCTCAATTCCTTCTTGGACAAGGGGACATATACTTAGACAAGTTTTTCATGAAAAGAATCCTCTTGTGCCATCGTGGCTTACAACCTTAGATGCCACTGTACTGGCCTTTACCATAAGCAACCATGCACATTTCTTGCCCCCAAGTGAAAGGCGGGAAGGCTATTCTTGCTATAGGCTTTTCATGTTTCTACTCTACTCAATGAGACAATGGTTGTAGTAGCCTTCGATAGAGTCTCTTCTTAGATCTCACTTTCTCTGAACATGATAATGCACTAGTTAAGTGCAATAGTGTTTGCATTTTCTAATAGAGTATTGATGGTGGGATGCTGCTCCTATTGCATCTATCATTGTCACTGCTTTCCATCATCGATTATCATTCACAGAAAATGAGAGGAAGAAGATACTCTTGGCTGTGTGAGTAAATAAGTCCCTATTAAGTAAGTACAAGCTGCTCAAGCTCAACGTCTCCCTTTCCACAACCATGCAGGACAATAGACATTGTTCTTATGGCCTTGGCTGTCTGAGATTGTGTGTCACCTCCTCATCTATTATTGTTTTAGGTTGAGCTGACTATATAAGTCCCTGATCTTTTCTTCATGGATCCATAGATTTCCTCTGCTTTGGCCCACTATCCATAGGACCAAGCATGTTTTGAAATTGAAGACCATTATCGTCAAGGCTAGTTTGCTTTCTGAACTACTAGAAGTTCCAAGAAATGAAGTTGCCAGCTTTGGCCACATTTCTAGGACAACAATCATTCATAGATTTTAGAAATACCTTGATAATATCTAAAAGAGCTTTTGCATTTGCTTTACTCTTGCTTCGAAAGCCATGCATAGAGAGGACCAACATAAGAGGAAGACACCATTTCCAGGTTGGATTGTTCTATGTGCTATACTCGAGAATCTTTGCATGATCTCTCTCTCTCTCTCTCTCTCTCTCTCTCTCTCTCTCTCTCTCTCTCTCTCTCTTCTCTCGATCGCGTGTGAAAGCAAGCTCATGAACACATCCATAGCATTCTTCCTCTCACAATGTGTGAGCACTATATAGCTTTCCATATTTGCACCCTCATATGCTTTTGACTAGGCACAAGTCATTTGATGACTAGACCCACTCTGTCTCAAAACCATCGAATAGCACTTCTTGGAGGGGCTTTGATATTTTCCTTCTGAGTAGCAAACGTGGAGGTTTGATCCTCAGCAAAAATGGGTGATCATGTGGCTCTCCATCCTTGTCATCTTTGGTAGCCCAAGCTTTCAAACAGTGCATTATACACTGAGCCGAATACAACTTGGTATCGCATATTGCAAGAATTTGAGCACCTTCTTTATTTCACCTATCTTCTCCATGGAATACTCAAAAGGAATACTTTTGTGCAAGTAATGGTGCTTATAGGAACCTCATCAGATG